>CM056595.1:6598949-7083949 GCA_029721355.1 Tegillarca granosa
GAAACATTCTAACGCTGACGCACTATCAAGGAAAGATTATGAACAAGAAACTTGTTCTGAACATTCAGATCCAAATAATAATTTATCCTGTGAGACTTGCCTGAAATTCTATGAAAACTGGAAAGATTTCAACCAAGAAGTTGATAATGTTTCAGATTTAGGAGCTAATAAGTTTTTCAGAAAAGAGTTGAATGTCAAAAGAGAAAATGAGTGCAGGAGAATGATGACAAGAAGTCAGACACAGAAGTATAAATCTGATAAAGATCAAAGTAGTGAAACCCCTACTGAAAGGCATCAATGGATCAGTGGGTATTCATTAAGAGATATAGAAAATTTTCAGAGAGAAGATAGAAATCTAAGACCACTACATGATTGGATGGACAAGAAAAGTTTGCCAACAAAAGAAACAGTGACAGGTTATAGCCCTGCTACTAGAAACTATTGGTTAAATTGGAACAATATTATTAAAGAGAAAGGTGTATTATATTGGAAACACACACACACACACACACACACACACACAACACACACACACACACACACACACACACACACACACTTATGAGTATAATATTTCTTATGTGTCATATTTATTTTATATTTTTAGAAAATGGATATTGTGTCTAATAGAGGGCGTGTTTATAACTGTACCCAGTGTGATTATAAATCACAGAAAAAAAGAGCAATCACTCATTATATAAAGAATCACTTGGATACACACTTAGTCCCATACTATTGTAATGTTTGTGATTATAAAACAATGACAAATGAGAGTATGCAAGAGCATATGCAAACTAGTAAGAGACACAAAAGTTTATTAGCTGGTTATGCAGGGAAAGACCCTATCACAATAAATGGGAAATTTAGGTTAAAATTTGAAGGACCAGATGCACATATCTTTGCACTAAGCCAACACAATTCAAATATGGAATGGGATCAAAAAAGAAAGGATATTGTAAGAAAGGCAATGATAGAAGCCGAAATTGAACAAGAGGAGCAAGAACTAGATGAAAGCAAGTTTGTACCTGACTATATTTTTGAAGAGGAGAATAAATCAGAAGAAGTAACTACAAAAGATGAAGTGTTCAGACAGCCAATAAGGAATCAATTGATAAGGAAACACAAACAAATACCATCGGAGGATTAACAGAACAACTAGACAGATATAAAAGAAGATGTGATTACTTGGAAAGTTATGCAGAGAAAATGAAGAAAGACTTTATAAGACTAAGAGAAATGTATGCTGATTTAAAAGCAGAGAAACATCTAGGAGGAGTTACATCAAGCAAGGCGCTAGAGGGATTTGAAGAACTATGGGATAAAGAGAACAGAAAACGTAAGAGAGGATCAGATTTGTTTAAAGAAGCAGCTTTGTCAGCTAAAAAGCAAGATACACAATTATATATTTAATAACAATCCATTAACATACAGACTTATAATGACATAATAATTTACCCTTTTCATGGTGTTACTTACTAATATGCCTTTTTAATATCATATTGCAAAATGTTTGCTATTTCGAAGACGAAATATTTTTAAAAGGAGGGGGCAGTGTGGTAAATTAAAAAAATAAATTGTTCTAATGGATTTAGTATGGGTCAATCTTGTTCCGTTATGTATTTTATTATAAATATTGGAGAAGACTATCCATTTCACATTGGACTCCATGCCGATTTGTCGATGTCAATCGTATTGCTTTACTAAATCGGGATAATTTTTTATGAATTCTACTACTATAAAAACTATTATTACCTACTTGGTTTGCTTCTAGAATAGCAACTTTGTATGAATAATCCTATAAAATAGAAATATCTTGGTGCATGTCGCATACTTCAGCACATTTTTACTTGGTATAGTAAACTTGTATTTATTTTTATCCGCCATTTTTGGTATGGTGTTTTCTCGTAATGACGTCAGATGATTTCCCGTATTTTCTCCAAATCGAGTTATTTGATTGGATAATTTGTTCATGTTGATATCATGACGTAAAATGTCAAAAACTGTTAGTAAACATTTCCACGTGATCCGACAAGATACTCTCGTAACGATATAAATTCATACTTTATTTTTGTTATAAATGCACACATTTTTATGACACTGCCTCATTACATCGTTTGTTGTTTATATGTTATTTATTTAATGTATTAATTGCTTATATATTGTATTTATATTTTGTAATATGCAAAACACTATGACAAGATTATGCTGTCGGGATTCCAGGTATAAAAGGATAGACAGCCAGGTAGGTAGGGGGCTTTTGCATTTGAATTTTTACATTCACAAAAATTATCATTTGTCATTTAAATTGCATTGGTTTTAAATAACTCTTGTAAATAATTAATAGAAAAAGCCTCATTGCATTATTATTTTTACAAATAATTGTTTGGAAATAATATTATTTATTTTATTTATTTTTTTTTTTTTTTTTGCTATCTTGTGTATTTTCACATGAGTAGGAACCACTCCTACGTGAATTTCACAAGTACTAAATCAGTGTGAAAACGTTTAGAACATTTAAGTAGGAACTACCCCTACGCTTAATTTAAATGTAATTTCAGTATATTTAACTAATAATATTTTATATTTCCATGTGTATTTTCACATAAGTAGGAACCACTCCAACATGAATTTCACAAGGTACTTAATCATTGTGAAAACGTTTAGAACATTTAAGTAGGAACTACCCCTACACTAAATCTAAATAATACTGATTATACTTAAAATATAACTTTGGAAATTGTATTCTTGTTCTTACTGGTTTATATGAAACAGGTGTATGTGTATTTTTTTTCTCAATAAATTCATTTGATTGTTACTGTATTTAATATTTGTCAACTAATTTTCTGGTAATCTGAGTAAATAAAATTCGAACCCGATCTCCGCCTGCTCGGAACTCATTCTTAAATCCTTACAGACTTGTAAGGTTGGTGTCAGACAAGATATTCATTAATTAATTTTTTTAATTTTTACAACACATTTATACAAACTATCTTTTTAACTTCCCCTATATATATATATATATAAATACCTGCTAAATTTTTGGTTTGCCAGATGTGCACATTTCGGAAAATCATTTCTCATCAGTGAGACTAGGGGACGAAAAGTTTGATAGATTAAAAAACATAATCCAAACAGTTGAAAATTAATGAATCTAAAGTTCCAAAAATATGTGAATCAAAATCCAGCTAAGGAATGTTTTGCATGAGGAAACAGACCTTAGTTTTATATAAAGTTCAAAAATTAAGAAGACTGAAAATTTTGCAAATTAGTATATTTTCTGATAGCTCAAAATACTCCCTACTGAGTCATGGATACCCTTTGTATCTATGCAAATAAGCATAATAAATATGACCTACCTGACTTGTAGCATCAAAAAGAATCAATATTCCGTCCACGTTACTCTTATGTCCCACTGTTTCTGTCACGAAAACATTCGCCGCTCTATTCGTCTATATGAAGGAAAATATCAGTCTTATAAATATCGAAAATATGGATAATATGTGGTATAAAGTGCAAGTTTGGGCGGAAGTAATGAATTGCTATCGCCGAGAAGTATCTTTAATAAGAAGGAGATCCTTCTCGTAAGAATTCTCTCTCTCTCTCTCTCTCTCTCTCTCTCTCTCTCTCTCTCTCTCTCTCTCTCTCAGTTCCTTGACATCTAAACGGATAAATATAAGAGTTACTTAAAAACGTTAACTTGGCAATACTTGCAAAACTATGACATACAAATCAAACGAAATAAACACATTCATACTGCTTACAGGTTAAACATTGATCAATTAATAATGACTTGATGGTTATTTATAAAGGCCACGACTTTGCACGGACGCTGGTTATAATAAACAAAAGCTCATTCGGGAGTCCTGATGCACAGTGCGAGCATTTATTTGACCATCAGAACTTCTGGTTGTGTTGATTGTAGTGACGACGGCAAAGACGACGGAAACGATAGTGTTGACGCATAACTTACGATATTTAACAAAACTTTTTTGCCATCAACCTCTATTCCTAGTATATGTCTAAAAAATAAAAATAAATAAATAATTATTAAATAAATAAATAAATAAAATAAAATAAATTTAATATTAATATGTAATAGATAAAATCAATTATAATAATAATAATAATAAATAAATAGATAAATAAATAAAATAAAGCACTTTGATATCAAATTCTTTAAAAAAGAAGAGCCATTATAACCCTTACCTTAAACCGAGTTGAAACATGAGAATAATGTTTCAGTCAGAATTAAATGTTCGTAAATATTGTGCTCCTTCATGTTTTCCGTGCGTCCTCAACAAAACCATGATCACGACAGTTATCTCAAACGAACCAAGGAAGTCATAGTGGAATCGGTTGTATAACTGTTCAAGAATTGTTGAAGTATGATTGAGAATATTTCAGTGTTATTTTTATATAAAGTGATAGTAAAATTTAATCATTAATTATTCATTGCTTTTATTACAAAAATGCTTTACAATCGTTGATTTAATACATGTATTTAAAGACTTCTCGTGATGTCAAGTACATTTGCAACTTCAAAAACTTGGTCTCTTGGTCTCTCAAATGCGCCAAAACCCCGACTCATTTAGGTCAAATTGCGTTCCTCCTGTCAGTTTCGAGATGAAAAGTTAAATGATTTTGACTGAGCATTTAGGTCATTCTTTTAGCTATACGAAATAACTAACAAGAACTACGATGACATCCTGAAACCAAGTGTTTTACACTACAAAGAACACTGCATAAACTAAAATATCTCTATGCATATTTTTATAAAAAACGTTTGTGTATAATAATTCAAACTTTGATGTACATGATAGTTTCAGCACCCAGGCTCACTTCCTTGAATAAAGTTCACGTGTGTAATTAAATTTGCCAGTTTTTAAAGTTTTTACTAAGTTTTTTTTTTTTTTCTTTTTTTTTGGGGGGGGGGATTGTGATTTGGACATGGACTTGTATGTTTGTGGTTTATTTGATATTTTGGTACGGTGGTTTTTAGTGTGATATGGAGATTATATATAGTCTATTTTCAGTACCTGTTCATGACATGAACTTGGTTCGATATCGTCAGAGTAACTATTATTCTGTAAAAAAAGAAGAAAAAAACAATGGAAACCAAGCAAACAGAAAAATTATATAAAGAATAAATAAAATAAAGAGGACAGAAGACTTTTCACAAATTTAAAGCTGCATAAAGTTTTCCAAAGAAAAAATTAAAACGGTGCTAATCTAATTAATGATGTTCCTAATGAACAATGTTACATTTGGCTCAACGATAAAAACTCGAATAAATACAGAAATTACAATATTTACCCAGCGAGATACAGCATGTGGGATCTAATATTAGAACACGGTTACGTCATCAAAACCCGGGTCATTTAAACACAACTTTCAAAACGGTGAAATACGGTAAATTCAACACAGAACTTCTTTGAATTTGTCATTTGTGACTTTTTAAGGGATACATAACACCATTTCAAATACATCTGGATATTAATAAAGGACAATAAATGCAATCCGTCATGTTTCACTTTCGATTCTAGGCTTTTCCGTACATCCGTGCGCATGCTCCAATCTCATAATTACCATCGTAGAACACTGACCAACCGTTTATTTACAGCTTAAAGAAATGAAATTTTAGAACATGAATGTCACGGATCGTGGTTAGAAGATATCTATCTTTAAAAAAATATATTTTTAGAAAATCAAAAAAATTCAGATTATTGATAAACTTAATGCAGCTTTAACACGTTGTTATAAAACACCGACGATTTAAAACATAAATTATAATTAATTGTAATGTATGAAGTAATTATAATTGTAGTGATTCGGGAATTTTTTCATTTAAAAAGTTTGTAGACATGAACAAGAAAAGGCACTCTGCATATGGACAAGAACACATGAACCACACTCCGTATGTGGCAAAAACACGTTACGTTCTCGCCATTTGAGCTTTAACTAAATTTTGACAAAACTTTCGACTGGAAACTCAATCTATGAAAATTATAAGGTGTCTAAATTGTAAACTTCGGACTCCATTAGACGTTAGACTTCGTTAGAAGTTGTAACAATTCATTCAACAATACACGCAACGGTTATCTTCAAAGTATAAAATAAACTTACAATAAATCTCTGAATTAAACTCGTTTTTCCAACTCCATCATCCCCAAAGACCATTACTTTAAAATGGTAAACTCTGAAATAGAAAATGCCACTTGTTTTATAAATTTATATAGTTTGACAAAATCACATGGCATATTGACCAGCAGGCGTATGACGATCCCCTACATGTAGCGCAAGGTATACGGTAACCCAACCGCCTTAGCAAAGAACAATCACTATTTTGAAGTCTTAGACAAAACCGACCATGGAACGAACCCATACCTAAAAAAAAGAATATGTCCATGACAAACCTCTAGTTGCTGTTATTGACAATAACACTGTAGACTTAAATGATGTACCAAATATTTGAAAGTTACAACATCAATGTCCAGAACTTATTAATTTGATCAAATATCTACAGCCGAAAGAACTACCCGACGATCACAAAAAGGCGCTAAATATATACTATGAGTGTGATCACTATCTGTTAGGTGAAAAAGTGAGATAATACATATACATAGGTCTCCTACGAAGGGTGTTCCGAAAGATGAAAGTATGATAAGAACAGTTAGTACTACCAAAGATATTGAGACAAGAAGTTTTACGTGCCTATCACGCAAGTCAGGTGGTGGTTACACAGGTGTTAAGAAAACTTTCAGTACTCTAAATCTAAAATATTATTGGAATGGAATGTATCAGCAGGTATATGATTATGTGACAAGTTGTGATAAGTGTCAGAGGGCTAAACAACCGACACATCACCTACCAGCTCCATTAATGCTTTTACCCACAGAGGAAACCTTCTCACGTTGGCACATGAACATACTTACATGTTTGCCTAAATCAAAATAAGGGTACCAGCACATCTTCCTAGTGTAGGTGACCTGAAGTTTTCCATTAAGAATCCCAAGAGGCTACTGAAGTAGCAGAAGTGCGTTACAACGAAAGTATTCAGTCGTTATGGTACACCGAGACCATTGTCAAGTGATCGTGGTCAGACATTTATGCCAAAGTTAGTACAAATTCTATGTAATCTGTATGAGGTAAGTCGACACCATACTAGTTCTTATTATCCGCAGTCTAATTTTACTTGCGAAGTAGAAGAATCAAACAATAGCACAGACTTTTCGCACTTACTGCGATATTGACCAAGTGTAATGATGGCAATGCGCATGTCGCCTTTTTTGTAAAGAAAAGAATTTGCCTTTCGATGTTGACGTTCAACCTAGACCACAAATGGGTAAGACAGCTAAGCAACATTAAGATGAACTGATAAGCAGGCTGATAATTGCCAAATCACTTGCTAAGGATTCATTTGAAAAATCACAAGAGAAAACAAGCTTTGACCTGACACAAAAGCAAAAGCTCCTGAAATAAGAGTTGGTGATAGGGTCATGTGAAAAGCTATACAATGCCAAATGGGTTATCTCCTAAATTACATGTAAATGGGATGGTCCCTTCTACGTTGTAAATTTTTGGTGAAAACCACACTTGCAAAATAAGAAGATGTTTAGATCACAAGGTAGTAAAGTCGAGAATTCATACAAATAGACTGAAACCATACTTAGATCGACGATATCATAGAGCTTCTCCGATTTAAAATGAATTGGTTGATAACGTTTTTGATGATATTGCCCATTCTGAGACGGTAAGTCAAGACAATATCATGAATGATTAAAATAGTGTTACTTACAACGATAACAGTGTCAAATACGCAGAATGTCGAAAACGATGATTTTGAAGCAGATAAATTATTAGGTAAGAAAAGATTAAATGGCAAAAATCATTACAAAGTGAAAAAAGTAGTTTTTAAGAAAATCACATGGGAACCTGAAGAAAAATATAGGCGGCGGTTTTCATAAGCAGGAATGAGAGGTCCAAGTTTATTTGTAAGGACTTAGTAGGTCATAAAAATATTAAATAGCAAAAAGAAATATTATAATGCGAAATATTGAAAACTGTGAAATCGTATAAATGCCAAAAAGTAGTTATTTTTTCTAGAGTGACTAAGCCATAAGATCTAAATGTGCATTAAAATATTTGGTTCCTTGAGACAGCTTGGTTCAACAAAATCATAAAAAACATTTGTCAATTAAAGTAAGTGTTCAGCTACAATTGCAGAGTATCTACCGTGATTAATGGAACTAAATTCTCTCAACTCTAAAAATTAAATCTCTCAAGAAGGTTGGTCAGTATACTTTAGAACCTAAATTAAATTACTAGTATTATGAATAAATAAGGCATAATATGAAACAATTATTCAAAAATTTGTAATAGTAAATAGTCTGAATAATTTAACGGTATAGATTAAAGAGGATGAAGGATTGGTAAGAAAATGAAGTTTTTTTTTATTGTTAATGCCAGTACAAATAACGCATATCCTATTGTCTAATATAGTCTATGAAACAATTAAGCGATTCAAAATTAAGCATAAATAAAACTTATATTCTAGCCAGTTTAAAGCATGCAAAGTAAATACAAATAGAACATAGAGTTAAGAATTGTAATTAAGTATAATTTGTGTGTCTCGCGAAGGAAACCTGGCTATCATGTTATTTAATGATGATACACATGATTCAGGACAATACATCTCATGTCGGTCTTGGGGCAGGCATTTGTCACCCATATTACTGACACCAGTATCATCTTTGTTTCATATAAAGGATTTTGTACACATTGTATAAAGATTGCCAAATATTTTATTTGTTAACAGATTCACAGCGAAATGCATCTTTGCTAGTTACTGGAAACTAATTTATAGAAAATTTATAGCTTATTCATAAATTACTATGTAGCAGCATTATCAACGTAAATAAAAGTTATCTAATTGTTATAACTGATATTGTAGTACAAGGAATAACTAATTTTCTGTTGTTTCTACAGTGTACTGACTATGATGTCTCCACAAGTACGCCTCATCCGACGTATCCGTCAATAAATTTTGCCAAGGGGGCATTTTGGGTTATTTGCATATTCTGCTAATTGCATAAAAACGGACCTTTGCATAATCTACTGTATAGTTTGTTGTTTGCTAGATTAAAACAATAATATTTTCTGCAAATTTTATAATAGTTGTTTGTAGTATATGAAAGGCTAAGGTGTATGTATAAGTTAAAGTTGTATCAGTATCGATGAAAAGTATCGCAAGTAACAAAGAAAACCGTTGTTATTGAAGTACTGTTAATATGTTGCTGATGTAGTTGATGCAATGTATTATAATTGTTTTCTTCAACACATTACATGTATTGTAATGACAGGTTATACA
Source organism: Tegillarca granosa (assembly GCA_029721355.1). Classification (NCBI taxonomy): domain Eukaryota; kingdom Metazoa; phylum Mollusca; class Bivalvia; order Arcoida; family Arcidae; genus Tegillarca; species Tegillarca granosa. Next base: position 6,608,317 of record CM056595.1, read on the forward strand.
TGCAAATTTGCTCATTAAACTGCAGTTTATTTTGTCTGAGAAACTTCAAAAAAAAAAAATTATTTAGAAAAGATTTGATGTACAGAGTAACAATATGTAATTCATTTCGTTGTACAACTTTACTTTGACAAAAATTGTGCCCTGATTATATTTTGTTTGCTTTGTAAATCTATAATGTGATTTATTCCTCTATTTTCATGTAAAATGGTATAACGGTTCACTTGTGGAAAGAAAATGAGGACATTTACAAAATTGAAACATCGCAAGCTAAATGTGTGGATTGCATCTAGAGTAAAGTTCAAAACAAGACCAATTGAGAGTTTAGTTGAGTAATGGTATTTAACGTCCCAGTCAAGAATATTTATTTATATCGACATGTCACCAGCTATAGGCTAAAATGCAAACAATTTGCATGTACGTTGCGCTGATGACATTATACAGCAGGATTCTTTATCGTGCCACACCTACCGTGACACGGGACCGCGTGTTTTTAAGTTCCCATCCGAAAGAACCGTGACTTAATTCCGTAATGCCGAGTGCTTGGCGAAAGAACAGTTAGTATCCACTTTAAAGTCTTGGGTCAGACCCGGACGGGGTTCGAACCCACGATCTCTCTCTTATGAGCATTTACTCTACCAACTGAGCTACCGCAGTGGTGAGACCAATTGAGAAGAGAGACTTTGATCAGAACAGATATAAGGGTTAAACATACAAGTGGCCATCAATAGAAATGGTTTTAGATAGACTACATGCTTTAACAATAGCGTTGAACATTTTTTTTTGTTTGTTTGTTTGTTGCATTTCGCGATATTATTGTGAGGTGCGATCGGACAGTCTGTAGTAAACAAATTCTATTTCGCATTTGAATTTTTATGTACGAGTGTTTCCCAGTTAATCTTTGGAGACTAACGAAAAGGGTAATGTAATGATGTAAAAATGCACGTGTTTTATCAAATAAATAGATAGATAGATAAATAAATAGATAGATAAAATTTATTAATAAATAAATAAAAAAGGAAAGTTGGTCATGAAAAGGGTTTAAATTGAAAGTTTATTAATTTTTAAGCAAAGAATTGTTTTTAATTATATTATTAAAGATTTCATTTGGCTAAGTTTAATTCAATATTTAGATAATTAATTGTAAATTATTTAAAGTTTTAAACCTATAAAGTTACTATTTTTCTTTTGTATTTATTAAGTAATTTTTCTTAATCAACGTGTACTTATAAAATTAACTTTGTCCAGCCAGTCATTAGAGGAGTTGCATTTAGCTGAAATTTCACTTGATGTGATATTCACTTTTGTTTGTATAACTTGAATAAACAATCCATTAATTGATTTAATCCCTTGTTAAAACAACACTAATCATTGGCAAAAGCTCCTCCCACGAATGAACAAGTGATCACATAATTTAAAGGAAAAATGACTAATCACATAATTCTTTTTCCTAATGAGGGCCACAGGCGCTTGAAGCATTCCTATGACAGAAAAAAGTGTTAAAATTTAAAGAAATATATGTGAAAAATACTAAAAAATTAACAAAAAATAAAGAAAATTGCAAATTACCGTTTTCTCAAAATTTTGATCCTGGGGTATACTTATATATTATAAAGGTAACAAAGGTTTTTCACCCAACCTTGGTTTTTCATCCATATCTCCATAAAATTTTAACATATTTTTAAAATTCTTTCTGCATTGTATTACAAAATTATTTTTCTTTCTGTTCTGATTGATCATTTCTTAAAGTCAGACTACTGCATAGGCATCTCAAACTCTCCCATAAGAGAGAGAGAGAGAGAGAGAGAGAGAGAGTAACACCGTGTATCATTTCATTACATTTTATTCACACTTAATAAATATTTTAATTTTTATATTCCTTTATTAATATTATTATAGTATACTTAATAGTATATTTAATTGCTTGTTTATTTGTATTAACTCGTGAACTCATTTCTTGGTCAATTTTGATCATATTTTCACTATTAATCAGTAATTGTAATACACGTATAGTGTTACTTGATGAACACTGCACCGTGATATTCATCATCATCCTCCATAAAGTTTAAACTGGCGTTGGTCATTGTAGTCAATAACTGTAGCAAAACTGGCATTACTTCAATGAAGGAATGCAAGAAAAATCCAAATTTAAACAACATGTTTATGGTTTAAACTAACTTTCAGGAATGATTAAAGTTAACCTAAGCAAAATTATAAAAACAGAAAAACGGTTGATTGACAGGACTAAGCTGCCTATCAGAAAAATGTTGCCATAAGCTAAACTGCTAATGAACTTGAGTTGCTCATAATCACTCTTAATGACCCGAGTTGTTTTGACAGGATGGTGTTAATGTTTTTTCAAGCAATACAAACAAAAGTGAATATTCACTTCGAAGTGAAATTTCAACTAAATGCAACTCCTCTATTAGTTCAGACGGAAACGTATGGTGGTTTTCTGATGTTAAAATTTGGTAATCAGTAAAATAAACTTTTCAGAACGTAAGGTGATTTTAACGTTTAAGTGAAAATTTAATTACCGCTTCCCAACTTTTGTATTGAGTTAATTCTCATATTGTTAAGCAATCAAGCAGGAAATGTTAATTAATGTTGAGCCACGCTAATCGCGTGTCAAGACTCTCCATGGTCGCTTTATATTACATAATCAACCCACCCATACTCGTTTACGATGTGAGGGTGGAAATGAATAAATGTATGGTAAAAATCTTATGAATGTTTGTTAAATTTGTGTCTATAATTTAAATTAAATGTTAAAAAAGATTAAGTTTAAAAGTTATGATATCTAAATAAATAAATAAAAATAATTATTGGTAAATAGACTTAATTATAATAATAATAATAATAATAATAATAATAATAATAATAATAATAATAAAAGTTTCTTCTTATTGTATTTGAAAAAAACAAATGCTTAATATTTTTAATAATTGGAAGACACTTAGTTGGATTTTATTATTGTACGCGCTAATTGTACATCACGTTTTTATTTTATATTGTTCAAGAATTATTCTAACTTTATTAATAATTATACTGTATGTAAATGACTTACCACGGGGCGGAAATGAAAACACGTATGGTAAAATGCAACCTGGGCTTTTCTTTGTAAATACTTAAATACAAAGATAAAAGCGATTGATATGAGCTAAATTCCCTAGTTAAGAGTTCGAATCTGAACGGCGCCGGTAACATCTGATGTCAATGTTGTGTTACTATGAGTTCAATTCCCGCATATGAAGTAAAACGCAAATAGGTACCATCAGGAGTTGAATTCACAACATGATATCTTCAAAATTTATTTTTGCATGGTTCAAAAAAAAATATTTTGTTGCATATAAAAAATATTTGCCATTTTTGCATTTGCACATGTAGATTTTCACATATGCTAAATTAGATTTTGCATGTTCATAAATATATTTTTGAAAAATGTAAAAAAAAAAAAAAAAAAAAAAAAAAAAAAAAAAAAAAAAAAAAAAAAAAAAAAAAAAAAAATTTCACGAGTAAAAATCTATTCAGCATATGCAAAATCTGCAAAATCCATTCTATTGAATATGTGTAGCGGACCGGACTTGATAGGTGGCCGGGTAGTTCAATCATTTAGCGTCCCTCTAGTATTGAAAAGGTCTTGGATTCGAGTCCAGGTTGGCCTCCGCAATTTTTCTTTTTCTGTTACATTTGGGGCACGCCCGACCCTGGGAAATGGCTGACTAACGGATTGGTCCAAGATAGGTAGTTGAATCGAAGAATGTAGCGGACCGTGCTTTATAGATGATCGGTTAGAACAGACGGTAGAGCGTCAAGCTAGTAATGGGAAGGTCTCGGGTTTCAATCCCGGTTTGGCCGCTACATTCCCCCCTTTCCTGTTACATATGTAAAAATCTATTTATGCATATGAGAAAATAGTGAATAGCCTCATATAAATGTTGTTTTTATTCTCCGTCGTTAAAATCTCTCTCTCTCTCTCTCTCTCTCTCTCTCTCTCTCTCTCTCTCTCTGTTGTTTGTAAAAATAAAGGTATTTGAATCTATACTCACTTTGAATTACTAATGTCTCGAATTTCATTACTATGTCTGTCCGGTCACTATGGTCATTGTTTACAAAAATGTAAACCACCAAGGGAAATAACGCTAATAAATTAATCGATATCGATGACGTGCACTGAGCCGTTCAATAACAGGTAATTTTACAGGTAAGTGAATTTCTCAGGAAATCCCCCCCCCACACACACACACACACACACAAACACACACACACACACACACACACATATATATATATACACACATACATACACACACACACACACACACACACACACACACACACACACACACACACACACACATATATATATATATATATATATATATATATATATATATATATATATATATATATATATATATATATATATATATATATATATATATATATATATATATATATATAGTTTCTCCTTCTATGTCACATTCCGAGCAAATGTATGCCATATTGTTATTGATAATAATTGACGTGATCATGTAAATACGTCATTAACTTGTTACGGCAAATCACCACGCATGGATACAATACAGTCACAAATATAGATTCTAGAAAGCATACGTACCATCTGAAGTTTCGTGAAAACAAAATAAACGACAACAATAAATAAATCATGAAAAATTAAAAAAATGTTTACTTAATAATTTATTCAAATTTTATCAGATTTGTGAAAAAAATGAAACATAAAATTAAATACTCAAAGATAAAGCTTTTTATCGTCTGCGCGATTGAATCCTAGCTGGTTCTCAGTGGAAGTACACGAGAATTTCAATCTAGTCATGGATGATGAAGAATTTCAAGAATTCGAAATTTCGATCCCGAGTTTAACCATCTGGTCGAAGCTTCAACGCTGCCAGGTTATGCAGATTTCTGGAGTTCAACTGGTTTGTCAAAAGATCCAAATCTGTCAACACTAGGCATTCCTAGTTCTAGTTCACCAAATCAACCAAAACAGAAAAGATTTAAAAATTTACAAAAAACGATTAAAGAATTAAGAATCGATGAACCAAAGAAAGTCGACAAAACGCAACACTTAGTTGGGAATGAAAATTCTTCAAGGTAACAGGATATTTATTTTTTACGAAAATAAATCGATTCAAATAGGGTCCACACAAATTTAAAAAAAAACAGGAACGAAATGAACTGCAACCTCAAATTGTAAAATATACACCGTGAATGAGGAGCGAAATGAACCAAAAATTAAAAACACAGAGCGCAATAATTCCATACAAAGGGCAAAGGGCAACAACTCGAACAAATTTGTTTTAGTTTAGGGTTTTTTTTAGGGTTTATCTGATATTTTCAATTTGCAAGAGTTTCCAACATTTCGTATATTACAGACTGGCATATAGAGCGAAATGGAAGTGAACTGGGCATGAAAGAGGTGGGCGTGGATATACTCGCCGATAAACTGGGCAAATTTTATTGTGAGACCAAACTACAGCAGCCTTCAGAGAGCACTATAGAGAATGATAAAGATTACCATAAAAATACATGGGGGGCCTTATAACAGACATTTGTCTGATATGGGAAGGATTGTGTACATTGTTGGCGACAAGACATTTAAAAGTGCAAATAGTAAACTAAATGGGTTGTTAAAACAAAAAGTTGCAACTGGTAAAAATGCCCCTACTCTGCACAAAGCAGTAATTACAAAACCTGGCCTTCAACAGATTTGTATGACTCATGTATGTCTCACTTATGAAACTCGACAGGAAAACAATAAGTGCCCCCCCTCTCTCTCTCTCTCTCTCTCTCTCTCAACAAAAAAAAAAAAAAAAAAAAAAAAAAAAAAAAAAAAATCCGACAAGCGTATGTACACCACTAATACTCCTTCCTGTCCAGTAAACATGCCGAGTTTGTTAAATCAACGTGCCAAAGATGTTTGTAAATAAGCTCGTTGTGACAAACGTTAAGCTGCACATTGTTTACGTGCCACTACCATACAATCATTAAGTGATCTCGGTTTTGAAACAAGGCAAATTTTGTTGTTTTTTTTTTTTTCCTCTCACAGAAATGAAGCTTCTGTCAGGAGCTATGCAAGAGATTTGTCCACTGAGCAAAAACAATCAATGAGTAATACTCTGTCCCTAACTGCAGAAGGTAAAACGAATTAACCTTCCAGCACCATCGTCCAACATTCACATACTGCGTCTGCGGCGGTTGAGACTTCCCCGCGTCCTTGTGCTACCACCAATAATATCCTTCCGCACGCCCTTCAGAAAATTTCAAACACAATGATAGCAATACAATCAGGGATGGTGGCAAATTCAACATCCAATCCATGTACATTTAATTTTAAAATGAAATTGCGATTCTTTTCTAAGTAATATAAATAAAACGTACAGTCAGTATAAGAAGCTATTTTAGTTCTGTTATCCTTTATCAATATGGACGCTGGCATTTTTCCGACGGGGTGGTCAAAGCAGAATAAAATTAAATGTTTCAGAATACACACACAATATTGCGTAATTTGCTTTTTATATATTTAGCGGGGTACAAAGGTAGCGGAAACACGACAATTCCAGCAATTTTGAATGATACTCATTTTTTTCTAAAAAATAATTTGCATAAGTAAGTAAATTAAAATCTAAAATAATAAATAATTTTGATCATTAATTTAAGATGTTATTTGCTAATTAATGATAATTTTTGATAATAAAAAAAAATAAATATTGCACTGTCGTGTTGTCGTTTTTAATACTTAATTTCATTCCAAAATATTTAAAAAAAATAATAATCATAAAATAAAAATAAATTATCAACTAGACATTATTGAGTGTACCTCGAATTTTTAAATTGGTAAAAAAAAATAATCAATATCTTAGGGACATCTGAAGTGGATTCTAAGAAACCAACAAATATGAGGGAAAACATTTTAACGAAAAGGGAACCAAACTTAGCGACCATATCCAATTAAAATGATATATAACGTGATGTGGAATCTCTCTATATGTTGTTGATATGAACCCATTACGAAGAGAGTGGAATAGAATGGAGTTACGTATTTTATTTCCCATCAAGACTTTTTAACGAATGGCAAGCGGGTCAGTTCTCGGATGGTGGAGTAAACCGGGGTGCCCAAAGAAAACAACTCTGGCAGGCAAACTGACAAACTTTCTCTTCTCACACTCTACTACCACTAAGGAAGTAGAAGACACAGAGATTAATGAAGGGTCGAGTCGGCATTGGTTATGCTTACAAAGTATCTCCGTAAAAGGGCCAACAAAATGTGGCGGCTTTTTGTTATATTTATTGGTTAGCTCATATTTATAACAAGATATCGCTATAAACCTCTTAAACAGAACAATAGACTAGATCTCGATAATAACTAGACATCTCTGCGGTCGAGTAGTTTAAAGCGTGCTCTTACGAATCACAGTGCCTCTCGTCGCCTAAGTTTAAATTCTACTAAGGCAGAAAGTTTGTCAGTTAGGTTGTCGAAGGTGGGCGCATTTCCCCGGGCACTTAAATTTCAAAGATCCCAGAACTGACCGCCTTGATAAAAGTAAAAATAATTCTTGCCTGTGTCGTAGAACCAGATTATTCGGTTCAACTAAACTTAAATATCAATAAGGTTGCATATAATAAAAAGAACTAAAATCGATAATTAAATAATACTTTGTCGTAACAAACTAATACACAGCAGATGTGACGTCATACAGTATGCAACTAAATCACGAGGTTAACCTCGTAAATGAGCGTGTTCGTGGTTTATTCGAGATCAGTTTTTAAATTAAAAGAATATATGATATCAACTTGCAAGTATCACTAAAAAGAGGCAAAATATAGAAATCTTGTCAATCATAGGATTCGGACATTTTTGTAAATCGATTTATTTATTTACTGTGTAAAATTGAGCAGTTTCAAATACATGTATATAACAACATTATAATTGTAATAACAAATATTAAAAATAAAATTATAATAATAAATAAATTGACAAACAAAAAAGTCATACATTGTAAAACACATGAAACATTTAAAAATATTCAAGGAATATGTAAACAGGTAAAATTTAGATAATTTTTTTTAATAAGTCCCTGCTTTAAACAACATTGGCTATAACGTCACAAAAGAAATACTCGTAAATCTTTTTTAGTTTGTTATGATAAGTAACCATGTAAAAAGATTCATATACGCATTTTTGCATCTTCATTTAAAATTCAGATCATACAAGCACTTTCTATTTTCTGTATCTTTATTTAAATCCCAGATCATATGCACATATACTCATTTAAGCCCTGGCCATATGCGCACTTTTATCTATCTATATTTACAGAACAGAACATAACTATGCGCATTGTTTAATATCTTCATCTAGAACCCATATCATATGCACATATTTTTCTTCATTAAAAGTCCATATCATATGCACATTTTTTCAGATCAATTTAAAATTGTCATTCATTTGGATAAATCGTATTATAAGCAAACGTATTTCATTTAATCCTCTTTCTTAATATTTCAGGGAATAGTCATCAATAAAAACTAAAAGTTTTTAAATTTGGTCAGACAGATAAAATTAAAAATGAAACTGTAATTCTCCTTAACTAGGAAAATAATATTATCATTTTTATAGAATATTATTGAATTGTACTTATATATATTATGCCCTTTTACCGACATGCATTATTGCATAATATATAAAGCGTATATAAAAAAGTCTTAATTTAATAATGCATCGACCATCCAGATGGGAAATTCCAAACAAGTTCCAGTGAAACCTGTAACTGCAAATTTTCTCTTTGTGGAGGAACAATTTTTGAAACGAGACTAATAATAATTTGATATCAGAGAATCGAACATAAATTAGAAGATTTCTTTTCTTGTTTTTCTTCTGAATTGGATTGTTTATCTCCCGTAGACTTGTCTTGTGCTTCAGAAGCTTCCTGTTTCTTTGCTTCTGACTTTTGTGTTCTTCTTTTTGGTTTTTGTTTTTTCTCAATCATGTAACGAGCCAAAGTTAAAAACACGTTCTGTACATTTGATGAAGTTTTCGCACTCGTTTCCAAGTATTCCATATTGTTCTCCTCTGCGAATTCCTGAAATAAGAATGAAATAGTTGGATAAACCATAGATGCTTATTTACAAAATTTATCCTTACTCTTGTAATTTTCTTCGTTAAGCCTGAGGTACATGTTATTCTATCATAATTGCCATGTGCTACTTTTGAATTGTATCATTTTTGTCATGCGCTACTTTTGAATTGTATATATTTATAAAAATTCAAAAGGTGTCTTCCCACTTAGCCAACATTTTAAAATTTCTCATTCCCACTTAGCCAACATTGTTAAATAAACAATTAAGATCTCACCTGGAAAGTTTTTGCTATAGTCTTTTCCAGGATACTTCTTTAATAAAATGGTGGAATGTAATATTAATTATAAATTTTATTCTAATTAATTTTTATTCTTCAGGGTAAAATAGGCAAAATAAGACTAAACATTCTTTTTTTACTCAGATTAAGACACTGTATTGTAAAACAACAATGTATTGTAAAATTTTACTCCACATACAATGCTATTTGTCATTTAGAAAAAAGATCATCATTTTGCACATAAATTAAACCTTTTGTAATCTTTATATGAATAGTTATTTCAAAACTGAATTTTCAAGAAGTATTTATTTATTTTCAAATCCAGTAAATGACCATTACCACTAGAAGTTTTGAATATCCATACCATTTGATTTTGTAAACAGTAAGTTTAAAGACCACATTTTAACTTTTTAACATGCTAAGTAAATCTTCATAAATTTGTAAAGCAGTTGAAAGCAACTCAAATAGCCCATCTGTTTAATCCGTAGATAAATCCAAATGGCCAAATAACTTTAACAGTGTTAAAAATTTAGAGGTCAGAGAGATTTAACATACAAACTTCATTGATAAAACATGAAATTCAATAGTAGTAATAGCACTATACTGTACCATAATGCCAATATCATTTTAGATTAAAATACAATGTAATAGCTTTTTTCCCCTTTTTAATATTATTTTTCATTTCATTTATTCATTTTATTTTCGAAAATAGAATAAATAAATAAATTTATATTTATAGAGAGTGGATTAATTGTGTTTTATAACAGTCAAGGTTCTTTAATTTATATCAAGAGGGTCAATTCTGAGAATGCATTGTAAACAATTTTTTTTTTTTTGGTAAATATCATCTTGATGTGCACAAAGTCAAATTTTCATTTTAAGGTGAATTTAATCGTGATGTTTAACATGAAATTATAACGTGATACATGTACCTCTCAAGAATATTAAACATCAATATTTTTATATTTTCCAGGAACAGACTATACCCTCACCTGTAATTAAAACCTACTGTTTTGCTTAATCTTACAACTGACATCAATTCCCACTTAGCCAACATTTAAAACCTTACCTATAGGTACAAAATTTCAAAATGTTGGCTAAGTGGGAATGAACCATTCAAAAATAGCACATGACATTATCATACAGCAAAAAACGGGGCCTAAAAATTAAAGAGTTTGGTATTTATATATAAAATGCGATAACATTATCATAATGGACTTAAATTTCAATTGTTTTAAATCAAAAATTGTTCAACCCACAATAATTCACAATATCAATTTTATAAATTTTATACAAATGCGAGTTCAGCGAGATAAAATTGTGTACTGTTTTGCTTTGAAACAAAAATATACAACACTTTGTAACGTGATATATGGATTAATTTTACGAACATTTTAAATGTAAAATATGGTTAGTAAGTTTTAATCCTTCTAAAACCGAATCTATGATTATATCTAGAAAAATAACCATTCCTTTTCATCCTCGACTCTATATGAATGATACACTTATAACGGAGGTGGAATCACATAAACATCTTGGAATTCACTTTTCTTTAAATGCTACATGGAACTGTCATATCTCAACTGTTATAACTAAAGCCAATCTTAGACTTTCTATTTTTCGAAAACTGAAGTACCAGTTAGACAAATAAACTTTAGAAAAAATATATGTAAGCTTTATAAGACCCTTACTAGAATATGCTGACGTTGTTTGGGATAATATGACAGACGAACTTAGTGACAAATTAGAAAAAAATAACATCGAGGCTGCACGAGTAGTAACTGGTGCAACTAAACTTGTCAGTAGACACTTACTTTATCAAGAAACGGGTTGGGAAACTTTAAAAGACAGACGACGTAAACATATACTTTTGATCTATTACAAAATGGTTAATGGTTTTAATCCTGAATACCTACAGTCTCTTCTACCTAAAAGACACTCGGACACTCATCATTATGCAACAAGACACAACCAAAACTTAGAATCAATACAATGTCATACAAGCTATTATTTCAATTCTTTTCTACCTACAAACACACGTGACTGGAACGACTTACCTTTAGACGTAAGGCTAAGTTCAATAAACAATTTTAAAGCATACATTGACAGAAGTTTTAATATACCTTTCTATTATTATTTTGGAAAACGTAAGGAACAAATCTTTCATTGTAGACTCCGGTTAGAATGTAGCTCTCTTAACGAACGTTTATATAAAAAGAATTTAATCGATAGTCCTCTATGTTAGTGTGGTCAAATCGAACCTGTAAAACATTTTCTTCTAATATGTCCCTTACACGAACGGATTAGAAAAGAAACCATAGGTACCCTTAACTTCGACACAACAGTTAAACTATTTTTATTTGGCGACTCCAACAATTTGACTCTTAAGCAAAATGAAGAAATTTTTGACACAGTCCAAAAATATATTCAGTTAACTAAAAAGTTCTGATCTACACTCCCTTGTTAAATGTTGCTGTTTTATTTTACTTACAGGTATATGTACACGTGTATGCTTTTGTCTTATGTTAGTACCTTTCTTTTGAGCTTTGATAGGCATTATATTATATTATATTTATCTTCATATTTATATTTACTTAAGTTAATTACAATATTGTCTGTTAATTATTGAACAATTATTGTATTTTTTGTTCTCTCAGTTACGGCTATTACATATTATATTTACTGTTAACCAAAATCATACAGCTTGATAGTGCTTATATTAACGCATTGAATAAGATGAGGTAAACAGTCGGTAATAAAAGTTGTTTACAGTATGTTGTACAGTTGTTCTGGAGACGGGTTAATATAAACTTTCGCTTGTTTCTGAATCCAGTTTACAGTTTGTTTTGCTCTTTTTGTTTGTACATACAAATTAATAAAATATTGTTTAAAACAAATGTAAAATATTGACATCACAAAATGAGTTCATGCTTTTCTTATTAAGTTATATTGACAAAGGTTTAAACATATTTGAATTTATGCTAATTAATAATAATAACAATAATAATAACAGATTTATAAAAATCATTCCTAACATTACTTGACCATTAGAACCAATAAGACTTTAGTTTCACACTTTATATGTTATAAGGAGTACACAACTTGTTTTGTTTTATAATGTGCGGTGTTTTTGTAAATATTAAGATTTTCATAAGAGAAAGTAAATTCTTCACTGTGAACGGATACAACAAAATTTACTTACATATAAAATACCTGCATGCATATGATTATTTTAAAACTGGGTAAATAAAATCCTTTTACTTCTTAATCTTATAGAAGTATTAATAAATGCCGAGTTTTTGGCTTTGTTGAGGAGCATTACATATGCACGAAATGCAATTTTACAATTTTACCATGATGTCATATACCATTTTTTGAATTCAATCATAAAATACATTCAAAAAATGGTATATACCATTTTTTAAATGTATTTTATGATTAAATTCAAAAAATGGTATATGACAATGATGTAAATTATATACTTAGGTTTCTCGAATATTTTAAGATGGTGTGTGTGTGTGTGTGTGTGTGTGTGTTTTACCTTTGCAGTTGTATATTCCAATTCTCTGTTATCTTCTTTGTCAATCTTGTTTCCGACAAGAATCCTCTGAGCGCCTTTCTTCTTTGCTTCATAATCAGATCGTCCAACATACGACGGAACACGGTTGAAGGAAGACTTTAAATAAAAAAAAATAGTGGCTTAATTACATAAATATGGTTTAAGTCAAAACAATCAAGATGATGGCTATTTAAATACAAGTTGTGTAAGTATCATGAATGCATTAATGGACTTGAAACGTTGTAATATACCATCTCAACGTTTGTAATATACAGGCTTAAGTTTAGTAATATACAAGTTTTTAATAAATGCTTATTCTGTCCAAAAGTTATAAATGATGTGTTATTAAAAAGATGATTAATCCAACGACTTGGAGTTGATTTCTCTTATACAACCGACTTGGTATACAACTGCATTAGGAAGATGTACTGCGCACTGCACTGCCATTCGCTCGAACCTTTCCGTAAAAGTAAAAAAGAAAATAGCTTAACAAGATTTATTAAAATAAATCTTAATTAACTGCCGATCGTGAGTAAACATACTGTTAATAAAACGACTTTTGATCAACAATCTTTAAGGATAGTGTCATATTATATTTTTAAATTTTCTGATTGACATATTCAAAATTTATAATATATCATTCCTAAAATTCAAAAAATTATAATATTGCATGGCTAGTTAAATATATTTACACAAATTTGGCTATAATTTTAACTTCCTCTGCTGTTTCTATGCAAAGATGAATTATAATTATGACCTACCTGACTTGTAACATCAAAAAGAATCAACACTCCTTTCACCTGACTCATATATTCCCCCGTTTCTGTCTCGAAAACATTCGCCGATCTATTTGTCTAAATTTAAAAAAAAGTCAAGTCTTATGAATAAAAAAAACACAAATAATATGAGAGTGGAGTGGAGTAATGGTGTTTTACGCCCCAGTGAAGAACCTTTCACTTATTTCGAGGCGGTCAGTTCTTGGATGGTGGAGGAAACCGGAGTGCCCGGAGAAAACCACCGACCTTCGGCAAGCGAAATGACAAACTTTCTCACACTAGGATCTCTCCCGAGTGGGATTCGAACCCAGACGGTGAGAGGCGGTTTAGACAACTTGGCCACCGAGGCCCCCTACACAGTATAAAGTAAAAAAAAGTTAAAGTTAGGATGGAAGTAATATATAACCATCGCTCGCCGAAAAGTATCGAAGTGTCTATTAATAAGAAGGAGATTCTTGTCATATAAACACACACACTCTCTCTCTCTCTCTCTCTCTCTCTCTCTCTCTCTCTCTCTCTCTCTCTCTCAAATGAGTTCCTTGAACTACAAACAGATAAATAGAAAAGCCCCTGAAAATAATTAACTTGACAATAGCAATCTAAGATCACGGCATAACAAACAAACGGGATAAATAACATTTAACATGTATAAAGGTTAATCAATTATTATTATAAAGTGATCGATGGTTATTTATAAGCCATGGCTTTGCACGGACGCTGGATATAATTATAATATCGGATCAACGAGTCACAGTTCACATTTGTTTGACCATCAAAATTTCTGGTAGTGTTGGTTGTACGACGTCGGCGACGATGATGTTGACAAATAACTTACGATTTTTAACAAAACTTTTTTTCCATCAACCTCTACTGTGGTTTGTGCCTAAAAAGCAAAACAAAAATAAATGAATAAACAAACAAACAAATAAATAATAATAATATTAAATTAATAAATAAAATAAAACAAACAAAAACACTTTGATATCAAATTCTACAACAAAAAGGCATTATATAAACCTTACCTAAAACCAACTGAGACACCAAGAACAATATTTTAGTGAGAAGTAAATGTTTGTAAATATTTTGTTTTACAAAACAATGATCGTGAAAGTTGTCTGAAACGAACCCGTGAATGCAGTTATAGTGAAATTCTGTATAACTGTTCAAAAATGATGAAGCATAATTGGGTATATTCCAATCTTATTTCTTTGATATAGGTTGATAACATAATTAAATCATTATTTATATATTGTATTTTATTGCAGAAAGAAATTACTTTAAATTTGTCGATTTACTATTTAAAGACTTCTCATGCTATCAAGTACATTTGCAAATAAAAAAAACTTTAATTACTTAGATTCAAAGTCTCCAAATCCCAAATCATTTAGGTCAAATTACCACTAAGACAAAGTATTTTTCATTCGAGATGAAGAGTTTAAAAATTTTGACTGAGCATTTAGGCCATTGGTTTACGAAGCTGAAAGCAATTACTTACATGAAGTCCGAAACCAGGTATTGTAAACTCAAAAAAAAAAAAAAAAAAAAAAAAACACTGTATAAACTAAAATACTTCTATGACACATTTTTTAGAGTTTGTGTGTAATAATTAAACATTTGATGCTCATGACCTTAATCCATCCAATATATTTGGTATTTTGGAATTATGATTGGTTGTTTGTGTGATTTGAGAAGTATATATATATATATATATAGAGAGAGAGAGAGAGAGAGAGAGAGAGAGAGAGAGAGAGAGAGAGAGAGAGAGAGAGAGTGTGTGTGTGTGTGTGTACCTTTTCATGCTGAGGACTTGGCTCAGTATCGTCAGAGTAAGTATCATCCTGTAAAGAAACATTAGGACATGGAGAAAAGTTACAAAGGATTTTTAGATATGGAAAACAAGCATTAGCAAACAAACAAATAAATAAACAGGTCAGATTATGACATATTTAATCCGGTGGTTGAACCCGGTGTCTTCCTGATTCTCCTACTATGAATTACTGACTTACTGGTTTGTAAGCGTGAAATATGAAACACATTCTATATGTGGCAAAAATCACATCACGCTTCCGCTATTTAAACTTTAACTAAATTTTAAGATTTTTTTCGTATTGAAACTCAATTTATGGACAATATAAGTAGCCTGAATTGTGAGGTCCGGACTCCATTAGGCGTTAGACTTCGTAAGAGGTTGTAAAAACACACTCAAAAGTTATCTTCAAAGTATATAATGAACTTACAATAAACCTCCGAATTAAACTCGTTTTTCCAACTGCTTCACCCCCAAAGACTACTACTTTAAACTCGTAAACTCTGAAATAGAAAAAAAACACTTGTTTTATAAAATTATTTAGTTTGACAAAATTACTTGACACATAGACCAGCTGGCGTACGACAATCCCCTACATGTAGCTCGTGGTATACAGTAACCCAATCAAAAAGTACGTTCATGTACTTGGTATCAACCAAAGCTATAATAAACACCATGTACGCATACTGGATTAATTAATATTATTTAAAATATAATAAAACTTATATAAATATCGTATAATTATAATAAATTAAATATATATATATATATAACACCAGATCGCACTTGTATTTATATTTGTAACATGCCCTCATGTTCCACTACTAAAGTGGCTTAGGTTGTTTGGTATTGAATAAAGAATAAATTAAACGGGATTCCATGTCTTGTCCAGAATTTTTCAATAAATGTATATCAGGAAGTCACCAGCTATAAGTGTTTTCCCAACACTTTTGACCTTTTAGCGGTTCTTTTTCGCGCTTCATCTAATGGTGTAATGCGGCATAATCTATATTTTGATTTTTTATGACGTACCCTTGGTTTTTATTTCTAAATGTCTAGAGCTGTCTTGGCGAAAGAAAAATCAATATTTTGAAGTCTTGATCAGAACCGACCAGGGATCGAAGCCATAACCTCAACACAAGTGGGGCACTCTTTTACAATTTAGCTTGCGTTATAACTGTGAAGAATAAACATAAAATACATAGATTTTATTGTTTAACAATTAGCGTTTGACGTTCTGTGTTTAACACCGGGTACGTTCGTTCTTATTTCAAGAAGTATTTAGCGTTGCTGCTTGAATGTATGAGGCTTGTTTCTATATTTATTTAATTTCAACATATGCATAATTCAAGAACTTGCTTGGCAAAGCCTGGAAAAGAGACGCCTTGAAAGCCGCTTGACCATGCTATATAAAATCCTGCATGAACTTGTTGCCATAAACCCAAACAGTTACACCAAACCAATGACAAGGATGTCTAGACATGTCAATCAACATACTCTAGACATTCCCTATGCCAGCACGAAGCACCGTAATAACTACTTTTAAGTGACCTGACATACCAACTGCAGGGTCACTCGAGTCATTCCGAGCTCGAGTGCATGCCCACCTTAAATAAAGCCAGCACCAACTGTTTTTATCCTGCTTTTAAACTTTTAGATACTTATATCCTCTTGCTGTTGTTGTTGATTATGCGCATAAAGAGGAAAAATCTTCGACAAGACGAAGTTGGCCAATACATTGTATAAGGAAGAAGAAGAAGAAGCATATGTAAAAATGTATTTTTGCATATTTGAAATTGTGTATATATGCATATGCACAAATTAATTTTACATACATCTATTTTTATATATCCAAAAATACATTTAAACACATGCAAACATATTTAATATTTTTGCATACTGAAACTTGATTTTTGATTTTTGCACATGCATAAATAGCAAGTGTTAAACAATTTCTCTCTATCTACTTTGTGCGGACCTAAAACGGGAAATGATACTTTTAAAAAGTGGATACTAGTAGTCTGTCTGTAATATGGCGACGAACTCAATATATCTGACCTTGTTAGGACAACTTTGTCGGTCACGTAGAACAGAAAGAAATGTAGAAACACAAACAAATCAGAATATGCCACAGTTTAATTTCTTCACAACATCGTTTGAAAAAAATCATTTAAATCCAAAATAAAATTCAAACTTTCATTTCAGTGACGTAAATAGCCGGTTAGTAATATAGGTCCTTGTTCTGATCGACGTGGTACAATAACAACTTGGTGGAGTTTAACGTCAACATGTGACCCCCAGGCCAATGTGCAGACAGATGATTGAATTTGATTGAAGTTTGACGTTGCAAAGGACGAAGTAGGCAAAGGAGAAGGGGCCACCGTGCGAGCGAGAAATCACCAGGCGACAGACAGACAGAACATGAGAAAACCAGTGCGCCGTCGAGCACGCAAAGAGAAAGAATTTTGAATTTTTATGAAAAATTAATAATTTGGGTGGGGTTATTTGAAGCCTATGTAGCCTAATGTGGAGCTTTATTAAGAAAAAGGGAGTCGAAAGCGGATGTTGATATTTGATAGGGGGCCTACGCCGGCGCAAACGCCTACTCTGTTTTCGAAAAACACAGGGAGTCTTTAACGTGCCTCGTCAGGCGGCCAGGTACACGGGACCAACGGCTTAACTTCTCTTCCGAAAGACTCTCGACGTAGAAGATAATCATTCATTTCATATACTGGTCAAAAGTATTAACTTCGGGATTGAAAAATAGGAGAACTCTGTATTTTCAATTTTTTAAATTTTTTTCCAAATGTGAAAATCGATTTTGCAAATGTAAAAATAGTTGCCATTTTGCATATGCATACGTAGATTTTCATATTTCTGACATTTGAAATCAGTAAATAAATATAGAAACGGCGTCTCATATGAATACGACATCGTTGTTTTTATTCTCCATTGTTGAAATACCATTCTACCGCTGTGTGTGTGTGTGTGTGTGTGTGTGTGTGTGTGTGTGTGATGAATAATAAAAATAGTATCGGAATCTATACTTACTTTGAATCACTCATGTCTCGAATTTCATTACTGTCACTGTCCGGTCTCTATGGTCATTGTTTACAAACAGGTAAAACCAGCAAGGGAAATAACGCTGACAAAATAATCGATATCGAATAAGTGCACTGACCCATTCAATAACAGTCAATTCTACAGGTGAGTGAATTTCTCAAGCAATTCGTTATATGTAAGGGATATCGCATTGTTTGTGTTTATATGTCCGGCTCGTAAACAATGCGATATCAAACTTGTTGCACGTCTACAAGAATACAATAGCTTAATCGGAATAGGTGAAAGTTACCCATGTGTATGACTTGTATAAATGACCCAGTCTTAATTTATATCACGGTTACTTTGTAAATAAGTGCACCAAAATAAACAAATTAAGCGTGTGCATTGTTAAAATTACATTTCAGTGTGAAATTTCCGAAATTATTACACATTATGTCATTATGGTATGACACAATTCCCGCAAAACACTAAAAAGAAAGATGAAATGGACAGAAAACACCTGGAATATTTAATGATTGATGATATAGAAAGGCGAACATATAAACATAGAAAAATTCTGTTCCATACGTTGTCAATGCTTACCGAAATTTTACTGCCTGGCCAAATATCCAAAAATAATTTAGAACACTTTTAAAAGCGGGCTCTGAATCTCTGACAAGGAAAGTGTTTATTTATCTATCCAAAAAACTGGATACTCACATCACATCTACTCAATCTGATTATTCTCTGTTAATTATTTGTCATGTTGTTACATAATTAATTCTACTCTGTAATGTTATTGTATTTTTTGCTTTGCAATAAATTATTATTATTATTATTGTTTGATTTCGCATCGTGACGGCTCGTAAACAATGCAATATCCCTCACACACACACACACACACACACACACACACACACACACACACACACATTGGATGGGGTGGTGTACAAAGGAAGTCTTTAACAATAAATCTTTCTAGGAAAATAACACCTTGGTAGAAATTTCTTTATTAGAAGCAAACCGTTGAACTTCTTTCAGGTAAACAATAAACAATTTTAAAATCTGGTAAATTACAATTCATTTACACATTCATGTAAAAATCTAAACATTTGTTCGATCTATATAATTCTGGTGCTCAATTTTCACGGAGCTTTTCACAATTTAGTGTGATGTTCTCTATACAAAACATGTTTACTAAAGAATACGTTATTACCGTGGCATTCAAAGAAATATCTATCTTAACGATGCTAAGTTGCAATTGCTAAGATGTGGGAGGTCGTGTCTGACCAAGACTTGAAAAAAGTAATAACTGTCCTTTCACCAAGCACTCAGCATTAAGAAATGAAAGTCACGGGGTCCTTCGGAGGAGACCTTAAAAACCGACGCCTCGTGTCACGGTAGGCGTGAATCCCCTCTGTATATCGTACTTGACGCACTGCAAAGGTAAAAATTTCTACCACTTTACATATAGCTGTTGACGTTACGGTGTAACAGAAATATTCTGGACTTGGACATAAAACCCCATTCAATCAATAAATCAATCAATAGGTTGCAAACCACCCCTGTGTGGTGTTAGAGGTTTTAGGAACTCTGTTCTGATTGCAACAGATTACTGTTTACTATTTATAACGGCAAAACGTGTCCTGTTGGACATGTACCGAGACATTCTGATCCTAGCTGAGCACCAAGGTATTAAAGCTTATATAACACGTATAGGCAGATCTATGCATTTGAAAAAAAGAAGAGTCCAGTCCAAGACCTTTACAGAAGGTTTAAGTATATCGGTGAAAGCACAATCGCGCACCGTAGGTGCAAGTACATTTAGACTTCAGTAAGCAAGCAACAACGGCAATTTTTGTAGAATAATACTAGTAATTTCTTGCGCTTTTGAAGAAACAAACAAAGTCAGAATAATCTTCTATAATGTCCGAAACTATGGCAAATGCTTAAAAACGATTTTATAAATTTTGAGAAAGGTGTTTATACCCCCAAGTCAACCTCCCAGGTCCACCCGTGAGAAAGACTGGAATTGTATTGCTGATTCATTAAAACATAAAGTGGCGTGCTTTTAAGAAATTTGCAGTAAACAACAGAAGCTAGAATATTGAAGAATGTTATTATTAAAAAAGATACACCTCTGTTGAAATAAAAATTATCAACGCCTTCCGAAATGACAGTATATAATAGAAAATATACTGTTCTGCTTTGTACATTGTTCAGCTCATTCAATACCACATACTGTTTAGCAGTTTTATGGTTCTTCAAAATGGCATGGACATCGGAAAAATGGTAAATGCTAGTCTTCTTGTAGAAAGCTTACTGTATACGACAATTATAAAATTGAATGATTAAAATGGTTAAAAATAAAATTATTAATAAAACATTATTTCTTTTCATTAGTGCACAAACATCTTGATCAACATTTGTTCTTAAGACATTTAAATCAAACTTCTAATTTTAAAAAACTATACCAGTCATATTGTTTTACTAATGGTTATTATATTCTTTAGGAAGATTTTTTGTAACTAATTCTTATTTAAACAGAATTATTCGTTATGTTTATAACACAAATGCAATTTCACCAGCATCATCCATTACAATTTTAACATTTCCGCATTTTAACCTTTACCGCCCATTACCTTTTTTATATTTTTGTAGTTCCTACGTTAAAGAAATGTTGTTCTCACTCTGTAACCCCGTTTTTTCTTTTCTTTTTTTATTTTTTTTCTTTCTTTTTATTTACTTTTTTCTTTCTTTCTTTCTTTCTTTCTATTCTTTTCATTTTCTTTTGCATTTTGTTCGCATTTTTACCAGAAACATTTGTTACGTTTGTAATACAATTGATTTTTACCCGAATCATCCATAACTTCACCCGTCACTTATGTAATACAAAATTTTTATTCAGAAACATGTGTTACTTTTATCACACATCAAAAAACATAATATTTTTACCAAAAAAATTCGTTACCTTTGTAATACAATCTATTTAATATTAGAATCATCCACAGCTTAATGTAATTGTATTTTAAACAGAAACACCTGTTACACATATGTCATTTTACCAGGGCTATCCATCAATTATGTATTACAATAGTATTTATGCAGAAACATGTGGACCATCCATCACTTATGTATAACAATAGTATTTATCCAGAAACATGTGTTAAATTTATTGATTAAGCCCTCTATTATTGTTATCTCTTAAATCATTAAGTCTTGTAGCAACTTCACTTAAGTCCCAGAGTTTTCTACTGATATCGTCATCGGAACAAACCTTGCTCCAATCTTCCCTTGCACAATTCCTATAAAAATTCCCTGACACACCATCCAATTCCTCAGATATAGCACAATATAACACAGTTCTACACCCTTCTAAAGGCGTTTTTATCAACCAACTAACCGGAGTTAATAACAATTCGAACCAAGCTGGTGTAGTGTGGCGGGAAATCTGTGTGTGTACCATACCGGGATCCACGGTGTACACGCTAAACCCAAAATCTTTAATCCGTTTGTCTAATTCTCTTGCAAAATATGCATTAGCAAGCTTACTATTTGCATATTTAAAAAACTGTTTGGAATTCATAAAATCCATATTTATGTCATTTTTGTTAAAACTGCCGCTCTTGTAGAAGAAGGAATTTACAAAAATAATTCGACTTGGCTTTGATGATATCATTCTTTCTAAAAATAGATTTGTTAAAAGAAAATTAGAAAAATGATTGACAGCCATATGAACCTCTAACTTATCTTCCGTTATCATATATGGGTGATTGAAAACTCCAGCGTTGTTGATTAAAATGTCGATATTATTTTCTTCATTTAAAACTTCTTTAGCAAATTTTCTTACTGATTTTAAAGACATTAAATCTAACTCTTTTATAACAAGTTCACCATTTTTTGTTAGTTTTTCTTATATCACATACTGCTTGCTTCGCCTTCGATGTATTCCTACATGCCATTATAACTCGAGCATGGAGTTTGACAAGTTCCTGTGTTGTCGCCTTTCCTATTCCACAATTTGCTCCGGTCACAATCACAGTTTTCCCGTGCAAAGTTCTTTGACTTTTAAAAGACTTAAGAAGAACACGTTTCAAAATAAACCAAATTATTCCATAAATGGCGAATATTAATATGAAATAATCCATCCAAGACCCCATAGTTTGACTTACGTCCTTCGTGAGACACTGATACACCGCGTCCTACCGAGGAAGTAAGATTATCCTGTTGACATTACTCACGTTATTTACATACATGATGTACTTATCAAAGGTATACGATTTAACTTAAAGTGTGTTTAAATATCATGACGTGTCGGCTCATGACCTATATAGTCATCTTACTTAATAATAAATAAACCGTTCTTATGTTCCCTTATGACAGATATTATGATAAATGTCAACCATTACACACACGCACGCACATACACACACACCCACCCACCCACCCACCCATCCACGCACGCACACACACACACACACACACACACACACACACACACACACACACACACTGTTACTTTAATTATTATTAATGCAATTATCCTCGCCCTTTTTAAATTTTCTGATTTTCTGTTTATCAACTGCCGAAATCAAAGAACCCTTTATACATTCTTCCTGGGATTTGACAGTAAAATACTTTTGTCAGTATTGGCGCGATATTGTAATATGTTGGGGCTTAAAACTTATAGCGAGTAATGGGCACTAAATTGTTGCCTTGTGTGTATCGTAGTACCACCATTAGCGGTAGCACCACTCTGTGCGACTGTGAGCTACAGAATTGTCATATACCACTTTTTGAATTTAATCATAAAAAAGTACATTCAAAAAGTGGTATATGACACTATACCACTTTTTGAATTTAATCATAAAAATACATTCAAAAAGTTTTAAATGACAGTATTAAATAACCAGAAATCGGTTGCTGCAGTCTGCTGGAAAAGCAGAGGTATGACCTCTTGACGTCAAGTCATACAAACAAAGACGTACATGTTGTTCATTGTCTTGTTGAGATCATGTTCGTGAAGTTAAAACGTTTTTGAATCAGGCAAGATATATGACATTTAAAAAATCATTTGTAACAATAACAAATGTTTTACTTCATAAACTATATTTAAAAAATAATCAAGATTAAATAAATAAATAAATAAATAAACAAAGTCGTAAATTAAACTTTCTATGACTGCCAATTTTATTCTATAGCAAGCACTAACTGTTTCATTTGGCTTTTTTCATGTAATCACTTAAAATCGAAATCACAAAAATGATTATGAATTTATACGTATGCACAAAAGACCCAAGAGAAATGTCATTTTGGGTTATTGCTCTTCAATCGCTGTGATATTTTGAATTATTGGACCTTTTAAACTTTAAATTTTCATCCTCAAATTTGTGATGATTAAGTGCATTAATTTACATTATATAATATTTAAATCAACATTCTCTGAATGTTTTGAAACATGATTTATTTTATATATGTCGGATTAAAATTATCAGAGAAATAATGCTATAATATCAAAACGCAATTTTCGACTTCTGGAGTCATTGGTGTATGTAATACCCCGTGGTTAAAGCTCAGAAGTCCGGTTACTAAATCTAGTGTTCTTAACAAAGATGGGCAAATTTGCGTTTGTGTGTGCTTCTTAAAACATATTAAAAAAGTTTTTAGATGTTTTTATATAGTACAGATTTGAACGTTTTATCAACAGAGATGGCCTCTAATTGTTGCTTATTCTACTTTTGGGTATATAAGGGACTTGTATGCCAGTTTTTATTATTGGTGCCATATTTTCTGTTTCTTTACATAATACCAATTGATTTGTATCAGTGGAGTGTCTTTTCCGGGTACTTTGGCTTTCTATACCAACCCAAAACTGACATTTTTGATATTAGTGAAAGTATATTGACTGGCGCGTGAAACAACATTACTCAACACCACCAAACTTCGGCAATCAAACGGACAATCCTTCTTACATTAAGTCTTCTCGAGTAATGTTTCAATCTAGGCGGTGGGAGGACAGTGTGGTAGGCAGGTGAGCACTTAGATCACTAGTACATAGAGCCTCACCCCCACCCTCTCCCTCTGATGAAGTTAGTGGTGATATTAATAATTGTTAGGTCATCAAAAATAATTAGACCCAGATAGAAGATATCGCAGATTTTTTTCCTTAATCTTCTCTTTCATTTATTAAATTTTTATTTTCTCGCTCTTGAGAAGAATATAGGGTATTATTTTATCCACTTTGATGTTCACTTTTCTATTTATCTTCTCATTACAACCATTTGTCAAACTTTGTGTAAAGTGCCGATATAAACTAATTAACTTTATGTACCAATAGATGACAATGTCATCTGATAAAAAAGTCCGATGTTGCTACTGATGTTTTCCGTCATTTTGTTAAAGAAGGATGATCCTACAATGAACATCTCTGTAGACATTAGTAAGATGTTTTAGTTTGACCTCATTCTACTAACATATGTTATAACGAATCCCATAGCATTTATTTCTGGAGACAAACCTTGTCAATTTTTTTTTGAAAGACTTTCTCTTAAGTGTCAATTCCTTGTTGTTCATGCTACAAATTTGGTCCTGAAATAAACCTATTACTTGGGATTTCACATGGTATTCTACCCTCTACGTATGAGTCCATATTGTTGATTTACTTGGTTGTTGTACAGGTTATATGTTATAAGATTTGAGATGATCATTCTAGCATCATTCAGGCTGTACATGTCAGAGCCATTGATCTATCACTTTATAATTATGCACACCTTCCTTTTCTGCAACATTGCTTCTGTAATTCTGGTAGAAATACATATTTTCAAACTAAGACAACTTAATTTTTTTGCTGAGGCTTAATTTCTTTTTATTTTCTTGGTAATTGCTGTGTATTTCCCATATAAGTGGTATCAAATTTCAATATGGTTAAAATCTGAATGTAAGTATTTTTCTATAGGAAAAGATAACTCTAGAAGTATTTTTCTTTTATTGCTAAATGAAAGCCGAATTTCAGTATGCCAGAAAATAAGTTCTGAAAAAGTGACAAATATTTTAAAACTTCATCGGTACATATATAAGGAGCTTGTATGAAAACGTAAACACTTTTTAAAACTTGGCATATCACAACAACCACTTCATTCAACTTGAGGGCAAGTCTACAAAATCAATAATTTGTTTTCAAAATGAACATGATTTTACCCATATGATGTTGCCTATTGCTGGTGTCAATTCGATACAAGTGAAATAATCATGACTAAAATAAAAACATACTTGACTAGCCTCCTTATTGGCAACATGTTGCATATTTAAAGGGCTGTGGCATCACAATTGTGTTAATGATATTGAGATAATAAAAATAAATGTAAACAAAAATTCCACAGATTTAAATGTCTCGCCTGGTTAGTTTTTGATCGAGTAGAAAAGACATTACTTTAACATAAACTTTCACATTTTGACAGGCCTCTGCCTCTACCAGAAAAGTAACACCTAAGTCTCGCCTTATGGCGATGCCAGGCTGGACAAAAATCTTGATATAACAAAAATTTTGTGCAACTAATACAATCAGAAAATTAAAACAAATTAAAACATCAAACAAAATAACCAACAAACACAAAGATCATGTACATGTATGTATTTGAAACATTTATAACAATGTCCTTACAACCAAAACAGAATAGAAACTATACTGCACAGAAATGGTAGCAATGTTTGGGACATGCTTGTCATTTTAAGAATAGTGAATGAACAAGGGTTTATGCTAAACTTCACACTAAAAACCATTTGCATATCATTCTTCTGTCAGTAAAAATGGTTCTTCTTTATTTCTTTAAATCCTGACAAACAGGCATGAAATTTTTCTATATAGTATTACAATAACAATATCAGCAATACCATCAAGTTTTTGGAGCACCAAATGCATCTGGCATTCGTTCAATGGAGTATCTAAAATAGAAAGAATATTTAATGTGTTTGTGCTTCAGTTTAGTTTCTTCAACTTACACAGAGGATTTTAAAAAGCTATGCTGTTGTTTTTATTGTTTTTTTTTTTTTAATTTTGCTTAAATTTTAAGGCTAAAGGGCATCTAACTGTTAACCAGCAGTGTAAAATATACTGTCATTAAAGTGTAATGAAGTAATTCATTACTAGCTAGATGCACATCAACAATAAAACTTGTGAAAACATGCTTTATGAACAGCAAAAAAAGTTCTTTGGATGGAGATGGCCAACACAGTAAGTAATTTTGACAAGGACAGCAAGCTTGTTGGACAACACAGTAAGTTCTATAGATGGAGATGGCAAGCTTGTTGGACAACACAGTAAGTTCTATGGATGGAGATGGCAAGCTTGTTGGACAACACAGTAAGTTCTATGGATGGAGATAGCAAGCTTGTTGGACAACACAGTAAGTTCTATAGATGGAGATGGCAAGCTTGTTGGACAACACAGTAAGTTCTATGGATGGAGATGGCAAGCTTGTTGGACAACACAGTAAGATCTATGGATGGAGATAGCAAGCTTGTTGGACAACAGAGTAAGTTCTATGGATGGAGATGGCAAGCTTGTTGGACAACACAGTAAGTTCTATGGATGGAGATAGCAAGCTTGTTGGACAACACAGTAAGTTCTATGGATGGAGATGGCAAGCTTGTTGGACAACACAGTAAGTTCTATGGATGGAGATAGCAAGCTTGTTGGAAAACACAGCAAGTTCCTTGGATGGAGATAGCAAGCATATCCGACAACACATTTAGTTGTATGGTTGGAGATATAGATTTTTTGGAAAACACAGTTTTGTGTATGGTTGGAGATAAAGATTTTTTGGACAACAGTTTGGTGTATGGTTGGAAATAACAAGATTTTTTGGACAACACAGTTTGGTGTATGGTTGGAGATAACAAGATTTTTTGGACAACACATTTAGTTGTATGGTTGGAGATAACAAGATTTTTTGGACAACACATTTTGGTGTATGGTTGGAGATAACAAGATTTTTTGGACAACACATTTAGTTGTATGGTTGGAGATAACAAGATTTTTTGGACAATACATTTTGGTGTATGAATATGTCTGTAAGAACTTCGTGTTTTATTTCATCATGAACCCCTTAAAACGTATATTATTTGGCAATTATAGATGAAGTTGGAGAATCTCAGCTGTGACATGAGTGTCATTGCTATTGATAATAATGTAAACATTTTGTATTTTTCTATAATGTGAACACTACAACATAATTCTTAATATTAAATGCTTTAAAAACAAACAAACTACATACCTGTGCTGTTGTAGATACATTATAGGAACACCAGGTATCTTCCTGATTCTCCTCTTTAAATCTTTATCACAAGTAGCAACTATGTAACATTTATGCTACAAATAAAGAACAATCTTATTTCAGAAAACACATAAAGTGACCGTTCAATCTTTGTCTGGATATTGTTGGAAATTGTTAAAATGATATAAAAACAAAATATAGGAATCTGAAGCTTAATAACATATACTTGATAAAAAACAGAGCTAGCCAACAAGAAAACATTTATACAAAAATAATAATAATAATAATAATAGAATAAATAATAAAAAAATTTAAAAAGTAAGACACAGTTAAGCTCATAAAGACCAAAGTTTACTCTGAAGTACTGAATAACATATCAATATTGTTAAGTAATCATGCCATTGCTTAAATCATTTTGTTTGACCCTTACTGTGTAACTTATTCTAATACAAGAATTATACTTATTCTAATACAAGAATTATATTTATTCTAATATAAGGGATTTTCAAACATATAAAACAAAAATATATCAACTTCATGTAAATGAAAAACAGTTGATGCAACACAAAATTCACAGAAATTTGCAATTTAACATTTTTGCAAAAGCTCGAACAAAAAAAACACTACATTAAATCCAAACAAAGGGAAACAAGATACATGTATCCAATATACTGAGACTCGAAGACTGATGATAAAACTCTCAATGATGGATCTGCTACAAATGTAATAATAAAACAGTGTTTACTATTATTTTGCAATGAAATGAATAAACCTTAGAAAACACATAATAATTAGATTTCATATCTCAGTCAAGACTATTTAATTTACAAAATATTTTGTGAAGGAAACAGGAACTATTGTCCTTCAAAAAGCAGACTTGAAAACTTTCTCACACTAGGATCTGTCCAAGTTTGATTTATACCTTGGCATTGACAGGCACTGTGATCCTTTAGTGTGTGCTTTAAACCTCTTGACCATCAAGGCCCCCTGCTCAATTTGTAGATTTTCTCACTTGTGTTAGAAAAATTCTACTTTCAGTTTATGTGTGGCAACTGCATTTTACAGTCTCATTACTAGAGGAATTTTGTTTTGAAGACATCACTTTACTTAACTGGACTCTCCTTAATGACATGCGCTTGATGAAAAAACAGTCAGTAATTATTTTCAAATATCATATCAGAACCAGCAAGGGAAGAATTTAAGTCAGCAACAAACTATCTACCAAGCCAATGTGTGAATTATTGTTTAGAGCTGCATCAGCATGATTGCAGCTATTCATGGCTAAAAATCCATATCTGAATGCTTTTTTCATAACTGTTTATTTACTCTACATCAGAAAATGCTAAACAATCTGTATTTTGTATTTTCAATGAAATGGATACAAAAAACTAGTTAATTTATAAAATACAGAAAGCTGAGTCATTGCAAATACATGTAATTCCATTTTTATCTTTTACTTCAACTATGCTTTGTATCTACTTTCATGCAGCACTAATTTTACAATGGTAAAATTTTTTACTAATGACATCATTTAAATGGTAACAAAGGAGTTGATTATTTGTGTAGGTTTGTGGATTTCTGGTGTTACTGGGGTGGCCTAAATTATTTTATTACACATATATACTAATAAAATGAAAGCGTTTAACACCATCAAATTTGAAAAAATGAAATAATTTAACCCAACCTGACCTTTGAACAACTCTTTAATGTACTGTCTGCACATCTATGTAAATAATAAACTCTTCCCTCATAACAATGACCAAAGTTGTACCCCCATTTTGTCTAAATTTTTGCAATTATAAATACCAACCAAATTGCATTTTGTTTCTGAGAGAGAGAGAGAGAGAGAGAGAGAGAGAGAGAGAGAGAGAGAGAAGATTATTGGCAGGGACTTGGCTTATGTAAATAAATAAATTGGGCATTTGTACCTTTTTCCATTTAAAATCTATAAACTACTGGTATAAGCACTTTTGCTTTCAGAAAAAATAAACAGCACCAGTAATTAAGGTACCAAACAAAGTACATATAGATGGTATGCTCTTAATAAACTGATTGTTAAGACAAGATTTCAGTTTTCTCCGAGTTTGTTACAGATATGTTATCATTCTTCTGGTAGTATTAGAAAGATTTTTAATAGTAAATATTAATTACTTGTGTTACTCTTTGAACCAAACAATCATCGGCATAAGTTCCTTTATGTAAACATGGTATTCTCTCAAACCGAGGGTCTCTGGCAATTCTAAAATAGAAAAGAATGACAAGGTTTCCATATAATCTTTCAAAGTATCATCTTACTATAAATATGGAAGAATGACTTGGATTTAACACAATTTTTCCTCATGGAAGACCACTCGTCTTGATTCAGTAACTTTTTAAACCAATTCAAATTACAAGACTAGTGAACTCCTATACTGACTATTATCATCTTCAGATTTTGTACTATATGACGAGACAAAAAGCTGGAACATTTTTTATGGTCTTTGGACAATTAGACAGTATGGTTATACAAGTAGTTATTGTGTACATGCATCTGTAGTTATAAATACATTACATCTACCATTTCAAACAAAATTTACTACATCATGCATCAGAATGTTTGGTTATACTATTCTGTAAATTATTTACCTTAGTGGTTGTTTAGTTTAATGTTTTATTTCACATCAGAAAATTTTTCAGCTATTTGTGACAAGACAATTTCTATTTAACCTGAGGATTTACCTTGACACAAGTTCAAGTAGTTTCTGAGTGTGCTTATGTTTCTAGTTTGCATTATACCAGTGCACACTGATAGCTAACTTTAGAGTGCTAGTACACTACCCTGCTATGTCACTGATAACCATACTGGTACCAAGCAAACCAAAAATAACATAATGTGACAAGGAATATATTTTTTCACTTGCAGGTATGAACTCACAGAGGTGTGATACCTAGAGATTGAAGGCTAATGCCTTAATTACTCAGCATATGTGGCCCCTTATTTACATTTAAACACTCAGCCATCATGGCCACTTATCTACCTTAACTTCTTGGCTACTGTGGCCACTATCTACCTTAACTTCTTGGCTACTGTGGCCATTATCTACCTTAACTTCTTGGCTACTGTGGCCACTATCTACCTTAACTTCTTGGCTACTGTGGCTACTATCTACCTTAACTTTTTGGCTACTGTGGCCACTATCTACCTTAACTTTTTGGCTACTGTGGCCACTATCTACCTTAACTTCTTGGCTACTGTGGCCACTATCTACCTTAACTTCTTGGCTACTGTGGCCACTATCTACCTTAACTTCTTGGCTACTGTGGCCACTATCTACCTTAACTTCTTGGCTACTGTGGCCACTATCTACCTTAACTTCTTGGCTACTGTGGCCACTATCTACCTTAATCAATGTCCTTGTGGTCCTTTTTAAACTTAACAATTCAGCCACTGTGGTCCCTATTTACCTTAACCACTAAGTCACTGGGACCCCTATTTACCTTAACCACTGCCACTGTGGCCCCTATTTACCTTAACTACTTGGCTACTTTGGTCGCTATTTACCTTAACTAATGTCCTTGTGGCCCTATTGACCTATGTGCTTACTTACTATAACAGTACATTATGTGCCTAAATGTTCCCTTCTACTAATTTACCTTTATTACATGCATGTAAGTGCTTCAATATACATGTACTATTTGGTGCATGTATATAAATTAACCATTTCCTTAAAGGTTTCATGATATTTTTGTTTACCTAAGTGCTACTCTGTATTTACTTCCTAATTTTTCTAATTCAGCCATAACACAATCTGTTATGTATGGTATACCTGAAACAATCAAATAAATGTTATGTACATTGTTATAGTCATTAGTTACATCTAAAAGTGCCAGCCTAAATGCACAACTTTAAGTTGCAAAAATAGATTATTTAAGTCCATTTAAACACTATCCAGTGTTTTCCATTCAAAGCTTGCAAAAATAAGAGATTGTAAGAGTGTTATTTCCATTTTTTAAAAAATATATCTGTACTTTTTAACTGTAAAAAATTGACAGTTGACACTTCAAACTTGTAATTATTTTCAATGATAAGAGTAATTATTTTTGAGGGGGCAAAACATAGTATATATTCCATATAAAATTTTTGATACAAAAGGGAGAATGTCAGTTTTTAAAACTGTGTGTGTTGCACTTAACAAATTACAATTTGCTTTCTTATCAAATAAAAAAAATCTAGAGTTTTAGTGGTTTCCTCTGGGCAAGGTTTTTTATTGACTCCAGAAATAACCATCCACAATAGTATGTTTGATATCCTTGACCAAGTGTAAAAAGACAAACACAACTTCACCATTAACAGTCACATAACTTTTAAAAATAATTTTCAATTTAATACAAGAAAAAGATATTCAATTATTGCATTTATGAGACACAGTTTAATTCCCTTTTCTTAAATACGGTAAATATGGTAACTCAAAGCCATTATTTCCTCCTAAACATGTATAAGTCAAAATCTAAGTCTATCAGTTTCACTGTACAAAAGGTGGCCGAGTGGTCTAAAGCACACACTTACGGATCACAGTGCCTCTCATCGCCTGGGTTCGAATCCCACTCAGGACAGATCCTAGTGTGAGAAAGTTTGTCAGATTGCTTGCCTAAGGTCGCTGGTTTTCTCCGGGCACTCTGGTTTCCTCCACCATTCCAGAACTGACCGCCTCAAAATAAGTGATTCTTGACTGGGGCGTAAAACACCATTACTCCACTCCACTCACTGTACAAAATTCTTGTCAAAATGCTCTTTGATATCTCTTAATTAACATCTAATATTATATTTCTTTCATAATTTTTAATTTGTCTCTCTACCTATTTCCAAACCATCTTAAAACATCAAAATCTGTATGAACAAATGAAGTTGATGTATCAATATATTTTACTGTATCAACATGCATGTACAAGTACATGTGTACTTACATTTAGCATAGAGACAATCCATCATTGACTGTACTATGTCTAACTTGTTTTTTATTGAGAAGTTTATAAAGTTGGTATCCACTAATATATGATATGGTGGACCTAACTGTGTGTTGTAGCGGAAAAACAGTGCTGATGATGACTGGGGTCTGTAACACAAGAATTCCACAGAATTAAATGTCTCGTCTGGCTAGTTTTTGATTATGTAGAAAATACATTACTTTAATATAAACTTTCACATTTTGACATGTTGCTGCCCTATGATGACACCAGAAAAGTAACACCCAAGTCTTGCCTTAAGGCAATGCCAGGCTCGACAAAAATAATAAATAATTGTTTTAGTATTTACATAAAATTTAAATGAAACACAGTTAACAGTAACAAATTTCTAATCATTTAAAGTTACTTATTGTTTTTATTCCATTGAACCATGATCTGTCAGACATGGCTATAAAAGTTTCATAAAAGTTTATGAAACCTTGAAACCTTGAATAGTTATATTACTAAATAAAACTTACTTATTTGATTGCATAAATATTTTTTTAAAAATGAGTTTCATTCTAAAGGAAAAATAAAACAGTTAAATTCACTACAGTTGGCAATTTTGGCAAGTCTAGGAGCCTGAGACTTTTACCTTTTCAGATAGAAATGTAATATTTTTCAATTCACTTCTATGCTCTAATATAAATCATCACATATTTCAGATTAAAGCTAATTAGAATTACAATTTCAGATTAAAGCTAATTAGAATTACAGATAAAGCATGTAAAATTAAAGACCCAAGACCAAGTTTGTACATGAACTACAAAGAAAAATGTTTACAATTCTCTAATCTTCATATTCTGAGGGTTTGCCTTCTTCCGTTTCTTTTTTTCTCTCTCCTTGGTTTTTCTAAATTGTAAAAATAAAACATTTTATATATCCAAAAGTACGTTATTATTATCAATGAATATTTCAAGTATAAATCTGTTTAATCTTTGAATACACACCTTACATGTTTTAAGCAGATAAACATACAAAAATGAGTACGCATCACCTACTTGACATTTAAAACCTCACTTTGCCAGCTCAATTTTTCAACCAAATTTTTACACCTATAACATTTAACACTAAATGTCATCACTTTCAAATTTACATCACCACAATTAAAAGATTGGTCTGAAAATAATTTTACATTTTTATGTGAGTGTACAACAATTTAGTTTCAACAACCATTTGGACAGAAATTTCATTTTGAACATTCTAATTGCATTTACATTCTACATTATAACCAGTAGTTACTTTATCTGTTTTCTCTCTAAAATTTCACTAGAGATCATCCCAGTAAATTAAGTAGATTTTCAACATCCTGACATATAGTCATATTCCAAATTAGGAATTTTTTCCAGACTTTTATAATTCTATTAATAAACTGACAGTTTTTCACTGGTTGTTTTATCCAGTTTAGATTGCTAAGGGTTTTTGTTATAAAACATAAAGGCTGACAAGGCAATTTGTTTTATCTTCTTTGACGTTTTCTGCAGACAGCTGATCATTGTCTTGTCCAATCACAGTAATGTAGTAATATTCCGCACAGGAAAGGACTTTTTCAATGCATGAATAATCTTCCAAATGAAAAGTAAAATCAATCATTTGTGTTATATTACAAAGTTTGAGTGATTATACAAAACAACACAATCATCATACAAGTTGATTCAAAAATTCCATTTTTGGCAAGTATGTACATGTTTCCCAAAAAAACTTACATCCTGGAATCCTTCAGACTTAACATTCTCTTCATTTCAGCGAATTTCTTAGTTTTCTTAACTTTACCCTGCATATAAAAAAAAGAATATATTATCTTAAATCTACATAATGTAATATATTTCAAACAATTGATAGTATGTGCAATTTGATGTCAATATTTAAAAAGAATTGGTGGTTTTTACCAAATATATGGAGAAATCTACTCCCTCTGAAAAATGGTTAAGCATGGTGGTTTTGCAGCACCAAAATTGTGATCTTTAATTACAAAAAATTACTGGTTTTCATTCAAAATCCAAAACAAATTTATTAGAAACATCAATGCCTGATATGTTTATAAAATTTATTAGAATTTTAAGTAAAAGAAGAAATATTGCAATGTAAACTATTGAGTATACACACAACAGTGCAAGTGACATTTTTCTAGCCCAGTCTATCAAGTTTCTGTGCATGCTGGTATTGACTTGCAAGCTTCTTATAAAATGAACACATTTTAACCGACATGGTGAAAACAAATTTGTTTACAGAGAAAAATGCTATCATTTCCACATTTTTATCAAAATTATCCATAATCTGATGGTTTATAATTTGTAGTTTTTTCAAGTTTCTTTTTTATTATAAGTAGTTTTAAAATTTTAATTTGATGTTTTTTTTTCTTTGATAAAGATTATTTTGCATTTTCAGATTGAATATAAACACCATCCTGGATGAGTTTACAGATTAATCTAAATTTACTGACAGCATGTGACCGTTTTGTTTAATCAACACAGCAATTCCTAATAACTGTGTTGTGAATGTTGAAACAACATTAGGGGTGTCTTTTCTGACTGCTTGTGTTGGTTTCTGTTTGAAATCAATATTCAAACAGATATGTTACGGATATCCAGACAGATGTAATGATGAACTTGCTGACAGTTAGTGTACATGTTACTAAAGTTACATGTTGAGATGTTTAGAAGCATTGGAACTAGTTGGTAAAAATTTGGGTACACTTGGGTGACAAGTAAGGAAAATGTGACACGAGTTCGTTTTACACTATGGATGAGTTGGTTTTGAGAATTGGGACAAGTTGGTAAAATACAGTTGGAAAGAGTTGACTTGTATTTACACAGAAAAGAGTGTGCTTAAAAACAAGCAGAGAACAAAATTAAAGAACATCACATCACGTTTTTTTCAGTAACAAGTGTCTGCCTCCACAGGCACTTGTTTCTTTCTATTATTGGGGCAAATAGTTGGCCTATACTCTATACTATAACATAGTATAGAGTATAGGCCAACTATTTGCCCCAATAATAGAAAGAAACAAGTGCCTGTGCCTGTGCCTGCCTCCCATTACTATTGAAAGAATCACTTAACGATTACTTTATCAAAATGTGTTTTTAAACGTCAAATATTATAATTACCATAATTTAAATAAGTAAATCTACACTGTTCCCGTGGAAAATTATTTAAGAGCCAACATGTGTTAAGACTGTGTTGTGAAAAGGAAAGGCGACAACAATTGTTATCTTTCGTGGCAAAAGATTTCGGACATGGGAGACAACTCTTTTTCCTCAGAGTAGGTAATTTGGATTTTAACATATTTTATTTGTCAGTCATATATACACAAATATAAGTACACTATACATAATTATAATTACATATATAGACAATAGGATAAGAAACAAGTACCATAGCACTTATATTAATCTGTCTCTCAAATGAATAAGAAATTAATTTTTTCAATGCGCCTAGCCTTAAGGGTTAATCACACTAAACACTTAATTTTTTAAACACTAAGTATAAGAAAATAGTTTTGTCAGATGAATATATCTATGTATGGAACTGAAAAGTTAAATGTTAGGTTGAGGTTGGAGTGAAGTGTCACCAAACAATAGTAAAATAGTAGACAATGTGAGTGGTAACAAATGTAATAGTCTGTCACAAAGGTTTGAATAACAGTTACAGTAAAAACAGAAAATGTTCAGTTGTTCAGTTGACCACATTCACAGTAAGGATTGTCAATTACATTTTTGTTACAGAGATGAGCCCGAAGTGCACAGTTATTGCGAAGTCTGGCGTGTAAGATCAAGTTGAGACAGTCTATTACCAGTATTACAATAAAAGGGTGGTTTTCTTTGATTTTCATGAAGAAGAGCTTTAAAAAGATGAAGGTGAAGTTGTTTGTCTCAAAGATAATGGAAGTTCGTTCAAGTCCCTGATAGTAACAGGGATAAAGTCCTGAAAATATGCATGTGATTTTACACAATGTTTTTTTTTTTTTTTTATAATGGCAAACTTC
This sequence comes from Tegillarca granosa, assembly GCA_029721355.1. Lineage (NCBI taxonomy): Eukaryota > Metazoa > Mollusca > Bivalvia > Arcoida > Arcidae > Tegillarca > Tegillarca granosa. The sequence goes on from CM056595.1 coordinate 6,645,114, forward strand.
ATCTTAATTCATTGTCCTTTATAAAGGTAAATGAATTTTGTAATAAGAATAAAGTCCGATATACTGACGGATACACTAATCAGTATTCTAGGCCGAATTCAATGAGAATATCCTGTGGTGGAACATTAATATTCCAACACTTTTTACCAGATTTTGATGCGTTTTTACAATTCTTTTGCTTTGAAGATATTTAGTGATTCAACTAATACCAAGAAGCCAGGGATTTCTACATACAGCATTTGGATATTGAAAAATAAATGCTTTTTAAAATTAAAATTGAAATAAAATATGACGATTGCAATTATTTGGGTATGAGTGTCGTATCTTTCTTCAATTTTCAAAAAAAAAAAAAAAAAAAAAATTCAAAATCTGCAAAATACCATGATGAACATTAGCGTTAATTTAAAGTTGTTACTTGTTTTAAAAGCGTCAAGTTAATGGACAAGTAAGCCACGACTGGCTTCCAGTATTTAATTATTGTCACACGTATACAAAGATTATCTGAATTATATTTATAAGTTATCATCGATATGACAGGGGTCGTGCAGCCTTTCCCCCACTTACTACCCCGTAACTGGTCATTAAAGATTAGCCCCCGTTACGTGAATGTTAAGATTTATCCAGTGTTTATTATTATCTTTACATATCTCAATATTTAGATCTTTCATGATCTACATGAAATGAAGATTTTCACAAACTAAGAGACCCGTTTATTGTCGTAAATTTTATGCGATGAATTCATATTGTTTCACAATTTTATTTTGTATTCTAAGTGAACCGATGTATTGCAGAGTTATATGGAGGCACAGTTTTTTCAGGTGAAAAAATTCCAGTCATATTTTTTGTTTAGAAAAAGTTGATTCCTTTAGTGTCATGTCACGTTTTGATATACACATGTATATTTTTGCTAAAAATGTCAAAATAGCATATGACAATAGTTTACGAGTAAGTTTTCAATTGACAGTATCGTCAAAATCGGGTTTCTTTTAAACATGGGAGTCATCTGCAAGACGCAACTGACATATATATAACTGGTAGTTGATTAATACTAGTAAAGTTTAGTATATGTTTATCCTGCCCCACTTTTTTTTATTGCGTTTGTTTGTTATAGCATGTTCTTGATAGATGCTGTGACAAGTCCATATTTTCCTTTTAGACTTTTTATAAATGCAACACCGGTATCAAACAATCCACATTCTTATGGAATACTACACATTATAAAAATAACACACGGAGACACTTTTGAACTAATTCATAAAGATTTGATATAGTTTTAGGGTTATTTTTTTTTTACATGTTTATCTGCTACTTTTTGTTTATAACTTAGTATTTGTATGAATTTGTAAATATGATGCATGTATGTAGATTGGGCCATAGATAGTTAATAGAGTTTTTACGTTTTAAGTGTAAATGTTTTAAAGAAAACACAGAGTTAATTCATATATGCTTATTTATTATTTGCTGTATTTTTTTTTCGTTCGCTTTTCATAGCATCTTCTTGGTGCTTTTTCCGGTCCTGTTCTGATTATACGACCCTGGCATTAATACTTTACATTCTTATAAGAATGCCACACTCTTGAAAATCACGCTTAGTAACACTTGTTGAACTACCCCATAACTATAAAATATACGGGTTTATATTATATTATATATTATTATATACATGATAAACTGCTACTCTAAGTTGTGACATAGTGTTTGTATTTATAAATAGGCCTATCATTATGTGATGACAACCAAAGATATCACCCTGGGTAGTTTGTTTTCTGGTTAATATACTTGTTATACCGCGGTCTTTATTCGAACTTGACACGATCATGCCAATAATAAATATTCATATCAAATGTGTCATTTATAATCGAATTAGCCAGTGTACAAGCAACCTATTCAAAACACTGTTTTCCTAATTAACATGAGATCAATATTATGATTTTTCTTTTAAAGTGTTCTTGTACAATTGTACATAATGTCACTTCTGATCGGGGTTACAATGAAGGCGAGTTTCCGAGTTGCAGTAGTAATAAAAGATTATCCATCACATTCTGTTAAGCTTGATACAACACTGAGGACGCCAAGTCAAATTCTCAGCTCTATTCCACTATAGGTGAAGTAAATGTCAGTAAAATAAACACAACAGAGAAATATCGTAAGCGTATTAGTAAGTACTGCGATTTACTGACAGCACCATGTTTTGGGTTGTCTCGTTCCATGTAATTTCTGTATATAGTTACCATATTATATAAAGCATTATCAATCTTAACTTGCTATAGGTTGCGAATTGTTCTACTAACTTCTTAATTGAGTGTTTACTAATGGTCTGATTTCATGTTCCACCTGCCATTGATTAGTCATTGTTTACCTATTTGTATTGTTATACAAATTTGGTACAATCATGAACATAATTCTGACATTTTCTTTTTGAAAAATTTGAAAGTATGTTATTAAGTTTGGGATGTTAATGAGCCTTCCAATTTGAAATGAAGTTACTGTGAAAAAAGCTATCACCATTTACTTATTGCTTTTGAATTGAACTCCAAATGAGATCTTGTAATAATAAATGTCTGTGCCTTATTTTCTGGAGAAATCTCCAATGAATCCCCATGTAAAGTTATTGCATGGACACATGCATAACTGCCAAACAAAGGGAATGACGTACAAAGCAAAATGTCCTGTTTTAGTGAAGTGGGAATGTTTGAGTTTCAGTCTATAATGTCTACTTATACCCATTCAGGAATGTTGAATTAGGCACCGTAAAATAAGTTGTCCTCAGGCAAACTAAAGTATATTACACAGCCGAGTTAGAGCTGGGACCTTTGATCTTGAATCACGAGTCTGTTATTTGTTGTCTTTACTAATTTTAGTCTCCAAACATATATAGAGTGTCAATATATTGTAGAAACCTTTTGTAAAATCACAAATGATTATGGGGATTAAAATTTGTTGTTTTCGTAAGTGAGTGAAAACTACAGTGAAAATGTTTAATTACAAAGGTCGGGGATTTATTTTCACAGAGCTCAATTTCACAAAATTTTCTTCCGATAATGTTTTCTTTAAATTGAAATACCATGAAAATTTAATTGTGTTAATATTAACAAATCTTTGATTGGTATTTGAGGAGCTGGTTGCTAAGCACCATATGTCTAACTATAGAATTGTAATGCATTTAATGCTATACTGTATTTTAATACAGGTTACATCCTGTTTATGTTTAAAGAAAAAATAAACCCAATTAGTTCTTAAATGGAGATCAACTTCTTATATGCCTTTGGAAATTTGCAAGTAGTTTAGTAAATTAATATTACAGACATGCACAAAAGAAAATGCCATCTTTCAAGAACAGTTATATTGTCATCCTGACCGTCAACGGAAGCCCATTAAACTTGTTGTTTTATAAACTCATAAACTAATGTAACAGCATTGCATTCACATACGTATTGTTTAAATATAGAATATTTAAAATGTTACTGACTTTAATCTCGGATATTCAATGACTTTGATTTTGAAAAATTCATATTCACTAAAAAGGATATATTTTTATGAATATAAGTGATGTATGTATGTATATATTTACTACAATGCTGACAACAAAGGTCAAAGGTAAACCAATTTGCAGAAAGATTTTTACCAAACTTTAATAAACTGGAGCTGATTACAATAGTATTAATAAACATCCTCAGCACATGAATATTGTTTTAAAAAATATTTACAGGTATGCTCTTACAATTTCTATCAATAAGAAAATTATAAAGTAACAATTGAAATGTTGGAGACACTAATAACAAAGCTGCAAGAAGGGAGTTTAGACGTGTTTTGTAATGTCTGCAGTGCGACATTGCAGCTTTAATGGTCACAATGCTGTTTCGACCAATGGCATTGCACTTGGTTATAGAAAAGTAGTTACCAATAAATGACCCATTAAATGCCGTTGAAAATAAAATTAAGGTGGCTACCAGTTGTCTAATGATTGCTATGTTTAGTGAAGTGGCAAAACCTACCATGGTTAATATTTTCCAGAAAACCCAGAGGAGGCCCAGACAAGCAAGTTGACCATTTAAAACAAACTAGGTTCTGTCTCTTTTGCAATTCAAACCTAAGTATGTTTTGATGTTTTAAAGATAACATCGGAACAACCCGTCTTTTTATGCTTAAATCTTGTTTATCGAACTGCCTAAGAATTCATGTATATCTTCACGTGTTTTCACATTCGATAATGTTATCTTCATGAATAAATATCATGCAAATTTATATGGTATAGGTTTTGTTAATGGTTTACCGAAAATGTGATAAGATGACATCTTCTAACTTAGCAAGATTACAAAAATAAAGATATAATGTTTATATGTGATGTAGTAGATAATGAAAGATTTTCATCTTGTGATCGTGTTGCATATGAATATAATTTTGTTCCATGTTTTTGCAGTTGATATACTTTTGTTCCATTTTTGCAATACTATAGCCTATGTAGTGTTATCCCCGTTCAATTGAAACGAACTTTGAAAAAACTGTTAGCCCCATATATATAAAAACAAAATATAACTCTTTTTAGAGGTAAATATCACTAAAATGAAAACTTTATGTAAAGATTAATATTGTTTTTATAGAAAATAAAAACCCAAACATACAAGTTCTTTTCCGAATAACAACCCTCAAAAAGTCCAAACTCCTACATGTATACCATCAATGATAGTATTGATTTATCACATTTACCAAAATATCTCTTTTGCCTTATAAATGTTTCTCCGAAACCAACCTTTAGTATCTAACAATATAAATTAGTGGGTCGATTTATTGTGCATAACAAACTTCTTTTAAAATGAAAATTATATAATCTCCTAAATGCGAAAGTTGTGAAATACACGATGTAAGCATAGAACATAAATTCTGTCAGTGCTATACTGTATCTTTAATCCGACTGTCCGATTCGACGGAAAATGCTTTAACGGAAAGTAGCATTATTTTGAATAATTCTTTTTATTTAGCAGATTTTTACTGGACAACCTTTTGTTGTTTTGAGTTGGCATTAATATACATAACCATAATACTAATTGAGACAGTAATTCATTGCATGATGGCTTTAAAAAAATCAATTCTTATGTTTACAATATTTAACTTCAACGAAATTGACGATTTTGGTAAAATAAATGCAATATACTCTTTTTATACTTTGTAGTTATGTTGATATCCATGTAAAGCCTGTATCTTCATGTCGTTTCTACAAACTTTCTATTTAAGATTCCAAATCCAAAAATCGTAAAAATGCATTGTGATTTCTGTTTACATGCTAAACATAATCTTGTCCAAAGCACTATCTACATAGTACAGAAAGTCTACATAGTAAAGAAAATAATTAAACACTAAACGTTTGAGTGGAGAACCATTTTAATGAAGTCATTGAGAACATATTTATACGCCGTTTGTACTGCGAATTTAAAAGGCCCAGAGTTCTTTACATTTACAAGCATGGCGTCTTGCGGTCAGCAACTGAAGTTATTAATTGATAAACCGAGATTTCTAAAGAGATCATTGTAGACGATTACTTAGCATAATAAATATCTATAGTTTATTGCTTTTTTAATTTTTTGCCGTTAATTTATAATAATTAATCTTGATAAACTTTGTAAATACTTTTTTCGTTAACTGTTACTTAAAAGCACACAAACTAAAATATTCAAAAACGTTATTGTTCTATTTACACATTGATAAATTTTGAACCACTATTTGTAGAAAAATAATATCAAATTATTGTTATTATTATTTAAATTTATTGAGTCAAAATCAAATAAGTTGTCTTTCTGCATTGTTTATATGACATACTCAACTTATCTATTTGTATTGGATACTCAGAAATTTGTTCTGTGTGGCTAAACATTCATGCCATGCATGTCCACCTAAATAAAGCAATAATGAAGTTTGTAGCAACTAATTTATTATCGTTTTAGACAACATCGGTATCCCTCACTAATTGATCTTTAATGAAAGGTAAAAAGAATTCTCCGAAATGAGGTATGAGTTTTAGTCCTATACTACTTTTCTGCTTTTCTCACGATATACTAGTATTTAATAAGTCGACAAGTACTAAGATGCAATGGATTTCTACTGACAGCTTTTAAATATTAAAAACTAAATGTATATTCAATTATTTTGTATGAATTTCATACTTTAATTTTTCAATTTTCTGAAAACATATTCCTGAATTCAGAAAATGTACCATTTAGCAAAATTTTTAGCCGTCTTAAATTTTGAAATATTTAAAACTAAAGTTTGTCCCCTCATGCAAAGCATTCTTTAGCTGGATTTATATTATTTTGGAACTTTGGATTCATTTATTTTTAACTGTTTGGCTTATGTTTGTATCAAACTTTTCGGTTTTAGTGTAACTGATGAGGAATGAGTTTCCGAAATGTGCACATCTTGCACATCAAAATTTAACAGGTATTTGTGTTATATATTTACAAAATGGCATAGCAATTATTAGCGTTAATTAAAAGATGTTAATTGTTTTAAAAATGTTTTTAATAGAAAATGAAGACAAGTTTAAATTAATCACAAACATACCAGTCCATGTCCAAAAGTGTTTAATTATTGTCACACGTATTTAAAGATTATCTGAATTATATGTATTAGTTATCATCGATATGACAGGGGTCGTGCAGCCTTTCCCCCACTTACTACCCCGTAACTGGTCATTAAAGATTACCCCCGTTACGTGAATGTTAAGATTTATCCAGTGTTTATTATAAATTATCTTTACCTATCTCAATGTTAGCTGTTAAAATTTCTCGTTTAATCATAAAGACTTACATAAAATGAAAACTTTACAAGCTAACATACCTGTTTCTTGTTGTTCATACGATGGATCCATGTTTCTTTTTTAAATGCTTTACAGTTGTATTTTGTTTTTCAAGTAAAAGTTTAGCAGAGTTTTATGGAGGCACAGTGTCCTGGCGAAAAATATCCAATCAGGTATTTTTTGTTTAAAACAAGCGTATTTCTTTTAAAAAGTGACATTTGCTTTTTAAATGCATCTTTAGAAAAGCGAAAATTTCAAAACTGCAGATGCAATAGTTTAATAGCAAAACATAACACTTTTTTATGAATTTGAAAGATATCATTTTGTCACTCGAATCATTTCGGAAAGTTTTATTATTATATCAAAAAATCCTAATTTTTTCGAAAACGGAAATGAATACATTTGTTCCATGTTTCGACTTTTAATTATTATATAATATCCTCGTCAAATTATAACAGAGAGTGTTGAGTTATCCTTGCTGCCCTATCAAGTATATACTTTTTATTTTATTTTATTTATTTATTTTTTTTGTTAACTTTTTTTATTTAATTTTTATTTGTTTATATATACATGTATATAAATTTTTTGTTGTCCGAATTTGCTTTGAATAGAGGAAAAATAGTCTTATCTGAAACGATTATTTACATAAATATAAAAACACGGACGTCTTAAAATCGGAAATAAATTCTTAAAAAAAATAAAGATGAGAAGAAGAAAACAGATATTGAGCTTGTGAGAAATAAGTTTTTCTTAACCAAATTATTTTATTCAAATAAGACCTTTTACTTTCTAAGTTCGAGAAGCTGATTAAAACCGCTTTATAAAATTCTGTACACCAGTCTACCTTTTTCTAGATTGTAAAAACCATAATGTATAAAAATAAATAAAAACTATTATTTCAAATGGATTTAAAAATCAACGGATATCATTTAAATTTACAGAAAAACCTGTTTGCTAATTTAGGTTATCAAGAACCGTTATAATGATTCATTGGTGTTATTTATGACGTATTTCACTGTAAAATTTATCATTTTGATTTATCTCTTAAATGAATATTATTCATTAATTTTCAACCTTCTTGACTTATGTTTTTTATCAATCAAACCTTTCGGTCACTGATGAGGAATGATTTTCCGAAATGTGCACATATGACACATCATAATTTAACAGGTATTTGTGTTATATATTATAATCACAAATTGATATACTATGTTTTTTCATCAGAATGTACAATCTATTGATGATCACAATATTTGATACTTTAAAGTAGGATCAATTAAGTTAAACTTACAATGTAAAAGCAACAAATTTTATGAGTTGGATTTGGATTTATAAAATTTGGAAACTTTAGATTTATTATTTTCAACTGTTTGACTTATACATTTTTTATGTATCAAACTTTTCGGTCTCAGTGTCACTGATGAGGAATTAATTTCCGAAATGTGCACATCTGGCACATCAAAATTTAACTAGTATGTGTATTACATATTTTCAACTAATATCAATTTGTCTATAATACGATAAAATAGAACTAATCTGGAGATTTCAACATAAGAAATATCAATTTTTAGGTTTTTTGTTTTTATAAGATTAACATAATCAAGAATCTTTTTTAAAAATTTTATTATTGTTTCAATTTTTTTATTAAGATGTTTTTAAAAATGTAATCCGAAACAATTGGCAAAGACATCATGCTTTTACTAATATATTGTTGTAATAATAATAAAAATAATAATAATAATAAATGGGAGTGATGTGTTGTGTATGTAGTTTTTGTTGCATATGTTAATTTACATTTTTTATGCCTTGCACTCCAATTATTGTTTTCTTTAAAAATCTCTTTAATAAACAAGTAAACTTCTATTAAGGAAGTTAGTCCGGGAGCTCTGGAAAGGTAAACCTTTTCTGTCTAGCTTCCTATACCCAACACGTGCAAATTCAAACTTTGGAATGGAAGTAACGCGGAAATATGGGGCATCAAATATATAACAGCCTAACAACAAAAAAAAAAAAAGGAAAAACATTGTTATCAAGTAAAGCAAACTAATAAGTGACAGACAGACATACATTCAGACAGACGTAATGATTCTGATAAACCCCTAATTTTGTAGTAGCGATGGGGTAACAAAAACTTTCTAGACCGAATTATAATTTGCCATGTCACATTTTGACATTACATACAATATGCGTGGGAACACAGACTTAAAAACAAGTAAATATGTTATTAAAACTAATATCCTTTTTTTTAAACTTAGGAAATGTTTTCAAAAAACATTTCATAAATCAAGTTTTGTCAAATTAAGAAAAAATATATTGGCGATTTTAGAAAATTTCAAAGCCGACTATTTATTAATAAGTCTTGATTTCCAGGCGTTAATTGTCTGTAGGAATAATATCTTTTTCCGTAACTTATTCTGTTATGGAAACATTATTTTATATTCCCCGTTCCATTGTAATTTTATAAAAATATCATTCCAATTAGCTACTACACGTTCTGAAATGGTGAAAGGGATACCTACTGATCAGACAGATTTGTACATTTGGTTTAAACCGACGCTTGGCAATATGTGTAGTTTAATTTTTGCGCTCATAAGTATTTCCGGAAATGATGCATTTCAACTTGAAATTACTTTATATGATATCATTTTTTATATTTTTTTACATATAATAACATGCTCACTTCTGTGTTTTATTGTTTATTTTATGGTTGGAATCGTATCCTTAATCAAATTCAATATTAAGGTGAGACTGACGTATCGCACTACATGGGAAAGAAACAAAGGTCCATGTGGTTCCGGATGTTCAATTACCGACGTTGGAAATGTAACAATGCGTGGAAAACCGTTTGATAGTACGCACTGGATATGTTTTAAAGGGTGTCCTGCAAATACTAATGGTGGAGATTTAAATTACGTCTTGACTGCAATTGGTGACAATCCTGGATGGGAACAAGGCGAAAAATCGTTCTTATACCAATATACTGGAACAAAACAGCTTTCGTTCTCGTACGTACATGTAGGCTGTTATTACATTTCACCTATACCTCAGCCACTCAATGGTCCAACATCGACATCGTTCGGGAAAGTCATAAATTTTCGACATGCGTGTATCGGGCATACAGCAATAAGATTATGTTTCGTTTTGATTGTATTTCAGAATCACAAATACATGTATATACATTCCCAACACATAATTACATCTATTTAAGGCCATTAAAACACTTTTCTATACCATCTTCAATTGTTCACAATCTAAGCTAAATGTAGCAATTCGACAACATATTACTTTTTTTATCGACTGAAAAAGTTTGTCTAGTCTTAAATATTTCTTTAATTCCACAAGATAAATTTACTTTGTAAAAAAAAATCTTCGATGTTTTTTTAATAGTAACTGGTAGTTTTCAGATCATCTGCCGCAGAGAATTACTTGCAATTGAGTTAAGTATTTACTCATTTTCAGAACTTTTCCCCAGTAGAGAGATATTTTCCAACATGTCTTCATTTTTAATTTTAAAAGGTTAAGCAATGTTAACTGGAGCCTTACATCTTATGAGTCGACACCCTTGCCTGCTTACATGGAGACAGTAATAGATGTTCGTATTCGTAATGATACCAACGTGTCCAATGCCAGTCCAATGGCTGGTTTACCACCTTATATCGGGTAAGTGGATTCTTTTAACACCACTTGTAAGCTGGCAATCCATGTTTTATTAATTTACTTCATTTGCAGTACAGTGTGACCAATACTAAGCAAATCGATCTATAAACTAGATATCTTTCAACCCGAGGCTTATTGATACACAAAATGTCTGTTTAGAGTCATTTTATAACCAACATAGTAATATCTACAGAAAAATTGTACAAATTGTAACAGTTCCAGTTGTGGAATTTGTTCAATTCTTATTTTGGATTATTTCAAATTTAAATATTCAGGGTAATGCCATTGTATGGTCTTAAATCTGCATAAATAATGTTTCACAAACATGCTATGTTTAACAGATAATAATAATAATAATAATAATAATAATAATAATAGTAATAATAATAATAATAATTGTATGTGTAATATGGCGCTATTAAAGTTAGATAGATAAACTTGTCTGATCTGAATCCTAAATTTTTCTTGATACATTTGTGTGTTCCTGGTTAGTATTTTCTTAAGTTCTCTTTGTACTGGATTATACATCAAAACCACCACAACTTCATTTCTTGGACAATTTTGAGTTTTAAGTTTAGGCCCTAGAAAATAGGACCGATGTTTGCATTTATGCAAGAATTTTATCATTGTTGTTTCAGGATACCTCATGGGTGTTTCTGGAATGTAAAGCTACCTGTTATGGACCCAGATGAAGATATGCTAAAATGTAGATTTGCATTGCCAACAGAATGCGGACATGCCTGTACCAATTTGCCAGATGCTTATATAGAACAGGTAAAAACAGCAATATAAAAATTTGCAATTTATTTTTCCTACAGTTGCGTAGTTTGAGTTCAGAAATTTTGGTATCTCGTTTAATCAATTCTTTGTGTTTTGGGTTCTGTCCTTTACCACAACTTATGGCTTGCTCATTTGTAATCGATATTTATAATGAGTAAATAGGATTATCACATATCTCATTATATTGTTACTTTATATTACGTGATCAAACATATTCAAGCGTGCTTAGTTTTTCATTTTTAAAACATGTTTAAAATGATTACCTCTTTCAAACGATTCACAATATATAGGTCCCGTTGTGATTTTTATATAGAGTTTTTATTGTAAGTGATTGAATTCTGATTATTTTATTTATATTGTAGTATCTGATATTGCATTACATTCAGTTCTTATGCATATAACTTTTCCATTGTTTTCAAATTTTACCATCAAACTGAATGAATTACATTTAAGAACTGATGGCCTAATCTGCATATTTTTTTCTATTTTCAAACTGCTTCTTAATTGCAGTATATCTCATTTTTCAGTTAAAAAAAATAAAAACTCAATGCAAGAGGTGTTAAATCTAATGTTTGATTTTTGATTAGGGATGCATTTTAAAAAAGGAAGTAAAATTAAATAGGATACTTTGAGTAGTATGTAATAATACAAATATTAGAAAATTTATGTAGATTTGGCCATCGTTAGTTAAACATAGTTCATAGAGTTGTTATGTTTTATTAGAGTTTTCAAGAAAACATGGAGTTAATTCATATTGATACTGGTTAAGTATGTGTTTATTCTTTGCTCAGTTTTTATTTCGTTCGATAGTTATATCATGTGCTTGGTGCTTTTTCCGGCCAATTTCTAATAGTACGACCCCAACACAAACGCTGATACTTATGAAATGCCATCTAGTTGTTGAAATACTCTGTAAAGATATAATATAATTTGAGAAGTTATTTTATACACGATAAACTACTTCTCTAAGTTGTGACATAGTGTCTGTATTTATAAATAGGTCTATTATTATATGATGACAACCAAAGATATCATCCTGGGTAGTTTTTTGTCTGTTTAATATAATTATATTATAATTATAATTACACGATCTGCCAATACCAATATCAAATGTGTTTTTATAATGGAATTAGCCAATGATAATTTATACAATCAACCTATTCAAATCACGGTTTTCTTATTAATCTGGGATCAATATTATGATTTTTCTTTTAAAGAGTTCTTGTACAATTGTACTTAATGTCACTTCTGATCGGGGTTACAATGAAGGCGATAGTTTCCGAGTTGCAGTGGTAATCGAAGATTATCCATTATATTCTATCCAGCTTGATACAACATTGAGGACACCAAGTCAAAGTCTAAGCTCTATTCCACTACAGGTAAAGCTTTTTTCAGTCTGACAAACATAACACAGAAACATCGTGAACAGATTAGTACGTACCGCAACTTATTAAAAAACAATTTTGGGGATGTTTTACGTTGTGTAATTCCTGTCTAATGTTTTGATTTTACATTGATTATCAATGTCAAGTATTCTGACTATCAGCAAAATTGTTGCGAATATTGTAACAACACGATATCACACTGGTTTTTCTCGGTTATAATTAAAGTTTCCACTCGATGTTCTAAAACTCTGCATTGATATTCTGATTATACAGTATTTGAAAACATTTTCGGTTGACATCTAACTTTTTTCGTTTGTAGTTTACAATACGAGTATTAAACAGTACTAGTTGTCAAAATAAAACTAGTTTTGTATTACCAACACGGAAAGATGGTTTTCGATCACATGTTCTGAGGCTCAATCAAAAATTTTTATCAGCATTTTACATAGAAACACCTGATACTAAGTAAGTATTGTGCTTCCAATTAATATTGTTATATATATTTATTCATATTTTACTGCTGGTATCACTGTGTTTATAACAGTAATTTTTAATAAAAAATGTTCATAGAAAATCCAATAAACTTACTGGAGTCTAGTCGTACCAGAAAATCGATGTGCGCATCCGCTATTACTGTTAAATATTTGAGTAGAAAGCAAAGTGATGCTGCCACGAAGATTTTACATGTTGAAAAACAAGGCAAATAGTAGTTTCTTATTTTAATACGACGTAAAGCGTCAGCAAAAACATCACTTCCGATGTAAACATAACCATTTTTTTCACATGTGAAATTCCCGTAGCAGCAATATTTTCATTTTTACAAAAGTACTCTATGGTAATCACGAATATAAAAAGACTCAAGTAAACTAAAGTCAAATTTTTTTAATTTCTACGAATTGTTTGCATTATCCACTGTTACAAACACATTAATACAAACATTAGTTTTATTACGCTAAGGGTTGTTTATAACACTTTATTTTAAATGTTTTTATTGAAATTAACAAGTATTATGTTTTAAAAGTATCATAACATAACGTAATGATATTTTGATTTTTTTGTTTTTTACGAACAAATATTTTATGAGCAATAAAAGGGGCGCCTAGTAACTAACTTTGCACATACCTTATTGTTCTTACAGCAATACTGAGTTTTTGGTAAGTTCTCCAGCAGGAATGAAATATGAAAAACTTCTTGATGATAATAACCGTGCAAATGTTACACGTGTTTATCAAACCTGGCGAGTTGATAAAAGTAATATTGGAGACACTTTGATTTGTGTTTGGGTTAAAGAGCCAAGTGGGTAAGTTAAAACAGTTAACTTCCATACATATCGGCACGTTGCTTCTTTTGACATTTTATCTGTAGTTATATAGGAAATATTTGTGCCTGTCTCCAAAAAAATGCAGTATTAGAGAGATAGAAGGTAGCAATGCTCGTTTTGTTTTTGTCATATTTATTTAGGCTGTGTTTGTCCATTAAAATTACCAGTGCAAGTTTGTCCTTGATATCAGTATATCAGTACAATGATAGAACTCTTATTTTCCTTATTTTCATAAATCTAAATACTTGTATTTTACAAGAAATAAGTGTATGTTTATGCTTGACTTCTTTCAACGGCAGGTTCTATAATTGTTAATCTCTTGTGGTCATTAAACTTGCTGAATTTAATGGTTCATGTAAAAACATGCTATTAGAGCCTCGATTGCTGAAAGATTTAAACCTCCGACTTACGGATTATATTATAAGTTCCAACCTCCCTAAGTCAGACACTTGTGTAAGAGCGTTTGTCACTGCGAGATACCGAGGGTCCTTAGTTTTCTTGGAACTTCAATTTCCTTCACCATTCACAAGCTTGTCAAATACATATAAGAAAAACGTTTTGACGTGGTATAAAACATTATATCTATAATCATATAAGGAGAACTAAGCCTATATGTCTTTAATTGTCCAAGTACAGTAATATCGACTGAAGACAAAATCCCGGGGGGTGTTTTATCGACTTGCAGATCCATTTTATTAATACAAAGCCCTTTATTCGATAAAAATCATCTACCCAAACTATCATGCTACTATTGTTTGATTCCTGAAGGAAAATTAGAAGAACTACCACCGAGTACATTTATATCTCTGTGACGGAAACAACGGTACATTTATATATTTGTACAGATGTTTAGTAAGTTATTGCAAATTCTTTTAGGGGGAGGGGAGGTAATTGCCAACTTAATAATATCGAAGAATTGCTATCCTAAAATCTCAAGCTAGGTGTTGTTAAGTCTTTATTTAATTTTATTTTATAGGCTGATGTCAGACAAAATGTGCATTGATGCTATGATATTAGGTAAATAACATCTGAAATAGAATGTAATAATTTATAAAGTGTCACAACATATATTTGTTTGATATTTAAGTAAGTTTAAAGTAGTGTTACTTAAATTGTTGATAACGACAACTTACCCTGAAATACACTCGTTTGTGTTTAAAATATCAGTGAATCGACAAGGCAACGTCTGTTATCAATCAAATTCTAAGCCTTTAGAGCTATGCAATTATGCATTATGAATTATTTTCTTAAATTTTTCCCTTTTATTAAAATGCAGACAAAGCGTCAGTTTCACAATTATTCAGTTTTATGAGACAATGTTTTTGTTTTGCTCAACAAACATACAGTAAACAATTAATTTAAATATAGCACTAGATATTTAATTTTAACTGTGTTATGTCTTAACAATTGACATTGAAATATTCCCTAATATTTGAGTTGGTTGTACCCTCAATTGAGTGAATGATTGTGAAATTGGAACCTTGTTAATTTCCCATCGCGTTTTCACATATCGTTATTGGTCTCGTATAAAAGTTTGTAGTTTAATGCTATAATTGATATCAAAATTTATACTTCATATTTAGAGATATATAGATCATGGATATATTTGTTTTATATCGAGGTTTGTATTTTGCTTGGTTCAATACCATTTTTGTTTTTACGCTATTCAGAACAATCTATGACACGAGTATTTTTTTACGTGCACAATACTGCCTTCTTGCGATGATTGAAGTGTACAGATGCTTATAAAAGTATGCACTTATTTAATTGCATATTTCTTAATGACCGACTAGATACTAAATTTTCCATCAATTTTGAGATAAAATGTCATATGGTTCATTGTTTTGAGAGTATTTGCAAACTATGTCCCTTTAAAACTATTTGCAAAGTCTTTTTTGCCATTAAATTCCTATTAGCCCACAAAGATGTTTGTAAAATATTTTTACCATAAGGACCACTAAATATAAATATCCAAACTTCAGTTAGACAAAGGATTAAATGACGAATTGGTGTCCGTGATATTTTAAAAGCTGTCCATAAATACCCAGGTAAAAAAAACTTTTAATAGGCTTGTTTCCCAAAAATAAACAAGCAACAAACAAAAAACACGTTTTTTTCAATTTATTTTTTTTTTATTATAGAAAAATATATGTCGTATACAATAATAACAATACTATAATACACAGAACATATATATTTTCCTTTAATAGTGCTTGTTCAGTAATAATTATATTATAAATGAGTCCGAACAATAAAGAAAGGGGATAGTATTTTGCCCAATTACGCACTACATGCATTAGATACTTCTGAACATGAACAGTGTCATAAAATTTGGATCAAATATTTATATATGGGGTTTTGATAGGACTCCAATAAAGCAGCAGATAGAGTTCTTGTTTTATCACAGGGATTCTTTTAAAAATTTAAGACTAATTTAGGTTTTGATAAAGACATTTTTAAAAACAATTTAGATGAAACATTGAAATTTTCAGAAACGAAAATGGTTAATATTTAAAGAAACTTGAGAAAATGTCGTAATAATCGATTTCGGAATCATCTTCATAAATATCACTATTCTCCTCATATCTCTTTCTGTTTTCCTCTTCATCCAGCCATTCCTTTACTTTTTTGCAGACCCTACACTTTTGGACACCTTTTCCTAATTGTGTGAAACTGAATTCCTCCCTAGGAAAATAACGATGACATGCTACACATGGGGTATTGCCGCTTGGGAAACTGATTACTCCTTCATTTGGAATGATATCAAGAGGGAGATATTCGTTTCTTTCAAAATCATCATAAGTCCTTTTTTCAAGGAATCTATAACGATCAGCATAACGCGCTGACGCTACACAAAGCCTTTCATGATACTTTCCATTTCTACTTAGGTTTTCATTCAGCCGAAATAGTCCATGAGCGTCAACGCAGCAATGTTTTATCATGCTTTCGGTGAATGGTCTTCTGTCCCATGGTGGAAATACACACGTAATATAACGAGAAAAATCCGATTCTTTACTTTCAACTAAATCTTCATTTTTCACGTACATGGTGAGACATTCATCGTATTCTTGTAATTTTTCAACATCATTGACATTCTTGCTTCGCCTAGAATGTTTAAAAACTGTGGTAGTAGGGTATTTATCACGCCGATACATGATTTCCAAGAGTTGAAGGTCTAACACACCCGTGATTCGCACGCCATATGTGTGCCAGAGACAATCCGAACTCTGCCTGCAATCAAACATTAATTTCTGAACGGAACTGTCTTCTAGTATATCTGCTAAACCTTTCTCGAACATTGTTTTCTTTAGTTTTAAAACATCAAACATATACACGTGCTCAAGTGTTGCAATCGTGAAGATAGCAAGATTACTTTCTCTGCCTAGGCCGGCGAGATTATTTCCTTTGCAATCAACAGAAATTATATTTTTGGATTTTAGCCCACATTTAATCTCAGAAATCACTTCTACAAGGGCTTTTTCATCATCCACTAATGTGTGTTGGTAATTTGTCTCTTTTCTTTCCATTTTCCACCTACAATATTTAAACGACTCATTTAAAGTTAACAAGTTTTTGACAGATATAATTATGTTAGCAAACTTTAAAAAAGCCGATACTTCCAACAACAAAAAAAGTAGAATATTTTGATAAGGACGTTACCAAGTATTGATGAGTTATAAAACTTAATATTTTATGTAATAATAAAACAAACGTACCAGTCCTTGTCCATATCATAATCCAAAAAAAAAAAACAAAGTAAAAACTTTGCAAACTGGCAAAATATGTTATACACGTGAACTTCCATCAAGGAAGTCAATTTTGAGAATGAAAGGAACAAAGAACTATGGTAAGTCAAATATATCCAGTATAAGTTGGGATATAGTGACTACATACTTGTCAACAATATTGTGATGACGGCCATAAAACTTTTTAAGGGCCCTGATTAGCCTAGGCTTGCAATATCCTTGTGTCAACAATTTAATTGTAAGTAATTTGCTTCGTTGCAGAAACCCCATAGTGGGAACAAGCTCTACCGTACCGTATGAACTGTGAAACATATACACAGTTAATTAACGCAATTAATTAACGCATTTATAAATATGCCATATATTCCATATATTTACGATTTGAGATTAAAAATATTTTTCTTGTTCCTTGATTGGAAGTGAAATAAAAAAAATCAAGCTGACTTTCTTCTGACACAAACATACAAACAAAGATGTTTGTTAAACAAAGTTTGCAAGAAGCCTTACATAAAATAACAAGCATTAAACGGATACTTACTCCTAAATTTGAAAGTCTTCCCAGCACAAAAAAATTTATATTGTTTATACCTACCGTGTATTAAAAAAATTAACCGGGTATGACAAACAGTGACTTGTAACTAATGTAAATGAATATAAAACTAAATGCGTCTTTAGCTAGTTTGATGCAAAGTAGGTCAGGAATAACGATTTCCAAAAAATCGTATATTGCCAGTAAAATGTGCTTTCAACGTACATAAAACACATATACATATTATTTAACAATTTAATTGATGAACCCGTATTATCTGTTTAATGATAGAAATATCCTAATCCGTATGTGGTGTATAATTAATAATAATAAATAAGAAAAAAGTATTTTAACTATGGTCTTTTCTATTGTACTTTTACAACAGTACTTTAAATTTACACAAGTACCTGTAAAAAATTATAATCAATTGTCACAATTTTTTTAATTTTTATTGTTTGTCTTATTTGGCCTATTTGTCACTTGATTGGCCTATTTGTCATTAACTTGCCACTTTTTTGGTCTATTTGTCATTAACTTATCTTGTTTGGCCTATTTGTCATTAACTTGTCTTGTTTGGTCTATTTGTCATTAACTTGTCACTTGTTTGGCCTATTTGTCATTAACTTGTTTTGTTTGGCCTATTTGTCATTAACTTGTTTTGTTTGGCCTATTTCTCATTAACTTGTTTTGTTTGGCCTATTTGTCATTAACTTGTCTTGTTTGGCCTATTTGTCATTTACTTGTCACTTGTTTGGTCTATTTGTCATTAACTTGTCTTGTTTGGCCTATTTCTCATTAACTTGTTTTGTTTGGCCTATTTGTCATTAACTTGTCTTGTTTGGCCTATTTGTCATTTACTTGTCACTTGTTTGGTCTATTTGTCATTAACTTGTCTTGTTTGGCCTATTTGTCATTAACTTGTCTTGTTTGGCCTATTTGTCATTAACTTGTCTTGTTTGGCCTATTTGTCATTAACTTCTCACTTGTTTGGCCTATTTGTCATTAACTTGTCACTTGTTTGGTCTATTTGTCATTAACTTGTCTTGTTTGGCCTATTAGTCATTAACTTGTCACTTGTTTGGTCTATTTGTCATTAACTTGTCTTGTTTGGCCTATTTGTCATTAACTTCTCACTTGTTTGGCCTATTTGTCATTAACTTGTCTTGTTTGGTCTATTTGTCATTAACTTCTCACTTGTTTGGCCTATTTGTCATTAACTTGTCTTGTTTGGCCTTTTTGTCATTAACTTCTCACTTGTTTGGTCTATTTGTCATTAACTTGTGTTGTTTGGTCTATTTGTCATTAACTTGTCTTGTTTGGCGTTTTTGTCATTAACTTGTCTTGTTTAATGTTCTTGGTTGCGTTTGGAAATGTTCATCTTATTCAATTTGTACTTTCTACATTAACAGCGATGAAACGTTGTCCGTTTAAAATTTTGAAAACAAAGAAAAGCAATTTAATTGTGATTGAAATTTTTATTGTTCTAAATTATGAAATTGTATTTTTTCATCATTGTTAAAAGATTACTAATTATTCCATACCGTAAGATAAGGGATAATAAATATAGCAGAATAATACATTGATGAAACTATTAGAATGATTGAGATGCCTTTAACAGTAATGTAACAGCATAATTTGAAATTTTTCAAAAATTTGTTAAAAAGCATCTGTACTACAACCAACCTTTTCGTATTTTTACAGCAACTACATTAAGATCTGAGACATGTTATAAATCATGTGTAAGATTTAATTTTATTAGAATAAGGTTTTAATAATAATTTTGTTTATCATATTTATAGATAATGACGATTGTGTTGGATCTCCTTGTACAAGAGGACAGTGTGTAGATTTGTTTCATCGTAGGATATGTAAATGTCCCCCTGGATATAAACCTCCAGATTGTGACGATAGTAAGTGTTTTTTTCTTTAAAACCTATGAATTCATTTCAATATTAAACGTCTGCATTATTAAAGTTATTTTTTGTCTGTGAAGACTTTGTCGTGCATGGTTATTTTAGTTCATTATATCAAAATGTCAGACATTCAAGTTTTTGTTTTGTCCAGTAGTCATTTTCTTCATTTTTCTTTTTTTTTTTTTTATTATTATTCTTAAGATGTTCGGCATAAATTGATCTTCAACGTAATTTTGATAAAGAATGGCATGATTTTGAAACGATATATTACTTCTCTAATGTTTTATAGTTTAATAACAGCATATATTACAATTAATATATGTACATGTATATTGTATTTTAAGTATATTCTATTGTAGACGTTACGTGTGCTGATAATCCTTGCCTGAATAATGGAACCTGTTTCAACACTTTACCATACACATGTAGATGTCCACCAGGTACGTACATCGACAAAAACATATCTGTATGTAATTAATGTTTGAGTCACTGTCTTTGTGACAGTGAAGTATGGTTGATTTTCATAGCAAATACAATAAACTTGAATTAAATTCGGTAGTTTTCATTTACTTGAGTCTAGCCGTAACTGAATATCGCTATGGGCATCTGTAGATAGAATTGTTTTAAATTGCTGTTTTAGATGAATTAAAAGTATTTGTTTGTTTTTTTAGATTACACAGGTAATCGGTGTGAATATGAAATAAATCCGTGTATGTCTATGCCATGTTTAAATGGTGGCAAATGTCGTCAGATACTTGTTGGATTCGAGTGTTTATGTCGAAATGGTTTTATTGGCTCAAGATGTCAGACAGGTATGAAACTATCCTCATTTGGTTGACTTATCGAAAACGCTAAGTCTACAGGGGGAGGGTAAGCTGATGACCGTAACTGCTCTAGGCGTTTGAAATTTTCGCCGAGATGTCCTTAACTTCATCCTTCCGTTACGGACATCATTCTGCGTAGTTACGGACGGCGAAAATTTCAAACACCTAGAACGTTTGATACAGTGAAATTTATGAAAACCGTATGCTTTAAATTCCATATACATATAAAAATCGAGGCAACCGATGTGTTGAATCAGTAGTGCAGTAGCTAAACAAAGAGAAATCAACGGAAATCGTACTCACCTAAATCTTCGTACAGTTACGGTCATCAGCTTACCCCCGTGAAGTCGGGAACAAATTAAATTGTATTTCATTCTTTGTCAAGATGTTATCTCTTTTTTAATAATTCTTCAAGTAGTTTTATACGACTAGTATTGACGTTTTACTTACACTTTAACACTTTCTGATGGTTGGTTGACTAATGATGCGGAGGTGTTGATAAAGCTTACCTGTTTATTATGAAATACCCTAACATCCGCAATATTTTTCACTACTTATTATGGATATAAAGATGATAGGTTATTTTATTTAATTACTAATAGTTTAATCTCGTATTTCTTAACAGATGATTTGCATTATAACTTGACATTTGATTTTTACCAGGCGTTACAGATCCATGTCATAGTGGGCCATGTAACTCTTCTGCAAAATGCGTGTCACATCAAAACGGTTTTAGTTGTCTTTGTCCACCAGGATTAACTGGTAAACTGTGTAATGTCAATATAAATGAATGCAACCACGTGGTGTGTTACAATGGCGGATCATGCATCGACAACTTTGGGTCTTATTCATGTGTGTGTTCGAGTGGATGGCATGGACAAGTTTGTAAGGATGATATAGACGAATGTAACCTAACACAAATTTGTAACCATGGTAGCTGTATGAACACGCCTGGAAGTTACACCTGTCTCTGTGATACAGGCTGGACAGGAGCAAAATGTGATGTAAATATTGATGATTGTGCTTCTTCCTCGTGTATTAATGGTGGTACTTGCATTGATCGAGTAGGAAGTTACATATGCCAGTGTCCTTATCATTGGAAAGGGGTGAACTGTGAAACACCATCTCACATAAACCAATGTCTAAACAAACCATGCCAAAATGGAGCAACATGTTTAGAAACAGGGAATTACTATAAGTGTGTTTGTACCCGAGGGTGGATGGGCGCAGTGTGTGACATTGATTTTAACGAGTGTAAATTAACTGGGATATGTAATAATGGAGCATGTTCTAATTTACCCGGGAGCTACAAATGTACTTGTAATACTGGTTGGACAGGTCACGATTGCAATATAAAAATAGACTACTGTTTTCCGTCGCCATGTTTGAATGGTGCCACATGTTTAGACCTTATCGGTAAATATACATGTCAGTGTCCGGTTGGTTGGACAGGGATAAACTGTAGCATCCCATCGCCCATCGATTATTGTTCAAAATCACCATGTAAAAATGATGGCACTTGTATCAACACAGGAACAAATTTCTCATGTCTTTGTAAAGGAGGATGGATAGGACAAGACTGCAGTATGGACATCGATGAGTGTAACATAAAAGGTGTCTGTAATCATGGTACCTGTCACAATACACCTGGTAATTACAAGTGTTCTTGCAACAGAGGATGGACAAATAAAACTTGTAATATTGATATCAATGAGTGTCATTCTGCACCTTGTTTGAATGGCGCCACATGCTTTAACGTTCCTGGTGACTATTTTTGTAAATGTGCCTTAGGCTTGGTAGGCAAACACTGTGAAAATCTGTCAAATATAAATCTATGTTCAAAAATGTCTCCATGTAAAAATGGAGCGACCTGTGTCGGTGTGGGAACATCGTTTAAATGTGTTTGTGACAATGGATGGTCGGGGCATGATTGTGGAATTGATATTGACGAGTGCAACACGGCTGGCATTTGTGGTAAAAGGTCATGCAGCAATACACTCGGAAGTTATAAATGCCACTGTAGCGGAGGATGGACAGGTATATTATTTTTAACTTTAAAAACTGATTAGTATATTGATGCATTTTCTTCGTGTTAAATAATGTCTTCTTCTTAGATTGAGCAAAAGAAAGCAATTCTGTGTCTGCCTAGCCATTATAAAACCTCTGTGGACTTTTCGTATGCATTTATTAACTTCAAGATTAGTATATTAAATATATATGGAGGAATCGAACCCATATGTAATTCACATTTACTATTTTTTAAAGTTAATTTTAATGCCCAAACTACCACTCACGTAGTGTTGGTGATTTTAGTTAATGTTCGGATAAGATTAATTTTTTTTTTGTTCGTTTAAGCTTAAATTTGAATATATTGGTTGTTGGCAATCTCTGTAATTGGAATTATAAAATGACTTATCGTGACATCGGTGGTTGAGTGGTCTAAAGTGCGCTTACGGATCACAGCGCCAATCACCGCTAAGGTTCGAATCCCACTCGGCACAGATCCTAGACTGAGAATGATTGTTTGCTTGCTTGCCGAAGGTTGGTTGTTTACTCGAGGAAAAACGGATTCCACCTCATCCCAGAACTGAACGTCTCAGTATAAGTGAAATAATCTTACTTACGACATAAAACAAACATACCAGTCCTTTTCCATATCATCCCAAAAATTAAGTAAAAACTGAAGCATACTAGTTTTGATTGTTTGTAGCTTTGTTTACCGTGATTGGCTTTAAATTCCGCTTTAACAATCTAATTCTAATATCGTTGGAGGAAATCAACAAAGTTTTAACTCCAAAGCTCTGCAGATATGTAAAGATTACTGCCTTTCTGTTAAATGCAAGTACGGATTGATACATTATTTTTAGCAAGTTGTCCAGAGAAAGTGAAGAAACATTGTCTAGTAAATATTTAATATATAACACAAATACCAGTTAAACTTTGATGTGCCAGATGTGCACATTTCGGAAATTCATTCCTCATCAGTGACACTAAGACCGAAAAGTTTGATAGATAAAAACATAAGCCAAACAGTTGAAAATAAAGGAATCTAAAGTTCCAAAATAATGTAAATCCAAATCCAGCTAAGGAATGCTTTGCATGAGGGAACAAACCTTAGTTTTAAATAAATTTAATTTAATTAATTTAATTTTATACAAAGAAAGGACAGGTTTTGTCAATTTTCAACAATAAATTGCTTCAATTCATTTTCTATAAATTAAACACTATAATTTTAATATTCAAGGACAAGCAAATACTGGAGATTGCAAACCCAATAAAAAACAGTCGGTATGTACCTTTATTTTTCTTCTATAATGCTCTTTTATCATTATAACATATATTTAAGATATTCTCCTTAAGCATAATTTGCTTGCTGGTGATAGAGATAGAAACTAGAAATATAGAGAAAATACAATGTATCTACAGTTGATTATTTTTATAATCAGTGATTCTTCTTTCTTGACTAGTCTTATTTGTTGTTGTTGTTTTTTTTTTTTTTTTTTTTTTTTTTTTTTTTTTTTTTTTTTTTTTTTTTGCATTTAAGGTACTGTAATGGTTTCATTTGTTGCAAATTTTGAGTTTTTTTTATCCCCTTGAAATTCTGTTTCCTACTCGAAATAAAAAACCAAACGAGAGATAATAAAAGTTGCGTCCAATGCTATCGTTTTCAAAATATGTTTTTGCCATTTATGTGTTTAAACAACAAGTAACTTTAGACATGCGTCACAATAATTCTTGCTTGTAATTAACGTTTTTGACCTTGTCAAATATTAGTAATCATTTATTTCAAGCTTTTGAAATATTATTTATTATACATTTTGTATATATGCTTATTCTTTGAAGGGGCTTGACATTAACCTAAGCAACAGCACACCACAACTTCCCTGGATTATTCTGGCATCGATTTTAGGAGGATTGTTGCTATTGACGACGGTGATTGGATGTTACATTTGTCTTTGTGGAACGTCTTCGCGTACAAGGTCGGTGAAAGGACACGAAGACAATGATAGATGGGCCGACAGAATAAAGGGTGGAGAGAAACATAGCGACTCAAATAGCAAAAATAAGTCTCCAAATTCTATTTCACAGAATTCATTTGGAGAAAATTGGAACAATTCTTCAAGCCGTTGGCCAATATCAAAACCACATGGCAGATTATTTGACTCGGTTCCCCAGTCCGAGACTGAAATGAACAATATTTATTTAGCATCAAGAAATGATCCATTCATGCACAAATCCGGAAGAGTGTGAAGAACTGGTATACTGCAGAAAAGACGCAAGTAGTTGAAAATGGGGGAAAATATGACATAGAAACCATTACGTGCTTTGTTGTATCTTTCTTTACTAAACAAGTCTATTACAATATATTCTAAAGTGACAAAACTTTTAATATAGCGTTTTATTGACTACTGGTGATAAAATAATGGGGTTTTACAATGCAACAGAACCACATCTTGACTGTCTGAATATTTTATAATTATGTAATTAGAATATATACATTACAATATTTCCAGTTGCAATTGTATATGCTGTATTGTTGGAAAATACTAATTTCTTAACACGACTTTCGTAGAAATCTAGTTTTTTTATTACCAAATGTCGGTGGGCAGGCGAGCGCATGACGTCAAATTGGTTTACGGATGACAACTATAACAATTTCAGACATTTTCAAATATATTTGCATGTAGAAACACTGGTAACAAGATCTTGGTTCGAGTTGCTTTTGGCGTCAGAGATCAAGATCACAAGGTTACATAATTGAAAAAAAATTCTTTTCTCAGGAACCAATGGAAGTAGAAACATTTTGATGCAATATTAAGCTTTCTTATGGTCTTAAGCCTATAGTTAATTCATTTAGTGAAATTTTGACAAAAAAGTTACGCGTTTTTGCGTTTAATATTGAAAAAAGTAAAGTAGCTTCAAATTTATACATCTTGACTATTTGAACAAAGGACATGGTGTTTTCAGTTTTGACATTTGTAATGACCTTCAAAATGAGACCGTCTCGGTCTTGACCTCATTTTTAACTTTTGTGCTTTTACAAATTATTGGAAAACTATGAAATTGTTTTGTAGGCATGTGTATATGAATGTTGTAGATGTTGGTATAAGGAACACTTTGATATATAGATGAAGTGTTGTGGGTTCAAACGTTAAGATCACAGATACGAAAGAATATTTAAAATGGTCATCTGAAAAGCCGTATTGTTTTTGTAAGCCTGAATATATGATGAATATTGTAGATGAGGATTATTTTGTTATAAAGATTAAGGCCATGGTTGCAAAGGTCAGGATCACAGAATACTTAAATTGTTAATAATCTGGAAACTATAAACTTTTTGTAAAGGCATCTATATAAGAATATTGTAGGTATGGATATAGGTCATGGTCACATTTTGATTAATTTTATAACAACTTTTGAATGCAATCATATTTTTATATAACATTTATATCAGGTATATGGAAGTACATAGCCTATTTCTCAGATACATCTTTTTGATGTACTAGAACTTAGTTTTTACGGAATGTCCAATTGGCAATAAAATGTGAAAACCAATTTCTTCTTATTCATTTTTATTGTACCAAAAAAGAAGTGAAATAAATTATTGTGTTACAATTTTATCACAAAAATACAATATAATAATGCGATCAAACTTAAATCGTGAAAGACTGTCAAATCAAACACAAACTTATGGTCCATGTTATAGCAATAACACACAAAAACAGAGAGAGAGAGAGAGAGAGAGAGAGAGAGAGAGAGAGAGAATAAAGTTAATCACATAAATATAACTAATTATTCTTTATATACATATCACAGACAGTTTATCTTTAACAATTCATGGTATAATCATTGTTTTAGCATAGACACTTATATGAATTAAATGACTTTTGGGGGGTCATTTCAACACTCGCTCACTGTATACACAGCTATGGTGTAGTATCATAAGAATATTATAATAATTTATTCTTGATTATTAAATAAAAATTCGGCAGGATGTTGTAAGGATTCATATTAAACATTATTTCAGGTTTGGGTATCTTTGTAGTGAAAATTAAAAGATAGGGCAAACAATCCGAAAAATGCCAAATTATGGTCTCATTTAGGCTGTTTATACCATACTGGGATGGTGAAAGTGACTCTGACTTAAAACGATGTAAAGTATGATACATAACAATGTATTTTTCAAACGAATCGCTAAAGCGTAAAAGAAAGTCAAATTGTGCATTCTTATCTTTATGCCAGATATCTAAATTTTGTCCAAATGACAAATCTTCACCAGTAATCTAAAACCGGTAACCTCTGCGGTAATTTCGTGATATGTCTATCTCCTTTCTTCTACAGACACAACATTTCTGTATGCCTCTTGAAAGATGCGCTGGCAAAAACTCGTCATGGGGAAATTTTCGATTGCATTTTGAGCAAGGTGTTGATGCTGATGGAAAATCCAGTCGACCCTTTTCTGGAATTATCTCTAGGGGTAGATATGCATTACATTCATATTTATCATAATTCCTGTCTGTCATTGAGCGATATCTATTAGCATAGCGTTCTGATGCCACACGTAACCGCGGTATTATGTCTTCATTTTGCATCAAAGCATCGTAGAGCTGGAAAAGACCAGTGACATCTGCACAACAGTATTTAGCCAAAGTATCAGAAAGAGGTCGTCTGTTCCAAACAAGTCCATCCTTATCAAGCTCAAATTTCCCCTTCTTTTTATCTCTTAAAGCACTACTTTCTCCTACATACAACTCCAGACATCGTTGGTATCCGGCTATATGTTCTACATGATCAACTTTCTGGTTTCGTTTAATGATCTCGGGCATAATGTCCCAAATAGACGATTTTATTCTTCTGCGATGTAAAACTTCTAGAAGCTGAAGATCAAGCACCCCATTAAGTTCAACGCTGAATTGGTGCCAAAGACTGTCAGCATCATTTCTACAGTCGAACAAGCAATTTTTCTATTGATTTGTCCTCAAGGATATCTCTAAGTCCTTCATCAAATCCGGATCTTCCTAGTTTTAGAACGTCGAATATATACACTTTGTCTTTGGTTGCTATTGTCAAAATAGTAAGTTTTCCCGTTCTACTTAAATTAATACCTTCACAATCAACTGCCAGATGTTTGCTGTCTTTAGAATAAGCTTGTATTTCAGAAACACTTTTCTTAAGTTCATCCGTGGAATCTATAATTTTGAAGTTACACTTTTCTTTCTCGGTCATGTTTAACCCTAGAACATCAAATGAACTTCTTTATTATGAATTAAAAAGGAACAAATAAAAGAATTCAATGCTCGACTTTCTCGTCAAGTCCATAAAAGGTAAAAACAAAATATTGTTTATGAAACAATACAGCCAGATGTTAGGTTTATAGTCTAGAATGGACATCATTCATATTTTAAACAAGCGACAATTATGCCCGGATTGATAAATTGCGTACAGTATGATTAGATATCACAAAACGCAAAACGGAAAAAGGGAAAAACCTTGTGAACCTTGGGTTGATCCAATATATTTAGCTTAAGCCTTCTAGGTTGTTAATTCCAGAAGGAAAGACATTTAACGATTTTGTTTTTAAAGGTCACCGTGATAAATGAAGGACAAGATTTACTTGCATTGAAAGCCCTTGATTTATTAGTTCCGGGGGGGGGGGGTGTCAGGAAGACGCACGCCGTAGGTTAATCATAGCGATAGCTCATTAGAGCCTTTGTTTCAGGTGATGTTTATGTTTAAATGGCGTACTTACAAAGATTGACAATTGCTAACACAGTGATTATGATCTTCCTTACGCCGAATATAATGACAAAAGGGAAACTGTTGTGTTGCCATAAGTAACCATTAAACGATTTACTTATGTATTAAGTATAAGGTAACCAATAAACACGAGAACATGAGAAGGATGTATACCAATACTTGTACGACACCTACTAGATTTATAATTTGTCTATTTCCTTACCTGTAAAGTCAATTCTCTTTAGTGTATGTCACATGTAAACCTCTGACTAAATAATTTTTTTGAAAAAATAATGTTTATATATCATCATATACAATAGATTTTCCAGAAATCGCTGTTGGAAAGCAAAGTCCATTTGTGATTATCTAAGTCATTTCACTATGTAAATAAAACATATAAAAGAATGATAATTTAATTTCACAAAAATATCTCGTATTGTACTTCTGGAAAATGTAAGGTGTTTTTACCTGTTATCTCATGCAGGAAGTTTATTGATTATAACCTGTATATCGTATCTATACCCGTATGGAATACCCGTGTTTGAATATATTTAAACCATACATTTTACTATTTACTTTTTTATTTAATCTATAATCTATATTTTTGAAAATATGATAATACTTGTGGTTTTACATTTAACCAAAATTTATAAATTTTTCTGGAACGCTAACTGATTCTTGGTACCTGTATGTAAAAAATCACCTAATTAATCTACGGTACTACTATTTTTACACAATATAATTATGTATTCGATGACAATTTGACCAGTTTGTAATCATTGGTAGTAGTAATCATGTATGTTTTAAAGGTTTTTTGTATAAATCTATAAATTGAGTACGAGAGGAAAGACGACAACAAAACACCTGTTAATTGATATAGTGACAGTGTGTGTGTGTGTGTGTGTGTGTGTGTGTGTTGTATGTGTGTGTGTGTTACACAATACTAGTACATATTTAAATATTTTCTGAAAATGCGAATCCCCGTGTTGACATTTTTGCATTTTCACCTATTAATAATTATGTTTATATAGAAAGGTGTGTACCTGCTATTGATTCGACACTTCGTCATAACTGCTTGTATAGAGTTTAAGTATATAAATGCATTTATTTGATTATTTATCAATATCGTTATGTCACGTGATCACGATTGAGAACTGGTCTTTCAAGGTATACATTTTTAGAAAATAGACCATTTGGAATTTCAAAATTTTTCGATGTCTATGTATTATTTCCTAACAATGTGGGTGTTTAAAATTATGTTAATTGGTTTAATCTTTTTGTAACCTAATCGAGATTACTAAATATTCATTATCAACATTTTTGCAAAGGTTATCTGATATTTAGAAACACAAGCACTTAAGATAAAGGATCGATAAACAAATTGCTATTTTCCAAGACTTCAGTTAGGTGATAAAACTTCGAAACAAGATGGCCACTGAGGTAGCTCAGATAGTAGTGTGCTCGCTACCGTATGTGGGATAAACGAGGTCCCGTGTCACGATTCCCCTGTTGTACAATGTCATCAGCGCAACGCACTGACAAAATTTCTGCACTTTCGCCTATGACTGATGACGACTCGATATAGGTAAAATATCCTTGACTTGGACGTTAAACACCATAACTCAACTCAACTCAACTCAACTCAAAACAAGGGGAGACGTAACATACATTATATTATGAATCTTGGATAAAAAATTATATCATTTTAAGAAAAAAAAAAAGACATGGAATTTTAATATAATTTTGCATGTGAACTCATTTCGTCAACCAACGATTATATATACGTAAATGTTGATTAATTCTTATTATGTAATTTGAAAGCATAGTTTTTGTGACTGGCTGTATTCTGTCATGTCAGAATCCTCTTTAATGAAAAGGAGACCATTATCGAATATTCATTTAAGTATAGACATAAAAATGATTTTGGTTACATTTTAATTTTCTACATTTTAAAAGGCGGTTAGGTTAAGAAAGGTAACATTCATTAAGTACATGTATATAGAGATGAAAATAAAGTTTTAAAAAACATATAAGTCCTTTTTTCAGGTTTATTAGTCGCCGCCTTACTCCTCTTGGAAAGGAAGCTTGACAGGTTTTTATAGCTCAACTGACTACAATCAGCTTAGATTATGGCATGCCGAAGCGTCCGTGCATGCGTAAACTTCAATCCTTTTTAAACTACTTGACTTAAAGAAACCAAATTTGATGTGGAACGTCTCTAGGTGGAGTAAATTAAATTTTATGATTTTCAGTCTAATCCTTAATCAAAGATGGCCGCTGTTATTGTAAATAGAAATAGAAAAATGGCCATTACATATTTTTACGTTGATTAATTTGGTTTATATGCTGTATACTGTGTAGAAATCTAGACATATAAAATTTTTAACATGTTTTTCGTAACTTTTTTTCGTTAGCATGTTTGTTATTACCTTAATATGCAAAGAATTCAAATATAGCCAATTCTTTTTAAAAACATCTTTCAAAGTTTGAAACCATTTATCCAAATTTGATGAGTAACTTCCCTAGGTTCTAAATCCAAGATTATTTGGGTTTTATTTTGTTGTTGGCTGTCAATATGGAGGAGGCTATTTCTCTTGTATACGTGTGCAAGAGGTTATTTTTCAGTCTTCTGAGAATGCTGTTTTATTAGCACTGTTACTAGTTATGTAAATTTCAAGTTACTCATATATTGGACGTGGCGGGTGCAGCTATCTAGATCGGAGTCGTGTACCCTTTCAGAGCACCCGGTCTCACTTTCCTTGTAGATCACGCGTTTAGCTTAATTTGCCAGTTTTTAAAGTTTCGACTTTGCTTTTGCGATTGTGATCTAAACATAGACCAGCATACGTGTTTGATAATTACTCAAACAAATTAAGCTAGAGGCGTCTAGTGACTAAGAACACTGTATCATAGTGAAGGCTTCATTATGTCTCGTCTAGATGAATATATCCAATCAAACAGATGTTATTAAAGGTTTTTGTTGTTTTTTTTAAGTGCTAAGAATAATTTTCTTTCAATAAAAACCAATGATTTTTAATTATTTAACGCGTTTTTATGTTCAACAACATTGTCAGTTGTCTTTATAATGATTCTACTTAGTGTACCAACACTGATTCTGATGATGAAACCATATACAATTTATTATCGCTTTGTTGTTTTCCCCGTTTTATAATGGTTAATTAATTTGTCAAAAAAGTGGGATCTATTTCATTAATTTTGCATGGCAATCAATAAAACATGCAATCGTGAAGTTTATAGAAAACTATGATTTCAAGTTATTCTGTGTCAAGAAACCCACGTGATAAAGACATTTATCAAATGATTAAAGCCTCTACAAAGAAAATAAATTCGGTTAAACTCCTGCAATATAATGGATTGCAGATTCTCGCCTATCTATCGGAGATTTAAGTATTTTAAATCCGTGTCAGTAGTGTATCTTAATACCTCCAGATCAATTGATGTTGTAATTTAAATTAACTGACATCATCAATTTTTCAACAATTTTCGACAAAATCAAGTTCTTATTAATTTATGCATGAAT
Source organism: Tegillarca granosa (assembly GCA_029721355.1). Taxonomy (NCBI): domain Eukaryota; kingdom Metazoa; phylum Mollusca; class Bivalvia; order Arcoida; family Arcidae; genus Tegillarca; species Tegillarca granosa. The sequence continues at coordinate 6,677,337 of CM056595.1, forward strand.
TTTGCAAGTGTATATTAGTATATTATGGTCTGTCTTATACTAACTTGCACTTGGAAGACTTTTTGTTATGTTGCTAGTTCACCGAGTCAGCATGCTGCAGACAAGCATATCCCCCCCCCACCCTGACAGTTTCCTTTCAGCCTAGTTAATCAGTCAATGCTCTGCCCTCTTATTGCCAATTTAAGGCAAGGAAGCAATACCTCAATTTTTTAAGTCTTATGTGTAACGTAACTGGGGTTCGAATCCAGTTCTCAAGGCAGCCCACTCTGACACTGAAATGATCCTCCAGACTGGTCATAACAGCTTTATCATAAATACTGTAGGAAAAACTGCAAGCTGTATGCATAGAGTAACTGTATATAATCTTAACAGATAAGTGACTGGCATTAAAACTGAACTAACAAAACTAAACACAAACAATTAACATTAAATAATAATTTATTCTTTGATTTTACAAAGATATTTATGTGACTTCAGAAATAGTTTGTTCATAAATACTACATCTTGTAAAACATCGACCATAACTTATGATAATTAAATAGAGAACTCTTTTATATAACATATTACTTTAAAAACAAAAACATGTTCATAACAGAAAAGTCCTAATGTGGTTCACCTGCGTACCACACATGACAATTATAATAATTGTTTGTTATTACTCCTTACAGAAATTATGTCAATTCCAAGTTTCCCAGATAATATGGGAAATTATCAAACTTTGTTATGGAAATCATACTTTCATACTTAAGATATGGGGGTAAAATCTGTTTAAGTAATCTTCTTTCCCTTTTTTACAAATTTCAAAAATGTACAGACAAATCTAAATGAACTACAAGTCCCTCAACAGGTTGTTTACAACCAAGTGCAATATCTGAACATTTGCAGGAATGTAAACCTTTTCTACCTTTCATAAATGTGGTATAGACCAAAATACACTGGAGATATTCAGTTTCACTACAAATGAAGGGAAGATAAGGGTTAAACCATACACAGCAGTTCCAATTTTTTTCAGTGCTATATATTTTAATCCATAGTGCTCATTGCTGATAGCTTGGTCATTACCATAGAATAAAAACATCATTTATATTTTCTCACCATAGATTGGCACTGAAAACAGATGTTAGTTGTTTTTTATAAAAAAAAAAAAAAAAAAAAAAAAAAGTATTATGAATGCCCATGTTGAAGTCTCCCAAGCAAAAAGTTAGGGATTCTTACACATTAAATTAAAAAAAAAATTCCATAAAATAGCTAAGGTGGTTTGCTGCAAACCAAAATTGTCATGGAACATTATATAAAAACTACAATATTTAATCTCGTCTGGCTTACATAACAGTGAAGCAATTCATAAATGTATAAATATCAGAAGTGCACTTATTTGACCTGACCCAATAATCTTCATATGTGACAACTTAAAGAACAAAATACAACTTTTGTACATCATGGATAACTTTGAACTGTGCTTTAAAGCATCTAACGATTTCAACATAATTTAGAAGTCAGAAAAGCAACAAAAAATCTACAAAGTTTTAAGGATTTTTTCCCCCACTTTTTGATTTTCTGTTCAGACTATTCACAACATACCCTACAAACATAACAAATATGGTCTTTGTCTTTAATCTTTATAAAAATCACTCCTTAATTATGTTTTAGTTGTATTCACTTTTTAAATCAACATGTAAGCAAACAATCTTCACCATATAGATTGTCAAATTCATTCCTGATATATTTTCAAAATAATACTGTATAACAAACTCACGTGTAATTACAACTGTAAAACACATCAAACTGAAGGTGCAAAAACATATAACTCTATCTGTCACATGGCCCTATTCTAGAAAACATGGTACAAGATTTAAATATTGGCTTCCCAGACGATAAAAATAAATAATCTACATGCCTGTTTTCAACAAAAGTTTTGCTGCAATGTCAACTTTCTTTGTATTTGAAATGTGTTTTGCTACAAAATTTTGTTGGCTTAAGCAATTGTGAACACAGGCAATTAATGAATGGAGCATGTTTCCTGGTTTACATGTAGTTACAAATGAACCATGGGATACATGCTGGAATGGACTAGATTAGGTATTAATTGATAGGTCTTGGAACATGACCTTCTACTTTTGCAATATATACCTACGCATTTAAATTTTAGCCAGAAAACATCTTGGAACATGAACAAATACACAGTATGTGCAATTCTAAGAAAATAGCACAAAATATTGCAATGAAAGACAGTTTTAACACTCAACGATTTCACTATATTAAATACCCTCTGTTAATATTTTTTTATCTTTTGACATAAATCTTTGATGTTGAACTCTCTTATACTAATCCGATATTTTACAAGAAATATATTTAACCTAATCCTCTTTACTATATTAAACAAAAATCTTACTCAAAAAGGAAAATTCCTATTGGCTGTATAAACACAGAATTGAAGTTGAATGAGCACTAGTTATTTCCAACCATAAACTAACATTAAGTGCAATTTAATCAAGCTTGTCAAAGCCTAATTTTTGATACCACTTGATTTGATAGCTTTAAATAACCTATTATAATGTCCGCCTTGACCTTTTACTAGAAGAAGCACCTGAAGTGTCATCATCCATTGAAATATTTATTTCTTTTAGACGTTTTTCAAAAAGTTTAGACAAACTTAATCCAGCTTTAAATTCTTGTGTCGTTTTCTTGTTGTATTCAAAACAATTTGTAAATATTTGTCTGACATCACTGATCATTTCACTTGGTTCTTTGTACATAAATCTGTTGATTTTATTCCTAATTGTACCAAAATCCATTGGATGAGTAATGATGTCAAAATAATCTGGAACCTGCAAATAAATAAATGAATAAATAAATAAATAAAAGCTGTCAGAAGAACAACATGGCTCGTATTGCATTTCTAGTTTTTCAAATCACTTTTAAAATTAAAATTGGATGGTGTGGTCATCAAACACCTTTCTACACACCAAACAAGCTGATTACATATATAAAGATACTAGTATGTTAAAATTTATCTACAGTGTATGTTTAGATTTTTTTTTGTTATTACATTGTGTTGTTAAGTTTAATTTAACAAACAATTTAGTTCTGGCTGTTGTTAATGGATAGATATCATGTCACTATTTTTGAATTTCTCCTTTTACTTCATACAGAACATATGCAATATCATAATAAATTTACACATTAATTTCACATGAAAATTATATCTCTAAAATGAGTTTATAATTAACTGTCAACATTCTATCTATAATATTGAATATTCATGTATGTTATAGTATTTAATAAACACAATTGCAAAAATTCCTTAAAATAAATAGCAAATTTAAATCCTGATCTGATAAGCTTGGTAGTTCTAAACAAAATAACGTAGAAAATATAGCAGATATAATGAATCTTAGTATTAAGCACTTAAAAGATTTTTTTGCAGACAGGTTTAAGGAATGGTGCAGTCACTGAGTTATATACAAAGAGTCTTTGCTAACAGGTTGGTTTTAATATACCGTTTTTTGCTGACAGGTTTAAGAAATGGTCTGGGTTTTAATATACCGTTTTTTGCTGACAGGTTTAAGAAATGGTCTGGGTTTTAATATACCATTTTTTGCTGACAGGTTTAAGAAATGGTCTGGGTTTTAATACATACAAGTTTTTTGCTGACAGGCTTAAGAAATGGTAAGCATTCATCTATCTTCATTACTTCATTAACTATTTCTTCACATGATTTAAGTTGTGTGACTTTAGTGTTGCCACGGGAACTGCTCACATAATGCTTAGGCCCTTCATCTAAAAAAATCAAAACAAAAAGAAGCATCTTATATTTGTATAATAAAACCAATTTGGAATTTGTTAAAGGGTGTTATGGCTGTTCCATTAAAAATATAAGGCACCTGGGGACGGCAATTTAATAAAAATATATGCCAGGCTGGTCAGAATGGAAAAACAAATCTATTATTTGTTGTGTTGGACATAAAACACATCTATGGATGGTTGGTCTAATGTAATCTCTCCAAAAACATTAAATATAAGTCTATGGGTTGGCCGGTAGTTTTTATCGTTGAACTTTTGGTAATTTCTAGTGTTCCATATCATAGTAAAACAGTCATTTCCGAATGGACGAAATCCGTGTCAATTTGCCATGGATACACTTTCACCGGCCCCAAGTATGTTCACCCTAGATCCGTTTGTCCTAAGGTCCATTCAACCCAAGAGATTTTCCATCAGAAAATAACTGATTGTAAAGGATAATAGTTTGAAGTCATCTTTGCATTTTAAAATAAGATACGTGTTGAAAAAATCAACTTATTGATATCAGAATAAAACCATATTAAAAGTAGGGCGAATGAATCCAGGACGAAACGTGAACAGGGTCAAAGTAGATTTTAGGACGAATAGACATGATAATCGAAAGTACGAGTAGCTGCCCTTGTTTTCAGTTTTGTTCTGCATTCGTGACTGACACCCATAACGACTGATGGTATTTTGTGCAATAACATTCAGATATTAAGCTGTAGCGAAAGAAAACATCCAAGGAACTTAGCATAAAGCTGGCGCGAATGTCGGCAGACGAAGTTTCAAGTTAATATATCCATTTATGCCATATGAGGATGTAAGAGTTTTGGGATAAATACAATCTTGTGATTAAAAAATAATAATAAATTCTATGGGGGCTGTAAATTGCAGAAAATTGCATATATCGGTGGTCATAAGAATTTGTAAATCTCTTCTATGGGTGATTACCCAAAATCAAAAGTGCCTCATATGTTTTAATTGAACAGCCCTTACCTATGTTTTTTAAATTTTAAATCACAAAACATTTTTGATTGAGTGTCTGATTTTAACACTATCAAAACTTTTATTATAATCAGTAGCAGTAGTCAACATCATTAAAATATTTGTACATACAGTAAAATCTAGATTAATTGACTTCATTTGTTTGGTCAAAATTTGACCTTATACAGGTGTATGGCAATAAAGTGAAAACTATAAACATTATTTAAAAAAAAAAACAGAACAAATCGCATTTGACGATGACATTTAAAAATGACTTTATATCTATTTTAAAGAAAATCCTATAATTTTTTTACCTCCATTTATATCCTGAAGTAATTTTGATGTTGATCTACTGTTTTTCTTCATTCTGGGAGCTTCATCATCTGATGCTGAATTAGCTCTTTTCCTTGATTTTCTACTATTTACTGTTACTGGACTATCTCTCGGACTTTCCTGTCTAGAAGAGGCTCTACTTGAGACTGGGGTAACCTTCATTCCTTTTTTCTTTCCACCTAGTAATTTAAAAATACATCATTTAATAATTCGTATAAAATATTTGCAGAGACAAAGAGAACTTCAAAAAATTACTTTATGCAAAACACAGACTCAAAGATCAGTGTCTTCCACCATATTGAGTCCAATATGTGGCATATCTTAATGAAAGAAAGTGTGTTAGTTTGCTTGTCCATGGTCAGAGTTTCTTCCCCCCGTACTCTATTTTACCCAATCGTTTAAGAAACAATACCAGTATCTCAATATAAATGACAATCATTTGGCAAAGGTGTAAAACATCGAAGTTCTAATAAGTTGTTTTTAGAGGTCCTAACTGTAAATTTGAGTTAATGTTTAATTGTACATGTATATTGAATATCAATCCCGAAACAACATAGTGTACTTAGTGTTATGCCCAAAAGGGATGCACATTTATTGTTACTGGCATGGTACTGATGAATGTCCAGTTACATTTACTACAACCCAACTAATTCATAAATTAATAATCCCAATTACTAAGATAACCATCAATAGAGAAAAAAGTGAAAGTAAAATTTTTTGAATCAGACACTGCAGTGATCAGAGATATATAGAAAAAATCAAGACTTTGTTTACTTAACAAGGGTCAAGATTGGAGTAAAACTCTGATATGACAAAATTGTCGTGAGAATTGTCAAAATTTGGTAAAGATCTATGACATTACAAAAATCTCTTTCCAGTCAAGGACAGCAGTGAAATTTACACTACCGGTATATATGAAGAATATACTGACATTGACCATTTGTAATAAACCAGCTTGAAAATGTCATAAATAAATTCAGAAATAAGTAACTGAATTTTGATTTAAAGGACAGTAATGAATCTATTAAAAAGAAATTATCATATTTCATGACTTTATATAAGAATATTTTCATGATTTCAAGGGTCCCAACCTATTCATGAGGTGACAGAACCTTAAATGCCATTTTAACCAACCCAGCTATCGGAACCAGAACTTTACCTTTTGGTAATTTAATCTTTCCAGCTTTACCATGACCAGAACATAGCTGACATAGCCAGCGTCCTCGAGGCACTTTTTTTAGTGGTGGATCAGCACAACCTAAGTGATAAGCTAAGGGACATGTATCACACAATATTAACATTCCAGCTTTACTACAAACAGCACATAAGTTATCATTCTCATCAGCACTTTCTTCAACATCATCCTCCTCTTCTTCATCTGAAGATGCCTCTTCCTCACTGGCAAAAATAGAAAGGAAAACTTTTTAACTCACACATGCATAGGAGAATTAAACAAGAGGCCCAAGGGCCTTAACGCTCACCTGAAGATATGTCCAATATTGTTTGCAAAGTGCAATAGACAATATATTAAGTACAGAAACTTGAAAAGTTTTCTCAAGTTAAGAACTCCCACAAAACTTAATCAGAAATATATCCACTCACATTTCATTTATATGTTGCTTATATAATATGCATGAAGTAACTGAAGTGCAATGAATAATTTCCAAATCAATTATCAATTTCAGTATACTAATGCAGCTATGTCCTTGACCTTTGAACATATAAGACCTCAAACCATATATGATTGTCATGTCAATACCTACAATATTCTAATATACATGCCTATACAAAAAGTTAATAGTTTTCAAGATAATTAGCAATTTAAGTCATCTTCTGCTGCTGTGACCTTGACCTTTAAACAAATGACCTTGACTCATGTATCAAAATGATCGTCATGTCAATACCTAAAATATTCTAATATACATGCCTAAACAAAAAGTTAATAGTTTTCAAGATAATTAATAATTTTAGTATTCCTATGTTGATATGACCTTGACCTTTGAACATATAACCTTGAACCATATATCAAAATGATTGCCATGTCAATACCTACAATCTTCTAATATACATGCCTATACAAAATGTTAATAGTTTTCAAGATAATTAGCAATTTAAGTCATCTTCTGCAGCTGTGACCTTGACCTTTCAACATATGACCTTGACCCATATATCAAAATGATCGTCATGTCAATACCTAAAATATTCTAATATACATGCCTAAACAAAAATTTAATTGTTTTCAAGATAATTAGCAATTTAAGTCTTCTTTTGCAGCTGTGACCTTGACCTTTGAACATATGACCTTGTACCATATATCAAAATGATCGTTGTCGCAGTACCTACAATATTCTAATATACATGCCTATACAAAATGTTAATAGTTTTCAAGATAATTAGCAAATTAAGTCTTCTTTTGCAGCTGTGACCTTGACCTTTCAACATATGACCTTGAACCATATATCAAAATGATCGTCATGTCAATACCTACAATATTCTGATATACATGCCTATACAAAAAGTTAATAGTTTTCAAGATATAGTGATAAATATATAATTTTCAGCAATTTCCCCACTCAGTGCCTTACAATTTCCCCATTTTGAGCCCCATGGCTACCATTTGTGCAAATCTGAAAATAGATGACCGAAGTATGTTATTAATGAAATTACTAAGGTATATCTCTTGTAGATTCAGAGGAGAAGATTTTTAAAGTTTTTCACTATTTCCCCCCTTGTGGGGCCCCAAGGGGACATAACTCCTTCATTTGTGCAAATCTGAAAGGGCTTCACCCAGGCATGATGGTTACCAAGTTTCATTAAATTTGGCCCAGTGGTTTTGAAGGAGAAGATTAAAATGTAAAAAGTTTACGCACGACGGACGACGCACGACGCACGAAGATGGATAGCAATAGCTCATCTGAGCTTTCAGCTCAGGTGAGCTAACAAATAGTGATACCATATAACAAGTTACTTTCGCATGATGTAAATTTTGGTGTACTATTAAAAGTACCAAAAATAAAATGACTTGTTTAAGATACAAAATACATATACACATGCTAAAAAATTCAACTTAATTTTCTTGTCAAAATTGCCATAATTCAGCCTTGTGAAAATAACCTGCTGAACAGTATTATTTAAGGAATAACTATGATATAATTTTTTTATTGGTGTATAAAAGAAAACAAAAACTATTTTCACACTGAATGATGTGTTTTGGGATTATAAATACATGTATCATGCTGAGTGTCTATCACTTACAATAAACAGAAATATTTAAAAACACTTCAACATTGCCTTAACCAATGATTCCTCAATGTAAAAAAAACAACAATTACAAAATAATAATCACTTGTAATTCACTTACTTTTCTTCTTCCTCCTCCTCAACTTCAGCAGCATCTTCTTCCTCGCTTTTTTCACTGAATGTTCTACGTCTACCTTTCCTAGGACTTCGTTTGGTTTCTTTTGGACGACAATCTGGACAGAACCAATCTCCTTGTGGAACAGTCTACAATAAATATAAACCTTAATTACTAAACTATAAATTTAATTTAAAATAAAATTGTTTAAATACACACTGAAATATTAAAATCATTATTGTGTAAAAACTTTAAAAACCTTCATATCATTTTCTGGAATAATATGAATGATTCAGTTTTTCTTTTTTTGTAACTTGGAGAAATTGTCAATGAGGGTGTAAAACCGTACACGAACCATTATAACAATAAATGGTTATTCCTTTTTAAAATATTAGATAAGAGCAGCCTTACTAAATGCACAATGAATTAAAATCTCGTGGACATTCAAGTTTTTTACATTCATGTTTTAGGGCTCTGATAACTTTGTTAAGTCTTGATACACAGATCAAATGACTGAATAGGTAACAAATATTAACTAATTAGAAACAATATCTGTGTAACTCGATATGAATTTAAAACTTTTTTCTAAATTTTTTTTTATTAGTTTGCTGAAAGAAACATTCAGTGATCTACATGTAAATTCTCATTTTGATATAAATTTGTACAAAAATCCATGGAATAAACCAAATATTGATCTATTGATAAAACAAGAGGCCCAATAGGGCCTGTGATGCTCAACTGGCTGCATATGTAAGACAATGTTTGTTTTTGATTGAAATGCAGGCATGCTTCACTATGCCATAAACTCAGCTTGGTTTAGCCAGTTGAGCTTAGAATAGATCCACAATGGCTTTTTTATATATATATATATATATATATATCTAGTAACAACAGGCATCTTAGACTGTTTCAAACTTTTTTTAGGCCGATGTAGGAACCTTCCACAGGAAGTTTGGTTCCAATTCGCCCAGTGATTTTAGAGGAAAAGATTTTACTAAATATTACACCTAATTTGCATATTTCTTGAAAATTGGGTCAATAAAAATTTTTTCAGAAAAGAATATCATATATTTTGAATCCCATACAGTATACTTTCTATATTTAAAATTTGAGCTCAATTGGTGGAAAAAAAGATCAACAATGGTCTTTTTTTTTTTCTATTTTTAGTTATGACGGCCATCTTGGATGTCAGGACGGGTTGCCTGGTACCACCTTTAGTCAGGCTGACATTTGGACCTTCCACACAAAATTTCATTCCACTTGGCCCAGTTGTTTCAGAGGAGAAGATTTTCAAAGATTTCACTAAATATTACACCTTAAGCATAATTCTTGAAAATTGGGTCAACGAAAAAGTTCTCATAAAAACCCTTTAAATATGTTGAATGCCCTGCTATCTACTCTCTACATTTCAAATTTGAACAAAAACGGTTAAAAAATGACTCAGCAATGGCTGTTTATGGGTTTTTGCTATTTATAATAACAGCGGCCATCTTGGATGTCTGGCGGGGTCGCCTGGTACAAACTTTGGTCTACCCCACCTAGGGACCTTCCACATTAAATTTGGTTCCAATTGGCCCAGTGGTTTCAGAGGAGAAGATTTTCAAAGAATTGATTAAATATTACACCTCATTTGCATAATTCCTAAAAATCGGGTCAACGAAAAATTTCTCATAAAAACCTGTTACATATGTTGAATGCCCCGCTATCTACTCTCTACATTTCACATTTGAACAAAATCGGTTAAAAAATGACTCAGCAATGGCTATTTATGTGTTTTTGCTATTTATAGTAACAGCGGCCATCTTGGATGTCGGGCGGGGTCGCCTGGTACAAACTTCGTTCTACCCCACCTAGGGACCTTCCACACCAAATTTGGTTCCAATTGGCCCAGTGGTTTCAGAGGAGAAGATTTTCAAAGAATTGATTAAATATTACACCTCATTTGCATAATTCGTAAAAATCGGGTCAACGAAAAATTTCTCATAAAAACCCGTTACATATGTTGAATGCCCCGCTATCTACTCTCTACATTTCAAATTTGAACAAAATCGGTTAAAAAATGACTCTGCAATGGCTATTTATGTGTTTTTGCTATTTATAGTAACAGCGGCCATCTTGGATGTCGGGCGGGGTCGCCTGGTACAAACTTTGGTCTACCCCACCTAGGGACCTTCCACACCAAATTTGGTTCCAATTGGCCCAGTGGTTTCAGAGGAGAAGATTTTCAAAGAATTGATTAAATATTACACCTCATTTGCATAATTCGTAAAAATCGGGTCAACGAAAAATTTCTCATAAAAACCCGTTACATATGTTGAATGCCCCGCTATCTACTCTCTACATTTCAAATTTGAACAAAATCGGTTAAAAAATGACTCAGCAATGGCTATTTATGTGTTTTTGCTATTTATAGTAACAGCGGCCATCTTGGATGTCGGGCGGGGTCGCCTGGTACAAACTTTGGTCTACCCCACCTAGGGACCTTCCACACCAAATTTGGTTCCAATTGGCCCAGTGGTTTCAGAGGAGAAGATTTTCAAAGAATTGATTAAATATTACACCTCATTTGCATAATTCGTAAAAATCGGGTCAACGAAAAATTTCTCATAAAAACCCGTTACATATGTTGAATGCCCCGCTATCTACTCTCTACATTTCAAATTTGAACAAAATCGGTTAAAAAATGACTCTGCAATGGCTATTTATGTGTTTTTGCTATTTATAGTAACAGCGGCCATCTTGGATGTCGGGCGGGGTCGCCTGGTACAAACTTTGGTCTACCCCACCTAGGGACCTTCCACACCAAATTTGGTTCCAATTGGCCCAGTGGTTTCAGAGGAGAAGATTTTCAAAGAATTGATTAAATATTACACCTCATTTGCATAATTCGTAAAAATCGGGTCAACGAAAAATTTCTCATAAAAACCCGTTACATATGTTGAATGCCCCGCTATCTACTCTCTACATTTCAAATTTGAACAAAATCGGTTAAAAAATGACTCAGCAATGGCTATTTATGTGTTTTTGCTATTTATAGTAACAGCGGCCATCTTGGATGTCGGGCGGGGTCGCCTGGTACAAAATTTGGTCTACCCCACCTAGGGACCTTCCACACCAAATTTGGTTCCAATTGGCCCAGTGGTTTCAGAGGAGAAGATTTTCAAAGAATTGATTAAATATTACACCTCATTTGCATAATTCGTAAAAATCGGGTCAACGAAAAATTTCTCATAAAAACCCGTTACATATGTTGAATGCCCCGCTATCTACTCTCTACATTTCAAATTTGAACAAAATCGGTTAAAAAATGACTCAGCAATGGCTATTTATGTGTTTTTGCTATTTATAGTAACAGCGGCCATCTTGGATGTCGGGCGGGGTCGCCTGGTACAAACTTTGGTCTACCCCACCTAGGGACCTTCCACACCAAATTTGGTTCCAATTGGCCCAGTGGTTTCAGAGGAGAAGATTAAAGTTTACGCACGCACGCACGGACGCACGGACGCACGCAAAACCATGCCATAAGCTCAGCTGGCTTTAGCCAGTTGAGCTAAAAAAACTTTTGGGTTAACAGGTAGTCTACCTTTAAAACAGGCTTTAGACAGTACAAATGATGTCCTCTATCACACATATCACAAAGCAACATTTTGTCAGCATCCCCTTTCTTACGACAAATACGACATCTGGTATGAAGAGCTGACTTTGACCAGGCTATACTCTTCTCTAAAGTACCCAAGTGTAAAAATATCTGTGACAGGCTACTACAATACAACAAGGAATCTTCCCATCTCTGTAAAGTTGTCCTCTCCTGGACTTTAGGCTCCTCTGGTTTTTCTTCTTCATCTACAAGAAAGAAAATAATTGAAACTAAGACTCTTTGTTGCTCATACAGAAGATAATATAATTTAAACATCTAACTGATAGTAAATAGTTGATTAAGGCCCCTGGCAATAATTTTCTGCATAAAAAATTGAATTAACTAACAAGTCTTTAAGATCAACCATTTCATGTTGAAATACTCAAACTTCCCCAAAGATAACATTTTGTCCCAAGAATTGTTATAAAATCATTATAAATTTTTTAAAGAAAACACATCAAATTTTCTTATAAAATCAGGTCATCTGAATTCACTTAGTTAAAGTCATTATGTGAACAGCATAGATAAAATGGTAAAGGTTCATATCGTTACATTTTTGCTATTTATTTGAGATTCTAAACCATGTAAATTGAAATCTTAGCAAAAAATCGCTCATGATATTATGGGCATCTTAGTTACTGTGTTCTGACATTGCATTAGGTTTTTTTGTATCACTTTAGCACTGAGAAGGATTTTAAATTTTTTTTTAAATTGATTTTAAATTTTTTTTTAAAAAAATTTAAAAAAAAGAAACTCACCATCACTATCTTCATTCTCTTCTCTGTTTTTCTCCTGTTCTTTTTCTTTTCTTTTTCCTCCCTTTCTTTTCTTTCTCTTTCTTTTTTCTTCCATAATTCTTCTCTCTCTTTCTTAATTTCTGCTGCAGTTTTCTTTTTATCCTCACCCTCGCCTATAGATAAAAAAAAATTCAAATAAGATATATTTTTTCTACTTATATTAACGATGGCTATCTTGAATTTTGAATAGTCATGCCAAACACAATTTATAATCTGCAACAAGAATTCCACAGAATTAAATGTCTTGTCTGGTTAGTTTTTTAATGGAGTAAAAAATACATTACTTTAACATAACGAAGACACCGGAAAAGTAACACCTAAGTCTCACCTTATGGCGATGCTAGGCTCGACAATAACCAAGGATTTTCCCCATTATATGTGTATATTGTTAAATTTCATCCAGTGGTTTAAATATAAATTTATGCAAAATACACCCATTCCAATGCTTCAACATACTACACACAAAGCTGACTTTAGCTATACAGGATAAAAATTGACCAGAACTACAAAACATTAAAGCTGGAAATGATTTCTGTATGTCATACATGTGAGCTACAAATCAAACACTCAAAACTACGAGATAAGACTCAGACAGTAGGTTACCTTTTCTGTACTTTTGAAATTGTTTTTATCAAGGCTAATAATGAAAAGAGAAGGTGTTCCACATATACATTATATATTTACCTAATGGATGTACCAGGTATTTAGCTTCTATTGAACGTTCTATCTGTAATAATGATTTAGCTAAGTCTTTAATTGTAGATTCCTGGGAATCATCAGAACTAACTGAGAAGCTATCATCCCTGAAAATGTTATAAAAATAATTACAATCAATAACCTGAACAACATTACATAAACTCACCAAGGCATGATGGTTACCAAGTTTCATCAAATTTGGTTTTGGAGAAGATTACATTTACGAATGAGGGACTACACACAATGGATGAAGAAAGATAATAAAAACTCATCAGAGCTTTCAACTCAGGTGAGCTAAAATTAATAGTATTTCAGATGTGCTACATGTATCTGATAAAAATATTCACTTGACAAAATAAAATTTTAGAGTCATAATGAAATGTTAAATATCTGCTTTTTACTGTATCAAATCAAATTAAATTCACAATACATTGAAATAACCTCCAAAATGGTAAAAAAAAAAAAAAAAGTAACAAAAACGACAAAAGTAACTAAAACTGTCTATAAAAAGTTAAAGAAGGTATACTGGTACATGTATTTTATTTAAAGTAGGTATACTGGTACATGTATTTTATTTAAAGTAGGTATACTGGTACATGTATTTTATTTAAAGTAGGTATACTGGTACATGTATTTTATTTAAAGTAGGTATACTGGTACATGTATTTTATTTAAAGTAGGTATACTGGTACATGTATTTTATTTAAAGTAGGTATACTGGTACATGTATTTTATTTAAAGTAGGTATACTGGTACATGTATTTTATTTAAAGTAGGTATACTGGTACATGTATTTTATGCCAAGTTCAATTAAAATCAACAAAATTTCAGGAAAAATAACAAAATAAAGGCTTAAAACTCTAATGAATCCCAATATCACAACAGACTTGTCTACAGTTGACAAATTTTGAAGATTTGTTTTGGTGACCTACTTTTTGTGACAACAGAACAAAACTGAATATTACATTATATATACATGTACATGGACTTACTTGTCATCGCCATTGAGTTTAGATGTTGTATCATACTTGGCATAAGTAGGATCATCTGTTTGTGGGTCATAATTGCCTTTTTCAATAGCATCCCTCCAAGCATGTCGATCTTTTACCTAAATATACAAGTATAACCATGACCTCATTGTTGTCTCATAAACACTGAAGTTTTTCTTTGGATTAAGACACCAAAATAAGATTTTGTTTGCATTAGACAATGAAGACTTCCTTAGTTTGGACTTTGGACTTTATGGTGTTAGTTTAGACTTTATACTGAAATTTTTACTTGGATTAGAGACTAATGATTTTAGTTGGAATGAGAAACTTAAGATTTTCTTTAGAAAAGGCACTGATAATTTTGTTTGAAATAAGACACTAGAGATTTAGTTTAAATCAGACATATTGAAGATTTTGTTTTGGATAAGACACACATTCATACATGTTTAAGTTAATTTTTAAGTTATACACTATACATGGTATTTCCTGACAAATTAGATCACTTTAGACAGGTAATTTATATAACAAGGTTAAAGAATTACAGAATAAAGACATACATTTTTCATATCATGTCAGCTCATGTTTGTCAAATCACAACTCTTATGGCTCACAAATAAACGTTTATTTTGACATTGCCAACTATAACAGAATAATTTTGGCTGTATACTGCAGTATGGTCATGTGCATGTACGGTATTATCTGCAAGTTTATACAATGCACATGTTGAATGATAAAATACCTGTATATCCAATGTCTTTAAAGAAATATATACCATACCTTTAGCATTCCCAGACTGCCTGCATAAATTCGTTCTTCAAGATCTAATAACAATTCCCTTAAATTTAATTCTAACACTTCTTGAGCACAATTTTCTCTTATTAAGCCTTTCTTTGTCCATTTCACTTTTGTAGTTCCTGCTTCAGTTTTATTTTTATCTGATTCTTCTGTATCATCCTGTTCTGCTTGTATTTCTTCTTCCATTCTCTCAACTTTACCAGATTTTCCAGTTGTCAACTGATCCTGTGGACATTTATCCACCAGTTCTACAATTCTATTTTTCTGTTCTAAGAGAGCCAACTTAAGAGCACCTTCCCGAAATCCTCTGGAATTTAATGATTCAATAAGTTCATCTATTTGATCTACAGATGTAAAATAAGACCACTGAAATTTCTGTCTATCAAGGATTTGTTTAACAGCTAAACTTTCCACTATAGGAGGAACTTTATTGTCCACTTGCATTGGTTCTTCATCTTTAACCAATGTTGGTGGACCACTATCGTCGTTTGTGGTTTTCTGTCCATCAGTACTACCATTCACTATACCAACATCTGGTGTACCGACAAGACTAGTATTATTAGAGACATTCTGACTAGTGTTCAAGTTAGACACATTTAAGCTATTATTAGCAGTAGAGGTATTGAATGATTCATTTTCTTTATCACTACCATTTTCCTCATTGGCTTTCTTTGGTACTGGAATTGGATTTCCAGTTTGGAATGGATTAGAATTTGGATTTTGTGGAACTGGTCTTAGATCTTCTTGATCAACATGTTCCTCACAGTCTTCAACAAATAATCCTGGCAGTGATTGAAATACCCAGTATCGACGATACATTCTGTCTCTACCCAGAGGATAGATAGCATTACCATGCTGGAGCTGAGACAACTCATGTAAATATTTCTTCTCTTTTATAGCAAAGTCAGCCTTTTTATCAGCTTCTTCTTCCTCTTCCTGTTGTCGTAGTTCTTCTTTTTCTTCCTCTGTCATTAGAGGTTCATCATCTTCCTCTTCTTCATTTTCCTCCATTGGTTCCTCAAGATGTCTACCTTCTCTGAACAACACAAGTAAAACTTTGTCATTATTACAAAAAGTGAAATTTGGATTCAGTTGGGTAATATAAATAAAAGAATATTGACTGGTGCATAAATCATCATTACTGAATTCAAATCTACTATTCATTCACAGACTTTACAGTCACTTGAATCTATGAAATAAACATAAATATGTATGTTTTAAAAAGTTTTAATTATGTTTGCAGATCATTGTGGGTACATTCATTTCCTTCCTGTATGTGTATTTCATGTTTAACTGGTAAAGTGCAAGTCAGACCTTTCTGTGTGTCTTATTACAGGTAAATCATAAGAAGTTCAACAAGAGGCCCATGGGCCTTAACACTCACCTGAGGATATGGCAAACCTAAGGATATATCCAAAATCATTTGCAAAATACATAAAATATTCTAATATACATGCCAACAAAAAAAGTTAATACTTTTTAAGATAATTAACAATTTGAGTCTTTTTATGCATCTATGACCTTGACCTTTAAACGTAAGACCTTGAATCTTATATCAGAATAATCACCATATCAATTCCTACAATATTCTAATATACATGTACATGCCATACAAAAAGTTAATAGTTTCCAAGATAATTAACAATTTCAGTACTTTTATGCACCCATGACCTTGACCTTTGAATATCAAAATGTTCGTCGTGTCAATACTTACAATATT
Source organism: Tegillarca granosa (assembly GCA_029721355.1). Classification (NCBI taxonomy): domain Eukaryota; kingdom Metazoa; phylum Mollusca; class Bivalvia; order Arcoida; family Arcidae; genus Tegillarca; species Tegillarca granosa. The sequence continues at coordinate 6,694,426 of CM056595.1, forward strand.
CTAAAATATATGCCTATACAAAAAGTTTATAGTTTTCAAGCTAATGCACAATTTTAGTTTTTTTTAGCAAAAAAATAACATTTCAGGGGCAACAACTCCTATATGCATTATCATACAGTTACGAAACTTTGTACCTTTTTACATTTTGTCATGCTGAACATTTTAACAGCGTTTTAATATTATATATTTCTTATAATTTGGAAGAAAATAGCCTAAAACTGCACAAATTACAAACTAGGTCATGACCTTGACCCCATTTTGAAGGTTATTTCAAGAAAAAAGTCAAAACTGAAAACCTCATGTCAATATCTGTTCATATAGTCAAGTTGTAATAATTTGAAGCCATTTTTTCGAAATTTTTAAAATTTAACGCAAAAACGCGTAACCTAATTTTTTACCAAATTTCACGAAATGAAAAAATATAAGCTTAAGACCCTAGAGAAGCCAAATATCACATCAGATTTTATCTCCCATCATCACTTTTGGAGCAGAAGATTTTTCAATTTTTTTGGAACCATGGGTCACCTTGACCTAGTTTTGGGAGCCATGACAATGTCATGAACAAATCTGAATTGCACTGGACCATATATGCATCTGACCAAGTTTCATTGAAATCTACATCGTAGTTTCAGAAAAGAAGTTGAAAATGTAAAAGTTTATGCCGCGGACAACGACAGACAAATTTTGATCAGAAAAGCTCAGGCTCAGGTGAGCTAAAAATGAGAAGAAAAAAAATCACAACATGTATCTCTTTAACCATATTTACATGTACAAAAAGTTTAATTTTACAAATAAATCTTTTTAGGTAATTTTATTTAAAGCTTCTGATTAGCTAGTAAATATCACATTATTTATCTCCCTCATTGAAACCATATCAACAAAATCTGTTGTGTATATCATATAGATGTTAAACCATGCTTGTCTTTAAACTCATCCAAAATTATACAAAGGTTTTAACAATTATTTGATATAATAACATTGTTAAGTTATCATACTTTGCTGCTTCTTCTCTCTTCAGTTTGGCTTCCATTTCCTTCATTTTCTTTAATCTTTTCTTTTCCAGTTTTTCTCTCTCTTTAGCTCTTTCCTCCATTCTTCTTCTATATCTGCAAGAGTTTCATATTAAAAACTTATAAGTAAACTGTTCAGATTCAGCAGGGGTTTAAATTTTTGCTTACAGATAATACTCTGTACAATCACGTTTACTACAGTTGCTATTCAAATTCACATGTAAACACTGGAGAGCATAAAGACTGATTCTTGAAATTTCTATTTGGAAAAAAAAATCCAAAAATTTAGTTTAAGTGTCCTGACAACATACGAGTTTAGAAACAAGGATTTAATTTTATCCAGCCTTTCATCCAACCAATAGATGGAATACCTAATAAATGTGAGATAAGAAATTAAAACTTCTAATCTTTTATGCTGAAAATAATTTTACCCTACAAATAACAAATGACCATAAAACTTTTAGGCTACACATAAGGCTAAAAACATTTTTAACCAAAAAATCCAATAAATCTTCTTTAACCTACTGCTATAAATGTTAAAACAACTACTACTGTCTGCTTCTAATGTAAAATTTACTCTTATTAACAATCCAAAATACTGAAATAGGGATAACTCTACACTTTAACATGGACACCAAGACAGATGAGGACAGAACAAAAATAGCTCCCCCTTTTATCAAAAGCAAACCAAAAACTACTTTATTTATCATTTTGTGATTAAATCAATGATAATAGAATGCAGATGGTGAGTAACTTTTAGTTAGATAAGGGTACATTTATAATTTCATTGTGGGTTAGAATCCTGGTTCAGTAATATTCTTTTTATTGCTTATAAAGACAAAAATCTCAATATTTATCTTTTGAAATATTGAATAAATATTATATTATTAATATTAATATTAATAAATATTAAGATATTGAGTATTTTAAGCCTAAATACAAATCCGAGGCATATACATACATGTATCTACATAAAAATAATGAGTGATGATGAGATGCAGCCACAATCTGAATGCTCTCCCATGACAACTACATGTATATGTACATATTTATTATAACATGATAAGAAGTTATATAAAAGTTTTGTCAAAACAATGTTTGGTCTGCCTTAAAAATGTCTTTTCTACCAAGGTCCTGTTTTCCTGAGCCCTGCTACCTAAGTTAATTATACTATACTATGAAAATATGTTGGGTTTTTTTAATCTATTGTCCATTCCTCAATTTTTTTTTAAAATATCTAAAATGCCTGTGATTATGTTTTGTCTTAAAATTCATTTAGTTAATGTGTTATTTAAAAAGGTATTGGGTTAAGCAAACTGAGATAAGCCTTATTAATACCTAGCAGCTTGTTCTTCCCGTTCACGTCTCTGCTCACTCCACTGGAAACTGTTTGAGTTCTAGCCTAACTTGTTTTACTTTTTCATAGTTATCTTCTAGAGTATCTCTGGTAGCAGCATATGTCAGGAACTGATGTACAAGTACTTTCAGTAATTTGATTTTATCACCTGGAACAACAATATACATGTACATGTATATAAGCAAAATTAATGAAAGTTATTTTCTTGTTGATTAAGTTGTACAATTTTTTATGCTCATTTAAAAAAGTAGTTTTCAAAATATAACCATCTCTGTCAGTAAATCTGATGGTAAATATTTATGTTCAGCATTGCCTAAAAAATCTGGGAACTAAGGTTATATTTAACACTGAAACATTGTTTTTTACATTATTTATACATTTTTTCTTCTGATTTCCCTGAAACAGTAAAGTTCAGAATAAATGCAAATTATTGCCTGTGAAAGTGGAGTTGTTGGACATAGAAAATTTTTAGTTTGAAGTAAAATTGAAAAGATTACAGAGTGTGTAGACTTTTTAAAAAACATTTTTGAGCAGAGCCTGACATTGTATATTAGGTCACCTCCAATACATTGTCACCAGAGTAAATTGTAAAATTATGTTAAAAGTGGCTACAATCCTTGAAAACAGAGTATTATTAATAATGAATATGGTTTAGTTACAGTCTTTCTATGTACAGTAGAACACAGCATCATAAGAAATTGGAAGATTTATCCTCAAGAAATTAAATTATCTCAGGGCTACAATAAAATAGATTAATCCTCAAAAAATTAATTTAACAGTATCTCAGGGCATATTGATGTTACTAAGACAATATTAGTTGATGATGCTACTAGGACAATATTAGATGATGATGATGATACTAAGACAATATTTGTTGATGATGCTACCAGGACAATATTAGATGATGATGCTACTAAGACAATATTAGTTGATAATGCTTCCAGGACAATTTTAGATGATGATAATGCTACTAAGACAATATTAGATGATGATGCTACCAGGACAATATAAGATGATGATGATGATGAGGATGCTACTAAGACAATAATAGTTGATGAGGCTACCAGGACAATATTAGATAATGATGATGATGATGATGATGCTACTAAGACAATATTAGATGATGATGCTACCAGGACAATATTAGATGATGATGATGATACTAAGACAATATTTGTTGATGATGCTACCAGGACAATATTAGATGATGATGCTACTAAGACAATATTAGTTGATAATGCTACCAGGACAATTTTAGATGATGATGATGATACTAAGACAATATTAGATTATGATGCTACCAGGACAATATAAGATTATGATGATGATGAGGATGCTACTAAGACAATAATAGTTGATGATGCTACCAGGACAATATTAGATAATGATGATGATGATGATGCTACTAAGACAATATTAGATGATGATGCTACCAGGACAATATTAGATGATGATGCTACCAGGACAATATCAGATGATGATGATGATGATGCTACTAAGACAATATTAGATGATGATGCTACCAGGACAATATTAGATGATGATGCTACTAAGACAATAATAGTTGATAATGCTACCAGGACAATATTAGATGATGATGCTACTAAGACAATATTAGTTGATAATGCTACCAGGAAAATATTAGATAATGATGATGATGATGATGCTACTTAGACAATATTAGATGATGATGCTACCAGGACAATTTTAGATGATGATGCTACTAAGACAATATTAGTTGATAATGCTACCAGGACAATATTAGATGATGATGCTACTAAGACAATATTAGTTGATAATGCTACCAGGACAATATCAGATGATAATGATGATGATGATGATGATGCTACTAAGACAATATTAGATGATGATGCTACCAGGACAATAATAGATAATGATGATGTTACAAAGACAATATAAGATGATGATGTTACTTAGACAATACAGTAAAACCTGTCTACAGAGGCCACTTGAGGGACTGGCTAAAAGTGGCCTTTGTTGACAGGTGACCCTTGTTGACAGGGTCGATATTCTGAGAACCAGTTATGTCCCTTAATTTGCATTTTGACTTATAACTTCACCAATTTGACAGTTATAAATGGAAGTACAAAGCACCAATATTAATGTATTGTTAAAACAATGGACAATTGTTTTTATTTTAATATTTTAGGGATTTTTTAAATGCAAGAAAAATTATAAGCTTTGTGTCATTTATTGATTATATAATTTTCTATGCATTAATATATTTTTTCAAAATATTTCTGACATATCCAGTTAATCAGGTGAGCTTCAAAAAGCCCTGCATTGGCATTTGTACCATTCTTACACTACCTCAACCCCTAGGCTAATAATCTACATCTCCCATTTCTGCAACTTTCAGTTTTAGAAGGGTTGCCAATAAGGGGGATTTTTTGTTTTAGAAATAAAAAAATCTGGACAACTTTCTTTTCAAAAATAATTATGACTGACAAGAAAAATACTTGTATGTAAGAAACAATGGCACTAATAAAAAAATTTTAAAAAATGAATTTTACCGGTAATACATGTCAGGTAACATAACCCCTTTGTGAGCCCCATTGAGAGGTGATAAAAAAATCAATACGTCACCTTGAATAGCCGGACTTTTTGACAGTGTTTTAAATCTTTACCTGTAACAGGTTACCGTTAATTTAGGGCTTTATTGTGGATAATTGATGAACAAACTTTCAGAGGATTTTATGATCAGCTTCTAATTAATGGATTAATGATTGTCAAGTGTTAATTTTATAAAAGTGAGTAGAAATCGGCGAAAATGTCTACTGTCCTGACTTCTATGTTAAGCAACTTAATTGCCGATTTAGAAGTTTTCCATAAGACTCAAGAATTGATAAAATTATTTTTATAAGTTTTGATAATAATGTTATGAGTTTTACGATTTTTTCAATTGATTTTATGGTCGCTTCCCCCAAAAATTTTCCCGAGAATATGGGATTAGTGACCGTTGTACACAGGTACTTTTTCCGATTAGGCGGCCGCTAGGGTGACCGCTGACCGCGTCAGACAGGTGACCGCTCTACAGAGGTTCATTATATAGTAAAAACGTTAGGGACTGTTTCAGACTGACCGTTACTGACAGGTAACCGCTCTACACAGGTGACCGCTACCACAGGTTATTTGATAATGCTACCAGGACAATATTAGATGATGATGCTACTAAGACAATATTAGTTGATAATGCTACCAGGACAATTTTAGATGATGATGATGATGATGATGATGATGATGATGATGATGCTACTAAGACAATAATAGTTGATGATGCTACCAGGACAATAATAGATAATGATGATGTTACTAAGACAATATAAGATGATGATGTTACTAAGACAATATTAGTTGATAATGCTACCAGGACAATTTTAGATGATGATGATGATGATGATGATGATGCTACTAAGACAATATTAGTTGATAATGCTACCAGGACAATATTAGATGATGATGCTACTAAGACAATATTAGTTGATGATGCTACCAGGACAATATTAGATGATGATGCTACTAAGACAATATTAGTTGATAATGCTACCAGGACAATTTTAGATGATGATGATGATGATGATAATGCTACTAAGACAATATTAGATGATGATGCTACCAGGACAATATTAGATGATGATGATGATGATGATGATGATGATGCTACTAAGACAATATTAGATGATAATGCTACCAGGACAATAATAGATAATGATGATGTTACTAAGACAATATTAGTTGATAATGCTACCAGGACAATGTTAGATGATGATGATGCTATCAGGACAATATAAGATGATGATGATGATGATATTAAGACAATACTTGTTTAAGTATTTTCTTACTTGGAGGTAGATCAAACAAGTTTTCCATTGATAGTTTACGTAACAATGCTGGTTCTTGTCTTCTAAACTCTAAACCTGGATCATCTAATGATGTGTAACCACCTCTCATCTGAAAACGGTATTTAGCATTTTTCTCATTGGCTGCTGCTCCTGATGACATCAAGTGAAGACGTAATATTTCGGATAAAGTAAATGAATCCAGGGGTAGTTTTTTCAGTATGCATCCTATAAAATTAAACACAGCATATACACATATTTCCAATGAAATAATAACGATTTTACACATCAAAATAAAAAAAAGTTTTTGAAATATTCTTTATACTGGAAAAAATAAATCTACATTTAACAATAATTCACATTTTACAAACTTTATAAAACTTAATTAATCATTTAAGCAAGCAACATATAAGTTTCATCCAGTAACAAATGTTGCTCCTTTATGTTTTAACAATTCTGTAAAGTACATGTACATTGTGTCAAAACAAGTGTTTCCAAAATGATAATATACATGTATAAAGACATGTTTTTACAATAATATTATAGTCTGTCTTCATTAAAAAAAAAAACAAACTTATTTACTTAAAAGTGTTTTGTTGGGATAACTTACCATGAGCTATCTGAGGTATTTTAGCACAGCTTGAAGCGGCATGGATCAGCTGATCATTATCCTGAATGTCAATGTCATCTATATTTCCAAGAGCTATCAAAAAAAAAAAAAAAATTATAATAAGAGAAACCAATCAAAAGTATAAACCTAAAGCAACATAAAAAAGCTTATCACCAAATACTTTGAAATTTTACTACTATATTATCATTATTTTATTTTTTTTACAGCTAATATTGACCATTTCAACTGTTGCCATGGACCCAAAATGTTATGCCATATATAAAATAACATACTAACAGACAGTGATTTTGCTATGGTTTTTAAAAACTACCTTCCACCTTTCAGATTGGAAAAATTTGGACCCTTTATATGTCACACATTACGCTCAGAATTTTGAAATACCATACATTGCAAAGATTTTATATTGTGACAATATCTAACATTTTTTGTCTGTCAGAACAGTTATGGACAACTGTATTTAACTTAAACTATTTGATTGTGTGTCACTGTTGCCTTTTGAGGAATTTTAGTTGTAAAATTGGGAAATTTTAGTCTTATTTAGTCTAATTTCTCAAGGAGAAACTACCTTTATTCGGTAGTTAGGCAAACAAAACAACTGACAGCAAGCCGTTTTTTGTTGTTTTTTTTTGTGTTTTTTTTTTGTAGTGTGAACCCTCAAAGTCTCATCTAAAGAACATCTTGACTCTAAATTTTTAATCCAGTAATTGACAGGAAAACCTTTCAATAATTTTGGTTACCTTTTTTGCCTTTCTTTGATAACTGTTGTTCCTCTTCTTCTTCCTCTTCTTGTAAAGTAAATATAGCAGTCATCATCATCAATAATATGTCAGTCAATATACCATTATGATCAGTTTCTATTAGGGCCTTCTCAAGTACACCTACAAGTAAATATAAAGTCAAAATTTGCTTTAAAATGTTGGGGATTATCAAGCTGGTGCTTCTTTAAAATGACCAAGAGTAAAGATTTCTACCTTAAATAGGATGCAAATAAATTGCGATGTAAACCATACCAATTCTCGTAGCATTCATTTCTTTATAAACCGGGTGGAGTAAAAGCAGGGCTTACCAGGTTAATTTACATCCTTGTTTCCTTTTTTTTCCCACAATATGTTAACAAGAAATTGTTTTATTTAAACTACATGTATCTGATTTTGTGATGTTTTTTTTTGTCTAATTTAGAAAATAACATTAGAAAATTGTAGATGTTCCCTTACTGATGTCATAGATATTTATGCTAAAAATCTATCTTGGAATCTGTGCTGCAAGATATTGACAATCAATTAACTTTAAGATAAATGTACATGTAAATATTAAAATTAAACATGGACAAATATTTTCTCGCAAGATGACATGTAAAACATATACTGATTTTAAGTATTTATTTTGGCTGTGTATTAATATTGGCACTTTTGGTGTTAAAATAATTTCTGCCATTATTAATACACTTCGATATTAATTTTAGCTTACCTGTCTAAAGAGAAACCATGGCAGTGCCAATATTAATACACGCTAAATGTTTGAGACCCTTGGAAGTGCCAAAGATAATACACTATAATATAAATACTTATACAGTATATGTACATGTATATGTATTGATTTTCAATCATTGGTGAACAACAAATTCTATCCCATTATTTTGTGTTTAGATTTTATGTTTAATTTATATGCCCTTTAAATTAGAAACCGATATTGATTTAGTGGAAACAATTAAAAAATTAAATGGTTTCAACTGATGCATCAAAATCACAATAAAATATATCAATATTCAACATACATGTACATGTATTGCAATCAATTCATGTATGTACATGTACATGTATGTGCAGTTAATATCATAATTGAGAGTAATTCAAACTACAAGTCAGAACAAATAAATAAATTTTTATTCTTACCTATGTTAAACCCTTTAGGGAAATATTCCTTGAGATCAAACAATGCTTTAAAGCAGTTAATAAATTCTACAATCATAACAGCGTCTCCAAATGTCTCGGTAGGAATACGAAGCCTGATTGGGCTGGGATCTGGCAAAACCTGTTATAACAATCAAAGAATAAACTATAACTAGAATACAGGAATACAGACATGATAATAAGTGGGTTGTATTACTAGTACACATAATACTGCTGAAAAAATTTATGGATTGCAGACAAGAAGCTTTTGAAATTGTTCAAAATAAAATCATATTAGTTTACCTTTTGACAATGATTGCAGAAAAAAAATTACTGGTCCTTGGACCAGAATTATTATTATAAAACTAAAGCCAGGACTATATCAAAATCTTGGTACTAAAGCCAATACACAGCGTGTTTAATTCATACAACAGTTGTAATGCTGCAGGGCTTAAGCTGTCAATTGACAGTGGCACCAATTGCGAAAAAATATTTGAATCTAGCGAAACAAAATTAAAATTGGCAAAAGTGTCTTGCAAATTCAAAATAAAATTAGCGAAAATAAAATGTAGTTGGCAAATGTTATGTTTCCATTTGTATATTAAGTTTTCTGTGTCAAACTGTTGTGTATTTCACGGCTGAAAGCATTGTATTGTAAGCCTATAGTAGAATGTTTGTTTACATCGTCAATCACATGATCACTGAACAGGTTCCTTTAAACACTTTTGGAAGTTGACTAATGAATAAACACACTAATTTGATTAAAGGAATTAGCCTCTATAACTAATTATGGCTAATCGGTTTCTGTTTTGAATATGCTAAAACTTGGTGTTTATGAAAGTTTTGGAAGCTCCCCTTATAAATCTGAATTTAAACGACGACAAATTAGCTCTTTCAGTACTGTTTCCTATGACGAATCAATGAGTTATTTTCGTTTGTATACTTGATTCACAGGAACATGAAGCGTATTTTATTATAAATGTAAATATTTTTCAATTCAAAACCCAAAACAAAAAAGCCCAATGAAGAACCCATCTCTTCTACTGTTGAAACACATACAGTAATCCTGTGAAAATGATACAAAACCGTCAGCTGTTATACATTTATCAATTTGGACACTTTAAAAAGTTGACAATTTTCAGTAAGAATGTTTTTTATTTGAAATTTATCCTTTGAAGGGTACATGAAAGTTTTGCATGATGTCTAGATGGGTTATGTTTAATTACAGATAAGCATTATAAAGATAATATTGCAGGTTAAACATTTATCTCTTACCTTCAAATCATCACAGTCCAAATCATCTCTTGGTTTGCTCCATTCTCTCAAAAAATCTGCTTTAATTCTTTTTTCTTCCATCATCTTTTCTCGTTCCTGCAATTACAAAGCAGACATTTATATTAACATGCAGATGTAAAGAAATCCAATACATATATATATATACAAATGTTTATTCTACCATTCAAAAGTTTTTAAATAAATCTGGATAAATTTGGACAATTGCATAAAAAACCATAAATTTAGCATAAAATGAACTATTAAAAGGTTTTATTCTGTTCCATATACATGTAGTTACAAATTTTTTTTTTTTTAAAAAAAAAAAGATCAATCATGTACAAAATCCTTGAATTTCATAAAAGACAAACATAATTATCATGCACATAAAAGAATGATATTTGGTATTTTCTGCATTTTTGTGAGAAGTACATCACCTTGTCTTATAAAATACATTATAACATTTTCTCATAATATTAATCTTCAGTTAATATTTGTGTCTAGAAAATTTTTATGAAATTAACTACAATTTAAATTCCAATGCATACAAATCTCTCATGGTGAACTGTTGCTCCAGTTTTTCAAACTTTTAAAAAATCTTTTATACTGGTCTATTATCTGGTAATTAAATGGTTAAAAGACTCAGGTCAATGAAATGCTGTAACTGTGGGAAAAAGCTCTTAAATATATACACAAAGCAAGGTGCATACTTCAATATAAAAAGAAACATTAATCTGTGAAGTTTTAAGGTTTTTAGTTGAAAACTGTAGGAGACCTTGATCACACAAAATATGTTACTTCTTTACTTAAGTCCAGAAGGTTTCTGACACATTAGACCACTCCTTTAGAGAAATGAGGGAAAAAATCCTGGAATAATTCCAGGTGCACATCGATATGTATAGAAACATTCTTTAAAGTTTTACACTACATTAAGTTTAAAATTGTAAGTGTTCGTTTCACAGATAAGGATCCCACATCATCAAATTTTTTTTTAATTTAATTTACACAGGTTTACTGTTTAGTCTGGATAGTTAAAGTGTTAAAGCTTATTACAGTGGACAGGTTTTTAGTATATTCTTAGTTCTGAATTGACAGGGTTTCAATTTATTCACAGTATTTATAAGACAGGGTTTTAGTTCACTCATGGTTCAGTTTACACTAGTTAAACTATTCACACTTCTATATGCATTCTTACTTTAGCCTTTTCTTCTTTTTTCTTCTCTCTTTCTTCCATCATTTTTTGTTTCATTTCTTCTTTTTTGGCCATCTTCTCAGCCAGTTTTTGTTGTTTGAATTGTTCCTGTAAAGCTTTTCTTTCCTCTGCTGATAATTTAGGCGGTTCTACAACTACTTCTTGCTGATTTGCAATTTCTTCTTCTGCAATATGATTTTGCACAAAACATAAATCAATGAATTCAAACAAGACTCTAAAGCTTGTCTGTATAGTTTTTCTATACATATACATTTACATTTTATTTCAAAAATGTAGTAAGATGAAAATTACAATGAAGCCTTACTATTACAAGACTCTGTAAGTTTTACAAAGTCTAAATAGTCATTTAATGGTTGAAGCAGTGATTTTTATTGTCTTTTACCAAATACTCATTTTAAAGTCGATAACCAAGATCCCATCACATGTACTCCAAGTAAAATAATTTTTCAGGAGAAAAACAGATTAGCTGTGCTTGATCAGTTTATAATTGTCATGAATTGCACATCCAACAAAAAAATTAACATGGTTTGCCAATTCTTCTTTTGAAATTTACACATTAAAGTTTATACAGCCTAAATCTTCAGAATTCTGCTTTATATCACATGTTGATTATGCTGTTTACAATTAATCTTATGTAGCTAACCTGTAATTTTTTTATATAGCTTACCTATAATATCCTTATGTAGCTAACCTATAATATCCTTATAAAGCTAACCTATAATATCCTTATAAAGCTAACCTATAATAATATCCTTATAAAGCTAACCTATCATAGCCTAATAAAGCTAACCTGTAATATCCTTATACAGCTAACCTATCATATCCTTATACAGCTAACCTATCATATCCTTATAAAACTAACCTATAATAATAGCCTAATAAAGCTAACCTGTAATATCCTTATAAAGCTAACCTATCATAGCCTAATAAAGCTAACCTATAATAATATCCTTATAATAGCTAACCTATAATAGCCTTATAAAGCTAACCTGTAATATCCTTATAAAGCTAACCTGTAATATCCTTATATAGCTAACCTATAATATCCTTATGTAGCTAACCTGTAATATCCTTATATAACTAACTTCCTGTAATATCCTTATATAGCTAACCTATAATATCCTTAAAAAGGTAACCTATAATTTCCTTATATAGCTAACCTATAATAGCCTTATAAAGCTAACCTGTAATATCCTTATAAAGCTAACCTATAATATCCTCATGTAGCTAACCTGTAATATCCTTATATAGCTAACCTATAATATCCTCATGTAGCTAACCTATGATATCCTTAAAAAGGTAACCCAAATATCTTTATAAAGCTAACCTATAATATCCTTATAAAGATTACCTATAATAATATCCTTAAAAAGGTAACCCAAATATCCTTATATAGCTAACCTATAATATCCTTATATAGCTAACCTATTATATCCTTATGTAGCTTACCTGTAATATCCTTATATAGCTAACCTATAATATCCTTATAATGCTAACCTATTATATCCTTATATAGCTAACCTATAATAACCTTATATTACCAATCTATAATTTTCTTACATTGCCAACTTTTAGCTTTATATTGTCAACCTTTAACCTTATATTGTCAACCTTTAACCTTATATATTGCTAACCTTTATCCTTCTTCTTCTTTGAGTCTTCTTTTTGTTTTTTCTTCTTTTTCTGGTAGTCACAATGATCAGATGGTCCTGGAGCCATGTAAATGTCTTCCTCTTTCTTTCCACCAGACTTACGTTTAGATTCTGTATATCCAAAAGCTGGGACTGGACCAGCAAAGAAGTCCTGAAATCCAACAGAATCTATTCCCTTCTTCACTGCTGTATTGGGCTACAATTAAAATGATAAATAACCAATGATACTGTAAATTGATTTGATATTTTTTGTATTGTTATAACATGAAATTTTTTGATATATTGTTATTTTTACATATGAGTGAATTTAAGCATAACACTTTATTTGTAATCAATCTATGATGGTTTAGATAGAATGGACTTGTGCTAATTTGAATAAACCGCTCGGTTTATGACAAATTAGCGCAAAAGCCATTCGATCTAAACCATCATAGAACGATTACAAACAAAGTTTAATGCTTATATTTACAAACCGTAGCTTACAACTTCCAAAGGTTTAAAATTTGATTAATTCATTCATGATTTTCGTGAAAATTCCTTGTGAATACCGAACAGGTTACAACTGCATCAAACTGGGTTAGCTCCGCCCACCCGTACTCATTTTCAAAAAATGCCAACAACAGATAAACGTAACAAGGTTTTATTTAAATATCTGTGCTTTTACAACTTTATTTATTCAGGCCATCAAATTCACTAAAATGTAGTATACGTTTATCGATTATGTTTTGTTTACATTCTGCGTCTTGACACGATGACTTGTTTACAATCAGCGACTTGTCACGTGTATTGTGTTTAGATCTTTGTAACGTAGTGCCGTAATCAATGTATTAATAATTTCCCGTGATGCAAAACCATGACGTCAGAATACGAAAGGTCGCACATGAAGCTTTGTCTATGCTGTGTGGACCGCATCACTCGTCAAATAGTTTATTACAGAGAATTTGATTTGGATTGTAAATATATAAAGATAACAGAACACCTCTTTAAAATTATTATACTAGGGAGGCCTCAGTGGCCAATAGCCTCTCACCACTTATTCAAATCCAACTGTGTCAGATCTTAGTATGAGCAAGTTTTTCAGAATGCTTAACGAAGGTCGATGGTTTTCTCTGGGCACTCTAGTTCCCTTCACAATCCTAGAAATGATCATCTCAATATAAGCAAAAGAATCTTGACTGGTTTGAACAGTGATTCAGATTGGAACTACCTATATTAAGACAGAGGGCCTAAGTACTATAAATTTTATAGGCCATTTTGTCCTAGAGTTGAAAAATCTACAGGCCGATGACCGAGCGCAGCGAGGGAATTATCTAGGGGGTCCGGGGCATGCTTCCCTGGAAAATTTTTTAAAATGGTGTAAAATACTGCATTTTCCAAGCATCTGAGCTGATTTGTACATTTTATTTCAGGTACTTCTGACAAGTGAAATTTAACAATTAACTGTGTGCAGGTGTCATTTCAGGTACTTCTGATTAGATGACTTTTCACACATAACTCTGTATAGGTGCCAGTATTGAAGAACTGTTCAGCAATAACTGACTAAACATTACTTGATCACCAACTAATGGAATTGAATGGTAAAGAAATTGTCAATATAATCACTTCTTGAATTGATAGAAGATCTGTAAGGGAATTTATATTGTAACAGTTCTTCTGTTTTAGCAATTTAGCAGCTCAAATACTTGTTAATTACTAATTAAAACCAGTGTTAATTTTACAGCACTAGACAGCCATTTCGGTATACAATTCCTCATCACTAGTACTTGATAACTGATAATCTAGTTGTTGAATATGTTGCCAATTTCTTAACAGTTCAATTGTTACATTGTAGTTGTTGCAGTAAATATCAATGTCTAGTCAATTTCTAGGTTAAGCAGTCACTAAAATGAATAAAGATGTGATATTCAAACAGAAACACATACATGTAAATCTAGTGGTAATTTTTATTACTGGTCAATGTAACTTAAATTTAACATTGAGAACTAAGTAATGTCCTTCTTCAAATATACAGTAATACTGCAAAAATCCTTCGGATTACAGGAGTTACTTATACACAGGTCGCACGTCATGACCCCCTTGTCACCATTGTATCTTAACCACTGGTCTAACCAACAGATCTGAAATTTACAGCTTTCCGTAATTTTTGCATCATCTTCAGTTTTGTTGGTAACTCTACTGGTGTCTAAATTGGGCTTAATTACCCCGACAGAAAACAGAGTTCTTTGGTTGAGGTCATGCTTCGGGTTTTTTTTTTTTTACTTTGACGCCATTACATTGTAATCATGTTCAATCAAATGCTTGTTGTTATCACGAATACCTTATTGTCAAGCGCCTGGATGACATGGAAGATTATATACTTTCTGAATTGAAAACCGTATTTTATTCAGCGTATATATATCTGTCTGTGTTAAGTATTTATCTCCCAAGATTTTTTTAAAAAAGTTTTATAACAAACCTGGCATATGTATTTACAAGAGTTTATAATGTCCTTATTGAAATAAAATTTACCGGCAATTTTGTCCTAAAAAACAACGTTTTACAGGTCAATTTGGCCTCCTCAAACATTTATTTTCGGCCATTTCGGAATTTTATTGGCGAAGTGTCGATGGTCCGACGCCAATCTGAATCTCTGTTTGTAAAACACCATTACTAATTCCAACTCTATACAATATTCAAATAAATTTCAATTTCTGCAGAATATAATCTGCAATAAGAAAACAAGAGTTGTGAAATTTCCAATGTCTGATTGAAAACTATCATCATTTACTCACAAAATACATGTTTGTTAGCAAGATATGTTTAATGTAAGCCATATAAAGCTCAATCTCTGGTCTTTAATTTTAACATGTGTAGCATTGCATTAGTTAATTATAAGTTTTATTATCTGCTGTGAATGTTCCTACCTTCAACTTCCATATCCCATCTGTTGGTTCACTATGCTGCTTTAAAAATAATTTACATTTGTCTCTGGTGTAAACTCCTTTCTTTCGGCTGAAAAAAAAAACCCAAAAATCTCTAATAGTAGTTTTTTTCATATGTCTGCAAAAGTAAAAAAGCCAAATAGGCCTAAGTATTAAATACATCAATTAACAGTTTTCTTTATCTCTATATGTATAATCTATCAATATAAATTTAGATCAGTTCTTATGCATGTAAGATATGGTGAGTAAATGTTTAACTACATAATTACATGTATATCATATAAATGTTTAACTATATAATTACATGTATATCATATAAAGCTTTTTGTTTAACTACGTAATTACATGTATATCATATAAAGCTTTTTGTTTAACTACATAATTACATGTATATCATATAAATGTTTAACTACATAATTACATGTATATCATATAAATGTTTAACTACATAATTACATGTATATCATATAAAGCTTTTGTTCAACTACATAATTACGGTACATGTATATCATATAAATGTTTAACTACATAATTACATGTACATCATATAAAGCTTTCTGTTTTGTAGTTAAATTAAGTACCAAAGTAATGTCCATTGTGACTCTAAATCTCATCTAAATACATGTCAAGTTATGACCTTTTTAATTAAAGCATCTTTGACTTTGAAACATGATATAAAGAAAAGCCAACTTTCCAAATACTTACTATATAGAGAAATGTAACTGGCTGTCAGATATTTTGAGTTAAATTTCTACAGAAATATTCAATAGTAATTGTGGATGGGCATAGTGATTTTCAGTTATGACCAGACCCAAGTATACACCAAAATTAATTCATGTTAATTGGATTTTCTAAGAAAGTTTTGCTTATGGTAATTCACAATCACAGTCAGAAATAGTGACTCCAACAGTTGTAGGAACTGCCTAGTTGTTACTACAATAACCTTGTTTTAACCTATCTTAAAGCTGCATTAAGTTTTTCAATTTTTTGATTTTTTTTTTAAATGGCTAACTCTTTATCATGATCCATGAGATTCATTTTATTAAATTTCATTCCTATTAGCTGTTAATAAACGGAATCCTCTAATGGGTTGGTCAATGTTTAACAATGATTATTATTTGCTTCGAGCATGTACACGGATGAACAGGAATTCCAATGAATCGAAAGTGAAACCTGACAAATTGCATCAATTGTCCATCATTAATATCCAAATGTATTCGCAATGGTGTTATGTATCCCTTATGAACTCAAAAATGACAAATTCAATGAAGTTCTGTGATTAATTTATCATATTTCACCTTTTTATAAGATCTGTTTAAATGACCCGGTTTTTTATGACATACCATGTTCTAATATAAGATCCCACATGCGACATCCCGCTTTGAAATTACTGTTATTTCTGTATTTATTTAAGCTTTTATCCTTGAACCAAATTCACATTGTTCATTAGGAATATCATTAATTAAATCAGCACCATTTTAATTTTTTTCAAGAAAAACTTAATGCAGCTTCAGTAATTATTTTCAATAAACTAGAGCATCACCAAGTTGAATCTGTCATATTGTTATAGTACTAACCTCACTTGCTTAGCAGGAACTGTTATAGTTATATTGGACTTCCCTTTTTCCTGTACAACATATCTGTATTGATCAGCTGGCAAGGTTGTACCTTTAGGTTTTCTGTGGAATAAAAATACATTTTAACCAAAAATTCAAATTTGCATTTCTAGTGTTCCTTGATTATGCCACTTTGCTTATCAACACAGTACATGTATTTTGAAGTCCTAATTTCTATCTCTTTATGTTTCGTTTCGACATGTCGGACAAAAAACATTTTTGTTCGATGTGAAAAATCACTTGTCGGACATTTTTAGTTAATAATAGAATTCAGTTAATCGGACATAATAAATAAATATGTTTGTCGGTCATTATTTTACTCGAGTATTGTTTGCTATCACCTGTCAACCGTTTTAAAAAATACTACAGATATATTAATTAGGCTTTTGTTTATTAATCAGTTAGAATCCAATGGTCTCAATCCATTCCTTTTGTTTCATCATCCAAACCCTCAAACAGACGGAAGCCATAAACAGCTCATTACAAGGTTGATCCTTGAAGGTCATGGTCGTCAGACTATTATCAAAGTGGTTCCATGCGGGATGTCAAATAAGACTACAACGCACATCGTACGGTCTTTGCAAACTGTTTAGTTATAAATAAATAATTTTAAAAAGTCTAAATACAATCAAAGAGACCTCGAAATGACGTGTAGTAAAGTTCGTGTAACTTCGGAAAAACGAAAATGCACGATTGTCAATAAACAAAGATGGCCATCAAACCTTGTGTCGTCAATGCTGACAGTACAAAAATTGACACTATGTGGACACGAGCCTGACCACATGTACCTAAATAACCTCTATGTACCGGTAGTAGTTAAATCCTTTTTAAAATCTATTTGATATTTAAAATTAAAATCTTTTTTGAAAAAACATCGTCAATAACAACATCGGTGGTACGTTTTTTTGTTTTTTTTTTTTGCTTTACACAGCATTGATGAGATGGTTGCTTTGAAAAAATGTCCAACACCCAGTCAAGTTTTCCTGAGCCCTGATATAATGTATATATATATATGTATGTATGTATGTGTATGTATGTATGTATTTCTTAATTTATCAACAAACATCTTTGCAACGCAAAATACTTTCTTACAAGTAGTAAACAAATTGTAATAATTCTTATGTTTAACCATACACAGCATAATTAAGAAATCTGTATCTTCACTGATCCACAGCTTACATATGTAAACTGTTGCTTAAAATTGTGACATCAATTATTTTGTTTTTCTAAATTATGAAAAGTCAAGAATCTGTTTCTATTCAAATGCACAGAAAAGTTAAAAATCTATTGATTTGTAAAAAAGATATTAGCTTTTGAATAGATGTAAAGATTGTTATCTTAGTATGATATCTTAGTCATGGCAAATATGAATTACCCAGCATCATCTTCATCATCATCATCAATAACAATACAACCAGAATCAGATCCCACAGATGGTGACACAACTCTTACTATTTTACAGGTTCTTCTACAAAAAAACAAGTAAGAAAATAAATAGATCAATTAAATCTGGAGTTTAAAATAGCCAAAATTAGATCCCACAGAAAGTCATAGTTTAATATAGCCAAAATTAAATCCCTCAGAAAGTCATACAGTTTAATATAGCCAAAATTAGATCCCACAGAAAGTCATACAGTTAAATAAAGCCAAAATTAAATTCCACAGAAAGTCATACAGGTAAATATGGCCAAAATTAGATCGAAGAGAAAGTCATAGTTTAATATAGCCAAAATTAGATCCCACAGAAAGTCAAACAGTTAAATAAAGCCAAAATTAGATCCTACAGAAAGTCATACAGTTTAATATAGCCAAAATTAGATCCCACAGAAAGTCATACAGTTTAATATAGCCAAAATTAGATCCCACAGAAAGTCATACAGTTTAATATAGCCAAAAATAGATCCCACAGAAAGTCATACAGTTTAATATAGCCAAAATTAGATCACACAGAAAGTCATACAGTTTAATATAGCCAAAATTAAATCCCACAAAAAGCCACACAATTAAATATAGCCAAAATTAAATCCCACAGAAAGTCATACAGTTTAATATAGCCAAAATTAGATCCCACAGAAAGTCATACAGTTTAATATAGCCAAAATTAAATCCCACAGAAAGTCATACAGTTTAATATAGCCAAAATTAGATCCCACAGAAAGTCATACAGTTTAATATAGCCAAAATTAAATCCCACAGAAAGTCATATAGTTTAATATAGCCAAAATTAAATTCCACAGAAAATCATACAGTTTAATATAGCCAAAATTAGATCCCACAGAAAGTCATACAGTTTTATAAAGCTAAAATTAGATCACACAGAAAGTCATACAGTTTAATAAAGCCAAAATTAGATCCCACAGAAAGTCATACAGTTTAATATAGCCAAAATTAGATCCCACAGAAAGTCATACAATTAAACAAAGCCAGAATTAAATCACACAGAAAGTCATACAATTAAATATAGCTAAATTTGAATCCCACAAAAAGTCATACAGTTAAATATAGCTAAAATTAAATTCCACAGAAAGTCATACAATTAAATAAAGCCAAAATTAGATCCCACAGAAAGTCATACAATTAAATAAAGCCAAAATTAGATCCCACAGAGGGTCATACAGTTAAATAGCTAAAATTAAATCCAACAAAAAGTCATACAATTAAATAAAGCCAAAATAAAATCCTTCAGAAAGTCATACAGTTAAATATAGCTAAAATTAAATCCCACAGAAAGTCATATAGTTTAATATAGCCAAAATTAGATCCCACAGAAAGTCACACAGTTAAATAAAGCAAAATTTGGATCCTACAGAAAGTCATACAGTTTAATATAGCTAAAATTAGATCCCACAGAAAAACAAGTTTAATATAGCCAAAATTAGATCCCACAGAAAATCATTCATAATATGTAGCCAAAATTAAATCACACAGATAGTCATACAGTTTAATATAGCCAAAATTAGATCCCACAGAAAGTCATACAGTTTAATATAGCTAAAATTAGATCCCAAAGAAAGTCATACAGTTTAATTAAGCCAAAATTAGATCACACAGAAAGTCATACAGTTTAATATAGCCAAAATTAAATCCCACAGAAAGTCATACAATAAACAAAGCCAAAATTAAATCCCACAGAAAGTCATATAATTAAATATAGCTAAAATTGAATCCCACAAAAAGTCATACAGTTAAATATAGCTAAAATTAAATCCCACAGAAAGTCATACAATTAAATAAAGCCAAAATTAGATCCCACAGAAAGTCATACAATTAAATAAAGCCAAAATTAGATCCCACAGAGGGTCATTCAGTTAAATAGCTAAAATTAAATCCAACAGAAAGTCATCCTTCAGAAAGTCATACAGATAAATATAGCCAAAATTAGATCCCACGGAAAGTCATACAGTTTAATAAAGCTAAAATTAAATCCCACAGAAAGTCATATAGTTTAATATAGCCAAAATTAGATGCCACAGAAAGTCACAGTTAAATAAAGCCAAAATTAGATCCTACAGAAAGTCATACAGTTTAATATAGCTAAAATTAGATTCCATAAAAAGTCATACAGTTTAATATAGCCAAAATTAGATCCCACAGAAAGTCATACAGTTTAATATAGCCAAAATTAAATCCCACAGAAAGTCATTTAGTTTAATATAGCCAAAATTCAATCCAACAGAAAGTCATACAGTTTAATATAGCCAAAATTAGATCCCACAGAAAGTCATACAGTTTAATAAAGCCAAAATTAAATCCCACGGAAAGTCATACAGTTTAATATAGCCAAAATTAAATCCTACAGAAAGTCATACAGTTAAATATAGCCAAAATTAGATCCCACAGAAAGTCATACAGTTTAATATAGCCAAAATTAGATCCAACAGAAAGTGGCACAAAGTTTAATATAGCCAAAATCAGATCCCACAGAAAGTCACAAAACTCTGACTACTGTACAAGTTCTCCTACAAATAATCAAATAAGGAAATAGGAAAGATCTATTAAATCTGGGGTGAAATATACATGTATAGCCAGAATTAATGATTCATAAAATCTTTTAAAAACAGAAGCCATGACCCTTACACATGTACACTGCTTACACACATTCATCCTTAATAAATATGAACTTCAAGAAAATCTCCCATTTTAAAACCATGACACACCCTCTGACCATGAATATTGTTTGTGTCTCATCAAAGCATTTCAATGCCCCAATGAGTTAAGTCCCTGCAAATTTTCATACACATGTATCATCTGTGGCCTTGGGACTTTTAGATGACTTTGGATAAAGGCCCAAATCCTTGGACCAAGGAAAGCATTTGTTATAAGTTTCATGACAACCCATAATAATGACAAAATGCATCATTCATGACCTTGACCTTTAAGGGCTAGATTTTGGTTTAAGAACCTGGAAAATTATTTGTGTAAAGCTTTGTTTAAGAAACTTAAATACACCAGTTAATACCATTTAAAATCTGGAACTAAAATTAGTATCAGCAATAAGAAATACAAATTTACACCCATGAAAAGCAATTAAGTTCCAAATTGTAGGAAGGGAGACAATGGTGAAGGTTTAACACCAAAAATTATACTATTACTACTTCACCAACATTGGAGGTTGATCACAACAGATATTTTCTGATAATGTGTCATCAACAGCATGTATCATTAACGTCACAGCAGAAATCCTCCATTGCAGAAATACATAATGACTTGCACATTAACTAATGATTTTCTTTACCACGACATTCTACATAGATTTGATAATTTTTTTAAACACTTCATTTCTGGAGTGGTTTATAGAGAAAGTATTTTTACGAGAAGTTGCTGAATTTATTAGAATGTTAAATTTGATTAAAAATAATGTAATTACACATTTCTCTATTCTGTTCAGTAAAATTTTTTTTGCAGTGAACTCTGCTGCTTTGAATATCCAGTAAATTTCATAACAGTTTCATGAGCACTGTCATTCATAAATTTGCAAGTCCTTGATTATAATGACATGGCAATTTATATCTATCCGAATATACAAATGTATTTAGGCCTTAAATGAAAGCAAAATCCCCAACCAAGAAGATGAAGGCTGTGAAAGGTTTCTTTTCTATTTATCATAAATCTGTCTTTGTTGCTGAATCATTAAACATACAGGTAATATGCTCATAACCACTTTAAACTCATCAATTCCACCAAGATTTTAATAACAAGTGGTCCAATGCTCACCTGATAAAATATGGCTGGTTGAAATTCAGTAGTTATGTTATCAAAATCACTTTTTTGCATTTCAGAGATTGCACAAAATATCTTTCATGAACAAGAGCTATGCTGAAAACAACATCAATGCACCCACCTGCAAAGTTCTAATTGGGTTCTGTAGACCTGTACAGTGGTCATTAAGACTTAACATGAACCAGTGCCTTAGGCAGTGCCACCTGCTCTGGTATTATACAATAAGGTGATTGAATGACTAGGTGATTAATACATCAGGAGTAGCTGGTTTCATACAAGGTAATTACTTGTTAATTTTTTAATTACCTGGGATGACACCAAGGATTGTAGGTACAAACAGGTGAAGTATACATGTGAACTAGGATGACAGCAGTTTTAAAGTGTTAAACTAGTAAACAAAAAAATGTTCATAATAAAAGTTCCTGTTACAGATTTTTAGTAAACATTGCATTGTCTCCGGCACATCTTTAAATGCATGAAACCTAATTTTAATCTGAAAAATGGTGCGGTTTTTTTTTAATGCAAGGAAACCAAAGTTCTATTTATAGTAACTTGACATTTGACCTTGTGACTTGATTTGCAATCCTGTTATATTGACCTTTGACCCAGTGATCTGATTTGCAATCCCATGTGATGGCTCATCCCAAGGAATAAGTTGACCGAGTCTGAGATCAATGGTGCATCATTAAATGCACAGAAACTGAATTTATATTTATAGTGTTACCTTTACCTTTGACTTAGTAACCTGATTTGCAATTCCATGCAAAGTCTCATCACAGAGAATAAGTTGAGATCAATCAAACAAACAGTGTGTCTTAAAATGCAACAAAACTGAATTTATATTTATCAGGGATTTTTCTGGCCATTTTGGGAAAGGGACCTTGGGATGAAATTGGGAAAATCATTGACAAAATCGACATTTTGGGAAAATTTTTCATTAAACTTTAAAAATTTTCACATTGTCAGCACATAAAATATTTTGCCTGGAATATTTACTATTGTGATACATGCTGGTAGTCACTCATTTGTACCAAATCACTCAGACATTAACATCTTCATAGACTGGCTTCATTACTAACATCTGAAAAGTTGTTTTATGAGTTGCTCCCATTCTATCAGATCCTCATTGAGTATAAATCAAAATGTGCATAAATACAGGTTATTATAAAGATATAAAAGCCACACCAAAAATATAGAGTTTTTTCACTTTTCTTAAGTTTCTCAAAGCAGGATCATTTGGGAATTTTTACCTACAAAATTGGGAAAAATGTATGCTTTTTGGCATTGGGAATTGGCCCCTTTACCGGACCCTGTGAGTGGTCAGAAAAATCCCCTGATTTATAGTAACTGTTACTTTGACCTATTAATCTGATTTGCAATCCCATGTGATGTCTCATCACAAGGAATAGGATGACCAAGTTTGAGATCAATCGGATAAACAGTGAGTCTTTAAATGCATAGAAATGGTTGGGGACAGACAGGTAGATAGACCGACCAGACAGAACCAATATGTACTCCGTTTCACAGATGGGGGGCATAAAAAACTAATGAATAATATGGAAAAGTAATTATTAAAACAAAACAGTATGATTATATGCACAATCTTTTGATGCTGATTATCACAATGATTCAGCTAATTTCAAAGAGTGGTTTGAGAGAACTAGAGTCCAAACACGTGTTAATTTTTAACTTCATAGGGTCATAACTTGTTGTCCATAAAGAGTCATCTAGTTTTAAACCACTCTTGTAAAGACATAACAGAAATCAAGAGTTACATATATAAAAAAATTAATCAAAATCAACCATCTAGTACATTTTCTTGTTAATGTTTAATGTACCAGTGCTATGTATGAAGTTTCAAAATTCTGTTCATTTCAGTTCATAACAAAAAGATGTCTTTCAAGTCACTTTGAACTTGAATGTGGTCAAGGTCAATTGACTTCCAAAACCTTATATAATTTTATGTGCTGATGCTACATATATTAAGTTTGAAGGCCATCTAATTAACAAAGGTTTACTACTTGAGGTCACTGTCACCTTGAATAATGGATAAGATCAATCAGCTTTGCAAATTTTGTAGAGCTTCATGACCAGATGCTACATGTGAAGTTTTCGGCATTGTGGTTCATGAAATACAAGAAAGTTTGAAGATTTAATTACAAATCACTGGTAGATGCATGAATTCATGCTATATGTTAAGTTTGAAGCTTCTACACCTACAAAGATGTTTAAAAATTTCAATTTCCACGAGTCACTTTGACATTAAATATAAATCAGGGTCAACTGGCTTTGCCAATTGTCATTCACCGTCAATTTCATTCATCAAGGCTACATAAACTAAGAGTGTAAAGTGTAAAGTTTTCAGTTCCTTGGCATTTAAAGTCACTGGATCTTGAATATTGGTCAATGTCAACAGACCTATCAAAAGTTATGAAGACATTTTAATTCATGAAAAATCTTTAAAGTTTGACTTTACCTGACCCTGAAATGTTGACCACAGTCAACCATCTTTGCCAAATTTATAGATCTCTATATATGTTATACATTATGTTTAAAAGCTGTTAGGCTTTTCAATTCATGCCACAGCAAGTTTAAAGGTTTAACTACCTTAGATCACTGTGACCTATAATGTTGATAATGGTCAACTCCCTTCACTAAGTTAGTAAAATTTTATGTCTTGAAGTTGATGCTAAATACAAAGTTTTAAGTTCCTGGGCATTTTAACAAGATTTTTAATTACTTTGAATATGGATGAAGGTTAACCAGTTTCACGTAATTGATAAACTGTGAACTTTATAAAGAAATTCACAAGTTTTCAAGTATCTACCTCTTTTGGTTCATGGCAAGATATTTTTCACTGCGACCTTAAATGTAGGTCAAAACCAGCTTCGAAAAATTGAAAGGACTTGGGTCTAAAAGCATAGTGAACCATGACAGGCTAAAAATATACATTAAATCAGTTCAAGTTGACTAGATTCATGAAAATCCAGTGAAGTTCAGGTTAAATCTTCCAGACAATCACTCTTTCCATTATAACCCCTTACTGACTAAGAATTGTTTAACAAGTAATAAATTCCCTGGTGTTTCTTTACATGGAAGTAATGCACTAGTTAGTCATTTAATTTCAACAGAATTACCATGCTGGTGAACAGTTTCCAGCAGAAAAGCTGAACTAGTATTTATTCCTCTGTTTTCTTTTCGTGAAAATTCTTTACCAATAGATTTAACGTCAACACTTTGAAACTTACGATTCTGTGCTATCTAAAATTTGTTTACCTTTATACATCATCCTAATCAGAAACGGTATACAAGGAACAAAAATCATAAAATTTATTAAATGACAAGTTTGGTTCTTGTCTAATATATCACATATATACAAGTGTAGGGGTATGCACAGCAGTACTAGACGGTTAAAATGGTGATGCTGGTGAAAAACTACGCTATATTTCAATTGGGTTATTTCTTTTGCCAATTTTAATTAATCTATATGCAGTTATTGACCAATGGAATGTTTAAATTCATCTTTATTATTATTATTTATTACCTTTCACCTCCTATCATTACTTCCACCATTTCTCCAATAAAGTAACGATCTTTGACAAACATAAAGATGTCATCGTTCATATCCACCAGTCTGCTACGGTGGGTGAGTGTTGCCAAGTATAACACTGGTTTCTGTAGATAACTTGGGAAGGTAGCGAGATTCTTTAAAGCCTTTTCCTCGCATTCTACTGCCTCTTGATATGTCAAACCTGCCCTACCGGTGATAGAACACGACCACACTAGGCTGTTACATAAAATTATTCTCTCAAAGAACTCCCTATCAAATACAAATACACCGAACGCATGAATTAGTAAAAAGAAAATGGCGATCACGACAAGAATAAATTTGAAAATACAGACGAAATCGTAAACGCGATCGAAAATCCAACACAAATGAAAAAAACCACGGGTATGTCACCGTTTTAAAACCAAGTGGCATCAAATACTTACTCATAGTCTCTAAATATTTCATTCGTTAGTTTACAATGGAAAACATATTCGTCTGGTCGAAGGTCTGGTGGTGGTTTTTGTCTATGAAATGGCTGACGCCTCAAATGCGGCATCTTGAATTTTGGAGGGAAAAACAAAGAAAGTTTTCAGTGGCCAGAATTGTCTCTAAATGATCAAAATCACTGTCAGCAAATATTTAGATATATAATCTTCGCTATATAATCAAATTGATTCAACAGTTCTACGGAATTCCTCGGGAAACGACTGAAACAGCGGACACCAAACGTCCTTCCAGTTCCCTTCCTTCGTTCACAATGAGGTCAAATGATTGCTAGTATAAAATAGCATAGGAAATCATACCGGCGCATTGTGAATGTAGTAGGGGAAAGAAAACAGCTTTTATTTACAACAAAAGGAATGTCATAATATTCGAGTTGATCTTATGTGATAAAATATATATTTAACTATACAAAAATCGTTTTTTGACCATTTAAAACGAGCTAAATAATTTTCCACGTTAAAAAATAATCGGACTTTTATCCGATATTAGATAGAGCAACATGGTGGAGGAGTGACAAAGGAAGGAATTTCTGTAATTTGATTGGTCCAAACTCTGTCCTGATTGACAGATATGTAAATTTCGTCCAGTCAGACCTAATATTACCTTACTACGCAAAAGAGCTAAGAAAGGGGTGCAATTTTTAGAAGACATAATATAAACAGCTATATAAAAAATTTTATTTTAAAAAATGTAAAATTTGAAATTTTATTTATTTTTTATAACTTTATGGGTACTTTTATATTTCCTCTTTTCGGATCCCTGGTTTGGAAATAAAATGACTTGATTTAATTTATAATAATTATTAATATTGGTTATTTTAAAATGGATAATTTGTTCTGGTTTCATGTGAAGTCGGTTCCCTGTAACATTGTAAATTTTATTATTAAAGACATTTTCTATGTGATGCATGGTAACTAACATACTACAACCATATGTAGCTATAATATTTTATTTGCAATGGTAATAATATTATGATTAGATCTATATCATATTTTATGTTTTTATGATGTGATATGGTCGATTTTTCGGCTTTCTTAAAACGGATCGTATTCGGGTAAGAAGTGTTGTATTATAGTTGATACATCATCAGGAAATATTTAAAAGTAAAAAAGTCTAGATGATTTTATTAAATTGTCCAGACGAAACAAATATCCGGGAAGAGGGGTGACAGGGTACCCGTCCCCAAGTACCCGTGTGTGTCCGATTTTATATTTTTTTCTTTCTGATGTATTCGTCTTAAGCTACTTCTTTTCTATATTGTATTTAAGTTGATAATCGACCATATTTATTAATATCAGTAATTACTGAAGTAGGAGACAGGTTATCTCTTGTTCCAGAATCCTCATTTATTTGTTTCTCAGTTTATACGTTATTTAAAAGGAAACTGATTGTATTGTATATTCAAAACAATAAAATATGTTCTATCATTTGGATTTCTGTCTGTTATTGTATCATTTTGGGCAATAAAAATAAAATTGACAATAAAAATATATTATATCTCAGACTCTCAGTCTGAAGCGGAGTTTGCCAAAAACCTCAACAGTAATCAATTCAATATAGACTAGACTCCACCGATTTAAATTCCACTGAAAACGATTCAAAACATAATTTTAAAAAGTTTATTAGGGCTAACGCATCTATCTATCGGTAAAACAGTTGTGTAGGTTGTCTTCTACTTTCCACATCTATATCATATTGACAACGTGCATAAAACTGCTGAGTAGTAAAGGAAAAAGAACATTTGATTTTACAAAATCTCAGTGTGGTTTTAATCCAAAATTTCTTTTGAGAAAATAAATATGTATGTGACAACCAAAAACCGTCCTTTCTGAAAAAAGCAAACACAAATTTTCAGACTATTAATTCATCTCTCTCTCTCTCTCTCTCTCTCTCTCTCTCTCTCTCTCTCTCTCTCTCTCTCTCCGAGTCTCTTGTTAGTACATTTTACATTTTACAAGATATCATATATATATATATATATATATATATATATATATATATATATATATATATATATATATATATATATAGTGTGTGTGTGTGTGTGTGTGTGTGTGTGTGTGTGTGTGTTTGTGTGTGTGTGTGTGTGTTGTGGTTTATTTATTAATTGATATATATTCAGATATTAAGTTTTCATATATTATTGTCGTTTGTTTTATATACTGTTTTATATTCAGAACATTATGGTATAGGAATATGATGTTTCTTTACATCTGTTTTAGTGTTCAATGATTTGTAATCCAAATTAGTAAGGCATGCGCCTAATATATTTGTATATAATATACCTCATGTACCACCTCCAGTGGGTTTGAGAGAATAAAGTGAATTGAATTGAATTGTCTGAAGTTGCTGAAAGTTGCTAAAGTAACGTCATCACCATTCTACCAACCAAATCAAATTCCCTTAGACTAAAGATGTAACAAATTCTCAATATCCTGTATATGCAATTTCTCATACAGAGATTCTCGAGATAGACTGAAGATACGACAAAATTTTATGCAACTGTTTCTGCAACTTCCAATTTACAGACTTTATAGATTGAAGATTCGACAAATAATAAAGATCTTTAATATATACAAGTCCAATTTGAGAGATTTCATAGATTGAAGATGCATGTGACAAAATCTTACGATACTTTAGTTTATGTACTTGCTACACAGTGATTATGACGACTGAAATTTAATAAATTCTTTATTTCCTGTTTACTGCTTGAGGGCTTGAGGTCACTGTGATTATGAATGCACTGATGTGCAAAATTTTTAGAATTTTTACAAAAAGAAATATTCAAAATTATTGTCATGTGTAAAATTTTGATTATTTCTTTTTGTAAAAATTCAAAATTTTGCACATGACATGAATGTGGGACGAGGTCAATCAGCTTTTTCATGAGCTGGTGTCATACATGTATATATAACATTTTGTTATGTGGTTTATTGATGTTTGATCGGATTTATTTCTTCAGGTCACTTGAAGATGCACGACTTAGTGCTTTATGTGTAGTTTCAAGCTTCTAGGCCCAAAAAAAGATGTTTAAAGGTTTCAATTCTTCGCAAGAAGTTACTATGACCTTGAATATGAATTAATGCCAACTGGCTTTGTCAGGATTTTTTTTCCATCAGTGCTATATACTAGTATGAATTTTCAGAAGTTTACAAGTTCTTAGATATTTCAGTTTATGAAAAGAAGATTAAAGGTCACAATTACCTTGAATATCGGTCAAGGTCAAGTTCCACACACTTCATGCTCCAATGCTATGTACATGAGCTTGAATGCGATTGAATATGCATTCTTAACAATTTAACAAAATTCTTAACATCTTAACGTCATGGGCAAAGTCAAATAAAAGGAACAAGGAACTATGATAAATCAAATATATCCAGTATAGGTTTGGATACAATGACTCCATACTTATCAACAATATTGTAATGACGGCCATAAATATTTTAAGGGCCTTGATTAGCCTAGACTTGCAATATCCTTGAGTCAACAATTTAGTTGTAAGCAGTTTGCTTCGTTTTCGAAAGTACCCGTAGTGTGAACAAGCTCTAATATAACGTATTAGCTTTGAAACATATATCCCATACGAAGGAAAAGCAGAGAAACAGAAAGTTGACAGTAGAAAAATTAAAGTCATCACGTTTGTCGTATAGCCGCAGATGTAACCTTTCGTGTGTGTCATAAATGAGGTATTTATAAGTCAAAATATGAAGCAGGACATGGAGAATCCGCCGTGTCTTTTATTTCAAGCTTACTTGGATAGATGGCATTCACATATTCTCCAAATTTTGGATTATTTAGAGATAGAATGTCACCTATAAGCGAGTCTTCTCTCCAGATTTGACAAGGTTATGTAAAAATTCTGATTCATATGAATTAAGAAACATATTAGAAAGCAAAGGTGCACAGTTTGTGCCCATTGGTATACCGATTGTTTGTTGGAAAATTATATTGCCAAACACAACAAATATGTTGTCTATCAAAAACTAACATCTTGTTAATGCTATCTTGAGTGTATTTTAGTTTGCAGTCTGTATCATGAGATGCGAATATCGTCTGGGTTACCACCATTGCACCTAGAGTTATTGTTTCCGGGCTATTTTTGACAAGCTTCTGACTAGATTTTAAAGAAACTTAGTGAAAAGCTTTATTACCAAAGACGAGATGCGCATATTGTCGGCGATACTCGGTTCGATTATTTAACTTAGGGTGTTTAATCTTGTAAAAGTCTCCAGCTGTAAAGAATAAACAGGCCCGTACGGAGGTACTTAAGAAAGGGGATGCGATTTGAAGAATGTCTTCGCACGCACCAATGGTGCGTCTCGATATGGGGGGGGGGGGGGGTTCTGGGGGCATGATGCTCCCATAAAACTTTTGAAAATGAAACGCAAAATGGTGCATTTTGGAGTATTTGAATGAACAATTAATAGTCAAATATGATGTATCTAAATGTTTGAAATTAATCAAAATTAATGTTTCAAAACGATTTTAAGTGTTTAATAGTGATAAATGATTTTAACGAGGCTTTTACAGTGCTCGATGATTTTCAAAGGGGGCACCCCTCGCATCCCCCCTCTGAATACGGGCCAAATGAACATGGTATAATTTAGGTAATTTTTATTTAGTTTGTTTCTTTTTAACCTTTATTTTGTAATATTTCATTTTACAATAAATTGTTATAATTATTGAAGCTCTTTTATTGCTTTTTATGTGTTGTTTTTATGGGCGCAGTAAGGAATGTGCCAAATGGAATATTAATGTATACGTAGCTAGGGCATGATTTATAATACAGTATTGACCTAAAGTATCATACTTAATTTAAAAGTATTGAAAAAACCAATATTATTTCAGTACAAGTCACACAGTTATTATAATCTTAATCTTGATGAATTTTTTTATGTATGTACGTACAATCAGAAAAGAAGTAGTTGGTATCCATAACAGTAGATGTTTAGGAATAGAAATTTTAAAATGGCGAACATTTGAGTCACGATTATCTCACTTATACATGTACATACATTTACAATTAAAACAGTGTGAGGCTGACCAAACTTGTTTAATAATCTCTATAGTATAAAGAGGAGTTGTTTTATGGACCTCTGCAGTTTATGGCATTCATAAAAAACCAAAGCTTAAAGATAGCTTAAAGGTAGCTTAAAATTCCAGTGCTTTAAAGGTTATATTTAAGCAACCTAAAGACAATTTTAAGCTGGCTTAAAGAGTTTTCCGTCTTGTGGTAGTAGGAATATTGGTCCCTGGTTTCAGTGAAATTTATATTAAAAATCCTTTTAAGGTTAAGAGCAGGAGTTTATGGGTTCGACCCCTGGCTAGGTCATATACAAGACTTAAATTAAATACATTGCTTCCTCACCTGGCACTCAGCATCAGGAAAGCAGATTATCGACTGGTTAACCTGGTGCCAGGATAATGGACAAGGAAAGTGGTGTTTGTCTGCAGCATATTGACTAAATGAGCAAGCACCTTAACAAAAAGTCTATGTGTGTGTGCATGTCAATACACTGAAGTCCAAACTGCGCACCAATACAATGCACGTATACATAAACTTGTTTTTAGATTAATCAACAGAGATTAATAACCTTGCTCTCATCGCAAATAGCTGAAAAACTGCTAATGAGACAAATAAAAAAATAAAAATAAAATTTGAAAAAAAAAAAAACAAACAAACAAAAACATTACAACAACAACAACCTGTTAAGGGTGGTTTGCTGACCAAGTATTACAAAGTACAGACTAACATATTATAGTACATCTCACTATTTATTTTCAAATCCCACTAGTACTAGTGTTAAAAAGTTATCAGTCAACTCAGTGAAATTTGGTGTTTTCTCTGGACATTTTATTTTCCTCCAACATTCCAGAATTGACACCTGAATATGAGAAACTGTAAGTATTTTGTATTATTTTGTTTTTCTATTGGATATTGCAAAGAAAAAAAAATTAAATTACCAACATTTGAACATGGCTGTCATTAAAAGATGGTACTTGTGAGACTTTAAGTTAAATACATTTTTATTGATAGAAGTTTCAGTATGTATACATCAAGTCTGACAAAACACCTGTATACCTGTAACTGGCATAAAACAGCAGGTAATATGGTGAAAAATAAAGATAAAAATTAATTATACTATAATCATAGATTATTTTGTTAATATACATTATATAAATATATATATAAATATCTTGATTAAAATGATCAACAATAGCTATATATTATGTACATATAAAGGTTAAAAAAATTAAATTATTTCCCTCATTCTAAAAAAAAGCATATTTTGTTTTCTTAACTGAGTTTATACAAAAATTCTAAAATCAAGAGGCCCACTATGACTTTTATTGCTTCACTTTAAATTTGAATTTTCAACAGCCATGCTGACACTACAGAAATTCCAGAAAGGATTTTAAATTCTTAAATAAAAATAAAAGTTCTTTAGAACTTAATTTTACTTGGTGAACCAGTTTTACAAGAAAAAGATTTTAAAAAACAACATGCCAAGTGGGCCTCAAAGATCACCTAAGTCAAGGAATATATCAATTTTAATTTAATTGCACATATATACGTGAGCATATTTAGTTTGGAAAATGAGTATCTAGCACTGAGTAGAATGGGTAGTTTTTGTACATCTTGTTTATAGGAAATTAACCATTTCAGTACATGTATATCAATACTTATTAATGATTACCTTGAACTTTGATCCAATGACCTTGAAAATTAAAATAAAATGTTGGTTATATCAATCAATACCTATATTACTATATCTATATACATGCTTATAAAAATATTCATAGTTGACCTTTAATCCCATGATTAAATTTTAAACTGTTCAATATTTTGCCCCTTTAAACCTTCTATAACCTTCATCCTTGAAAAGATGACCTTGATCTATATATCAAACTAATTCTGATGGCCATACCTACCATATTTCTACCATACATGCTAATACAAAAAGCTTCTAAATGTAAAACAACTTATACATGAGTGACCTAAATAAACTGAATTTGAATTTGGATTTTGCCTATATCAAGATTTTTGTAGTATCATAAATAACTATTTCAGTTACCCTTGCTGGTTTTAACTTTTCTGGTCACCAAAACCTTAAATAAAGGTCAACCAACTTTGCAAACTTTTACAAATTTTCAAGCTTCTAGGCACTTAGATTCATAAAGAGGTGTTTGAAGGTTTTACTATTAAAGGTCACTGTGACCTTGAATAAAGGTTGAGGTCAACCATAATGCAAAACTGAAAGAACTGACTGACTCAATATAAGTGGAAATCTTGACTGGGGCTTAAAACATCATTCTATACACATGTATTAAATTCTATATATCAAATTTAACTTAATGCATTCATAAGTAAAAATCTGTAATGGCCAATCATCTGTCTTTCATTTTATGGTAATTGCAGCACTCTTGGGTTTCACAGATTCTTGCTTATCTACATCAATAAAGAACCTCCATTACCAACTTTGGTTCAAATTAGCCACATTATTTTATAGAACAATATTGATGTTTTCACTGGAAGTAACCTGTATGTACAAAAATTCTACCATTTGGTCATGTTTTCGAACATTTAAAATCCCCATAGTAGTGGTCTGCAGAAATATTCCATGGTAATCACATATATGCATATTAATATCCCATTATGGGATTTTCTATGAAGTTTTCACAAAATTTACTGTCACACAGTAAAAAGAAAAAAAAAAGAAGGAAAGAAAGAAAAATAAAAGAAATGCATTAAAACACTGAATCACAGTTGGTCAAGTTCTTTTTATCGTCAATGTTGTTTATAAACATTTTTGAATGTTTTAATATAGTAACAGCAGAGCAAACAAAGGTCATAAACGGAAAGACCTGTCTGTATCATATTGCTGGTTGTGACTCCACTCGTATATCACATGACCTGTCTGTATCATATTGCAGGTTGTGATTCCACTTGTATATCATGTGACAGTAGAAAACTTCGCCTTATTAATTACTTATAGACTATGTAAAAAGCCATATGGAATAACAATACTTTCTAAACTTTATGATGTTTATCTAAATATCTTTCTCTACCAGGCCAAGTTGGAATTCTAATTTAGAAAGCAAACAACAGTAAACTAATCTTAATTAGATACTGTAAGACACTTTATTTTTCACGACATGTTTTTTTTTGCGATTTGCTTTTTAGAATCAGTTTGCGAACTGTTATTTTTGCGATTTCCATCATACATAAATGCACATAACTTCCCGCCTGGTGCCTGTAAATTGGAAACTGATATAAACAAGAAGCCGAAGATGGCCCTAATTTGCTCAACTGAGTTTAAATGTAACATTACATATTTTAACATGCAACATATTTTAAATGTACTTGATAATACCTGGTTAAGTCATAACATGTTGCCTCAATAGAAGTGGTTTCAGATAACATTATTTTTATTGTTTTAGTTTTTAGCTATATAGGTCACTGTGACCTACTTTTGGAAGCAAAAGTGACCAGAAACACAAATGAGAATGGCAATGGTCTAAAGTGCTATTGACTAATATGAATGAAATGTGACCAGTAGTGTCTGAGAAGAAGTCTTTTGATGGATGTATGGATGGATGGCAGAGTTCCTATACATAACAAAAAAAATTCAAGGTTTTAGCTAAATCTATATATTAGTATCACATGTATTTCAAAAATAATAATTCAATAAAAAGTAAAAATTCATAACATCTCTTCCATGCACCATTGTAAGTCAAAAAATTCACAAAATAAAAAAAAAAAAAAAAATAAAAAAAAATAAAAAAAAAAAAAAGTGGCTCCACTGGGATTTGAACCCTCAACCTTGGGTTGCTAGAATTGAAAATGAAAAAGGCTGAAAAAGCGACTTGTATTTTACAGAATTTCATGAAAATTGTCAAACATATGTTTCTTCACATAAGAAAATGATGTTTGGGAAAAGAGTTCACCTAAATTCATTCATTATTGTAATTTTTGTAAAAAAGTACTATTTACAAAATACAAAAAATAAACACAAAAACGTGTAACCTAATTTTTCACAAAAATTATTGAAATTCACAAACTTGGTATATAAGATGCCGTAGATTCCAAATATCACATCAGATTTTATCTCAGTGAAGTGGTTTTGGAGAAGAAGATTTTTTTAGGTTTTTAATTATGTAGGTCATTGTGACCCACATTTGGTAGCTATGGCAACCAAAAACACAAATCTGAAAGGCAATGTTGTATAGATGCTTTTGACCAAGTTTAAAGAAAATGTGACCAGAGGTTTCTGAGAAGTCGTTCGAAGCAATTGTTGATGGACGGACGGACGGACGACGGACGACAGAGGGTCTGCTTCTACTGATACCAATAGCTCACATGAGCACTTTGTGCTCAGGTGAGCTAAAAAAAATTAAAATTACCTGTTGATAAATATACCTGATAGATTAAACAACTTATTGTTACCTATCTTTATGAATAAAAATCGATAAGTAATTAACTTTTTGTTTACTGCCAAGCTGATCAGTACTCAAAAGCTGAATTACAGGTGTAATTTTAAATCATTCAGTAATAAATACTCTCAGTGCAAAGATGTATGCTTGGCTAAATTTAAAATCAGGGAAACTACCAAAACCTACTATTCCGGGTCTCTGGAATCCCAATAATATTGAAATCAAATCACAAAGACGCGACTTTAATTTCATGACACTTAATTTTCGGAAAAATCTCTTACCTTGCGAAATTCGTGAAAATAAAATGCTCGCGACAATAAAGTGTTTTACAGTACTGTTTCAACAGTTAAAACATATTTACATGGATTCTTCAACTATATTTAACAAGGCGATTTTGGTTCAAAATGCACATCTCCTAATAGCATATGACTAAAACAAGGTACTGAAACAAGTTCATTAAATCTTAAGTCTTTATTTCCAGCTGTCTCATAATTCTGTGCCATCTCCTGACAAACCTCTGTCAATACTTCTAGTATTTCAAATGATTGTCTCTTCATTATTTTTGGCATTAATATTGAATATAAGGACATAAGTAGCCATCCTCCTTGTCTCCTGTACTGGTTACCACTGTAGTAATCCGACCAAGCAAACTTTCCTGTGAAGTTAAAACAAAACTTCAAAAGTAGTAAAAATGTGAGCATCACATTTAGTTTTAATACATAATCATAAAAGATTAACCATAACATTCAATCTCTGACTACCTTAAAATTTAAACAAACAAGAGAACCAAAGGGCCTGTATTGCTCACCTGGAACATCTTTAACATTAGTTGTTGTTGTTTTGTTTGTTTGTTTTTTTTTTAGCTCAACTGGATTGAGACAGCTGAGATTATAGCATGACGAAGCCTGTGTGCTTCTGTCAGTGCATGTGTGTGCCTGTATCTAAACTTTAATCTTCTCCTCTGTAACTACTGAGCCAAACGCAACCATATTTGGATTGGAAGGTCTCTAGGTGGAGTAGTTTTAAGTGCCTACAAATCAACCTTTTGCAACATCCAAGATGGCCATCATTGCTATAGATAGCAAAGAGTGCAGAATGGCCATTACCAGTTTTATAATCATTTACTTTCAGTGAAGAATATTTTAAAAGATTTTTAAGGTTTAAATACACCTTATTTGAATATTATGCAATTATTGTGCAAACAAAAAATTGTACAGAAAACCTGTAACATATGTTATATCCCCTGATCTATTTTGTATGTTTCAAATTACAACAAAATCATTCCAGAAATAAACATGGCAATTTATAGGTTTTTGCTATTTTTGGTAATGGCAGCCATCTTAAGTTTTGACATGTCAAATAAAATTTTTAATCTAATAACCAGGAACCTTTCATAACTAATCTAATTTTAATTGGCCCTTTAGTTTCAGGGGAGAAGATTAAAGTTTACAAACACATTTATGCATGTAGGCTCTACCATGTCATTAGCTCAGCCTTACTTTGCCAGGTGAGCTTTAAAATTCAACATGGAAAGTTGCTTCACAGATCGGTGTCATGGTCTAAGACATAATTATACATGGAATCACATTGCCTCTTTGTGCATGATCAAATCCTTCTTTAGCAGGTAGTAGAGTGAAAGGTTTTAGATGGCTTGACTAAAGTAGGTGGTTTTCCCAAAACAATCCAGTTTCCTGTCTATATAAAAAATCTTGACTCGAGTGTTAACACTCCACTTACATCATGGGGGATTTTATAGGTGTGTGTGTGTGCGTGTGTGTGTGTGTGTTCAGTAAAATTTAAAGAGCTTAGTAAAACTTTGATTTTAAGACAATTTAGTTTTATACATCACAAAGGTAGTAAGGGTTGTCAAAGTAAGTACAGGTAGAGAAAACTAGTCAGTAACAATGTGAATTGTCTGAAAAATATTTCTGGCTAAGGTTACAATTTGAATAGAGTGAGAAGTGAGTCCAGTAAAGGTAAAAC
This sequence comes from Tegillarca granosa, assembly GCA_029721355.1. Classification (NCBI taxonomy): domain Eukaryota; kingdom Metazoa; phylum Mollusca; class Bivalvia; order Arcoida; family Arcidae; genus Tegillarca; species Tegillarca granosa. The sequence continues at coordinate 6,732,539 of CM056595.1, forward strand.
AATGTGAATAAAGTGTGTAGTGAGTCTGGCAAAGATTACTATGTGAACAAAGATTGTAGTGAGTCCAGTAGAGATAACAACTATGCAGAACAAGGGTGTATTGAGTCTGGTAAAGGTTACAACTAGTGAGCAAAGGGTGTAGGGAGTCTGGTTAAGATAACAACTATGTGAACAAAGGGTGTAGTGAGTCCAGTAGAGATGACAACTATGCAGAACAAGGGTGTATTGAGTCTGGTAAAGGTTACAACTAGTGAGCAAAGGGTGTAGGGAGTCTGGTTAAGATAACAACTATGTGAACAAAGGGTGTAGTGAGTCCAGTAGAGATGACAACTATGCAGAACAAGGGTGTAGTGAGTCTGGTAAAGGTAACAACTATGTGAACAAAGGGTGTAGTGAGTCCAGTAGAGATAACAACTATGCAGAACAAAGGGTGTAGTGAGTCTGGTAAAGGTAACAACTATGCAGAACAAGGGTGTAGTGAGTCTGGTAAAGGTAACAACTATGTGAACAAAGATTGTAGTGAGTCCAGTAGAGATAACATCTATGCAGAACAAGGGTGTAGTGAGTCTGGTAAAGGTAACAACTATGTGAACAAAGATTGTAGTGAGTCCAGTAGAGATGACAACTATGCATAACAAGGGTGTAGTGAGTCCAGTAGAGATAACAACTATGCAGAACAAAGGGTGTAGTGAGTCTGGTAAAGGTAACAACTATGTGAACAAAGGGTGTAGTGAGTCCAGTAGAGATAACAACTATGCAGAACAAAGGGTGTAGTGAGTCTGGTAAAGGTAACAACTATGTGAACAAAGGGTGTAGTGAGTCCAGTAGAGATAACAACTATGCAGAACAAAGGGTGTAGTGAGTCTGGTAAAGGTAACAACTATGTGAACAAAGGGTGTAGAGAGTCCAGTAGAGATAACAACTATGCAGAACAAAGGGTGTAGTGAGTCTGGTAAAGGTAACAACTATGTGAACAAAGGGTGTAGTGAGTCCAGTAGAGATAACAACTATGCAGAACAAAGGGTGTAGTGAGTCTGGTAAAGGTAACAACTATGTGAACAAAGGGTGTAGTGAGTCTGGTAAAGGTAACAACTATGTGAACAAAGGGTGTAGTGAGTCTGGTAAAGGTAACAACTATGTGAACAAAGGGTGTAGTGAGTCCAGTAGAGATAACAACTATGCAGAACAAAGGGTGTAGTGAGTCTGGTAAAGGTAACAACTATGTGAACAAAGAGTGTAGAGAGTCCAGTAGAGATAACAACTATGCAGAACAAAGGGTGTAGTGAGTCTGGTAAAGGTAACAACTATGTGAACAAAGGGTGTAGTGAGTCCAGTAGAGATAACAACTATGCAGAACAAAGGGTGTAGTGAGTCTGGTAAAGGTAACAACTATGCAGAACAAGGGTGTAGTGAGTCTGGTAAAGGTAACAACTATGTGAACAAAGATTGTAGTGAGTCCAGTAGAGATAACATCTATGCAGAACAAGGGTGTATTGAGTCTGGTAAAGGTTACAACTAGTGAGCAAAGGGTGTAGGGAGTCTGGTTAAGGTAAAAACTATGTGAACAAAGGGTGTAGTGAGTCCAGTAGAGATGACAACTATGTAGAACAAGGGTGTATTGAGTCTGGTAAAGGTTACAACTAGTGAGCAAAGGGTGTAGGGAGTCTGGTTAAGGTAACAACTATGTGAACAAAGAGTGTAGAGAGTCCAGTAGAGATAACAACTATGCAGAACAGGGGTGTAGTGAGTCTGGTAAAGGTAACAACTATGCAGAACAAGGGTGTAGTGAGTCTGGTAAAGGTAACAACTATGTGAACAAAGAGTGTAGTGAGTCCAGTAGAGATAACAACTATGCAGAACAAGGGTGTAGTGAGTCTGGTAAAGGTAACAACTATGCAGAACAAGGGTGTAGTGAGTCTGGTAAAGGTTACAACTAGTAAGCAAAGGGTATAGGGAGTCTGGTAAAGGTAACAACTATGTGAACAAAGAGTGTAGTGAGTCCAGTAGAGATAACAACTATGCAGAACAAGGGTGTAGTGAGTCTGGTAAAGGTAACAACTATGCAGAACAAGGGTGTAGTGAGTCTGGTAAAGGTTACAACTAGTAAGCAAAGGGTATAGGGAGTCTGGTAAAGGTAACAACTATGTGAACAAAGAGTGTAGAGAGTCCAGTAGAGATAACAACTATGCAGAACAAGGGTGTATTGAGTCTGGTTAAGGTTACAACTAGTGAACAAAGGGTGTAGTGAGTCCAGTAGAGATGACAACTATGCAAAACAAGGGTGTACTGGGTCTGGTAAAGGTTACAACTAGTAAGCAAAGGGTATAGGGAGTCTGGTTAAGGTAACAACTATGTGAACAAAGAGTGTAGAGAGTCCAGTAGAGATAACAACTATGCAGAACAAGGGTGTATTGAGTCTGGTTAAGGTTACAACTAGTGAGCAAAGGGTGTAGGGAGTCTGGTTAAGGTAACAACTATGTGAACAAAGGGTGTAGTGAGTCCAGTAGAGATGACAACTATGCAGAACAAGGGTGTATTGAGTCTGGTTAAGGTTACAACTAGTGAACAAAGGGTGTAGTGAGTCCAGTAGAGATGACAACTATGCAGAACAGGGGTGTAGTGAGTCTGGCAAAGGTTACAACTAGTGCACAAAGGGTGTAGGGAGTCTGGTTAAGATAACAACTATGCAGAACAAAGGGTGTAGTGAGTCTGGTAAAGGTAACAACTATGCAGAACAAGGGTGTAGTGAGTCTGGTAAAGGTAACAACTATGCAGAACAAGGGTGTAGGGAGTCTGGTAAGGGTAACAACAATGTGAATGAAGGGTATATTGAGTTTGGTTAAGGTAACAACTATGTAGAAAAACAGTGTAGTGAGATAACTAAAGATAAGAGTGAGAGGTAAGTCTAGTACAGGTAACAATTTAAACAAAGTGAAAAATGATGATAACACAGAGTAAAACCAAGGGTGTAATGAGACTGTTAAAGGTAACAATATAAACAGTGTAAGTAGTTAGACTGGTAAAGGTAACAATATAGTAACAATATAAACAGTGAAAGTAGTAAGACTGGTAAAGGTAACAATATAAACAGTGTAGGTAGGGAGACTGGTAAAGGTAACAATATAAACAGTGTAAGTAGGGAGACTGGTAAAGGTAACAATATAAACAGTGTAAGTAGTAAGACTGGTAAAGGTAACAATATAGTAACAATATAAACAGTGAAAGTAGTAAGACTGGTAAAGGTAACAATATAGGAAAAATATAAACAGTGTAAGTAGGAAGACTGGTAAAGGTGACAATATAAACAGTGTAAGTAGGGAGACTGATAAAGGTAACAATATAAACAGTGTAAGTAGGGAGACTGATAAAGATGACAATATAAACAGTGTAAGTAGGGAGACTGATAAAGGTAACAATACAAACAGTGTAAGTAGAGAGACTGGTAAAGGTAACAATATAAACAGTGTAAGTAGGGAGACTGGTAAAGGTAACAAAATAAACAGTGTAAGTAGAGAGACTGGTAAAGGTAACAATACAAACAGTGTAAGTAGGGAGACTGATAAAGGTAACAATATAAACAATGTAAGTAGTAAGACTGGTAAAGGTACCAAAATAAACAGTGTTAGTAGTAAGACTGGTAAAGGTAACAATATAGTAACAATATAAACAGTGTAAGTAGGGAGACTGGTAAAGGTGACAATATAAACAGTGTAAGTAGGGAGACTGATAAAGGTAACAATACAAACAGTGTAAGTAGAGAGACTGGTAAAGGTAACAATATAGTAACAATATAAACAGTGTAAGTAGAGAGACTGGTAAAGGTAACAATATAAACAGTGTAAGTAGGGAGACTGATAAAGGTAACAATACAAAAAGTGTAAGTAGAGAGACTGGTAAAGGTAACAATATAAACAGTGTAAGAAGGGAAACTGGTAAAGGTAACAATATAAACAGTGTAAGTAGAGAGACTGGTAAAGGTATCAATACAAACAGTTTAAGTAGAGAGACTGGTAAAGGTAACAATACAAACAGTGTAAGTAGGGAGACTGATAAAGGTAACAATATAAACAATGTAAGTAGTAAAACTGGTAAAGGTAACAATATAAACTGTGTAAGTAGGGAGACTGGTAAAGGTAACAATATAAACAGTGTAAATAGAGAGACTGGTAAAGGTAACAATATAAACAGTGTAAGAAGCGAGACTGAAAAAGGTAACAATATAAACTGTGTAAGTAGGGAGACTGGTAAAGGTAACAATATAAACAGTGTAAGAAGCGAGACTGAAAAAGGTTACAATATAAACTGTGTAAGTAGGGAGACTGGTAAAGGTAACAATATAAACAGTGTAAGAAGCGAGACTGAAAAAGGTAACAATATAAACTGTGTAAGTAGGGAGACTGGTAAAGGTAACAATATAAACAGTGTAAATAGAGAGACTGGTAAAGGTAACAATATAAACAGTGTAAGTAGAGAGACTGGTAAAGGTAACAATACAAACAGTGTAAGAAGCGAGACTGAAAAAGGTAACAATATAAACAATGTAAGTAGTAAGACTGGTAAAGGTAACAATATAAACAGTGTAAGTAGAAAGACTGGTAAAGGTAACAATATAGTAACAATATAAACAGTGTAAGTAGGGAGACTGGTAAAGGTAACAATATAAACAGTGTAAGTAGGGAGACTGGTAAAGGTGACAATATAAACAGTGTAAGTAGGGAGACTGGTAAAGGTAACAATATAAACAGTGTAAGTAGGGAGACTGGTAAAGGTAACAATATAAACAGTGTAAGTAGGGAGACTGGTAAAGGTGACAATATAAACAGTGTAAGTAGGGAGACTGATAAAGGTAACAATATAAACAGTGTAAGTAGGGAGACTGGTAAAGGTAACAATACAAGAGGCCCATGGGCCTTTACACTCACCTGAGGATATGGCCAACCTGAGTATATATCCAAAATCATTTGCAAAAATACATAAAATATTCTAATATACATGCCTATAAAAAAGTTAATAGTTTTCAAGACAATTAACAATTTGAGTCTTTTTATGCATCTATGACCTTGACCTTTAAACATAAGATCTTGAATCTTAAATCAGAATAATCGCCATATTAATTCCTACAATATTGTAATATACATGAAAATACAAAATGTTAAAAGTTTCCAAGATAATAAACAATATCAGTTTTTTTATGCACCCATGACCTTGACCTCTGAACATATGACCTTGAGTCACATTTCAAAATGATCATCATATCAATACCTACAATATTCTAATATATATGCCTATGCAAAAAGTCAATGGTTTTCAAGATAATTAGCAATTTGAGTCTTCTTATGCATCTATGACCTTGACCTTTAAATGTAAGACCTTGATTCTCATATCAGAATGATTACCATATCAATTCCTACAATATTCTAATATACATGCCAATACAAAAAGTTAATAGTTGCCAAGATAATTAACAATTTCAGTCTTTTTATGCACCTATGACCTTGACCTTTGAATGTATGACCTTGAGCCATATATCAAAATGTTCCTCATGTCAATACCTACAATATTCTAAAATACATGTCTATACAAAAAGTTTATAGTTTTCAAGCTAATGCACAATTTTAGTTTTCATTGGCAGAAAAATAACATTTCAGGGGCAACAACTCCTACATGTATTATCATACAGTTACGAAACTTTGTACCTTTTTACATTTTGTCATGCTGAACATTTTAACAATGTTTTGATATTATATATCTCTTAAAATTTTGAAGAAAATAGCCTAAAACTGCACAAATTACAAACTAGGTCATGACCTTGAACTTTGACCTTGACCCCATTTTGAAGGTTATTTCAAGAAAAAGTCAAAACTGAAAATCCCATGTCAATATCTATTCATATAGTCAATTTATAACAATTTGAAGCTATTTTACGAAATTTTTAAAATTAAACGCAAAAACACGTAACCTAATTTTTTACCAAATTTCACGAAATGAACAATTTATAAGCTTAAGACCCTAGAGAAGCCAAATATCACATCAGATTTTTTCTACCATCTTTGCTTTCGGAGAAGAAGATTTTTTAAGTTTTTTGGAACAATAGGTCACCTTGACCTAGTTTTGGGAGCTAGGACAACGTCATGAACAAATCTGAATTGCACTGGCCCATATATGCATCTGACCAAGTTTCATTGAAATCCACCTTGTAGTTTCAGAAAAGAAGTCGAAAATGTAAAAGTTTACGCCGCGGACGATGACGACAACAGACAAATTTTGATCAGAAAAGCTCACTTGATTGAGCCTTCGGCTCAGGTGAGCTAATAAACAGTGTAAGTAGGGAGACTGATAAAGGTGACAATATAAACAGTGTAAGTAGGGAGACTGATAAAGGTGACAATATAAACAGTGTAAGTAGGGAGACTAATAAAGGTAACAATACAAACAGTGTAAGTAGAGAGACTGGTAAAGGTAACAATACAAACAGTGTAAGTAGGGAGACAGATAAAGGTAACAACATAAACAATGTAAGTAGTAAGACTAGTAAAGGTAACAAAATAAACAGTGTAAGTAGTAAGACTGGTAAAGGTAACAATATAGTAACAATATAAACAGTGTAAGAAGCGAGACTGAAAAAGGTAACAATATAAACAATGTAAGTAGTAAAACTGGTAAAGGTAACAATATAAACAGTGTAAGTAGAAAGACTGGTAAAGGTAACAATATAGTAACAATATAAACAGTGTAAGAAGCAAGACTGAAAAAGGTAACAATATAAACAATGTAAGTAGTAAGACTGGTAAAGGTAACAATATAAACAGTGTAAGTAGAAAGAGTGGTAAAGGTAACAATATAGTAACAATATAAACAGTGTAAGAAGCGAGACTGGTAAAGGTAACAATATAAACAATGTAAGTAGTAAGACTGGTAAAGGTAACAATATAAACAGTGTAAGTAGAAAGACTGGTAAAGGTAACAATATAGTAACAATATAAACAGTTAAGAGTGGTAAAGGTAACAATATAGTAACAATATAAGTAGGGAGACTGGTAAAGGTAACAATATAAACAGTATAAGTAGTTAGACTGGTAAAGGTAACAATATAGTAACAATATAAAAAGTTAGAGTGGTAAAGGTAACAATATAGTAACAATATAAGTAGGGAGACTGGTAAAGGCAACAATATAAACAGTGTAAGTAGTTAGACTGGAAAAGGTAACAATATAGTAACAATATAAACAGTGTAAGAAGCGAGACTGGTAAAAGTAACAATATAAACAGTGTAAGTAGGGAGACTGATAAAGGTAACAATATAAACAGTGTAAGTAGGGAGACTGGTTAAGGTAACAATATAGTAACAATATAAACAGTGTAAGTAGGGAGACTGGTAAAGGTTACAATAAAGTAACAATATAAACAGTTAAGAGTGGTAAAGGTAACAATATAGTAACAATATAAGTAGGGAGACTGGTAAAGGTAACAATATAAACAGTGTAAGTAGTTAGACTGGTAAAGGTTACAATATAGTAACAATATAAACAGTTAGAGTGGTAAAGGTAACAATATAGTAACAATATAAGTAGGGAGACTGGTAAAGGTAACAATATAAACAGTGTAAGAAGCGAGACTGAAAAAGGTTACAATATAAACTGTGTAAGTAGGGAGACTGGTAAAGGTAACAATATAAACAGTGTAAGAAGCGAGACTGAAAAAGGTAACAATATAAACTGTGTAAGTAGGGAGACTGGTAAAGGTAACAATATAAACAGTGTAAATAGAGAGACTGGTAAAGGTAACAATATAAACAGTGTAAGTAGAGAGACTGGTAAAGGTTACAATATAAACACTGAAAGTAGTAAGATTGGTAAAGGTAACAATATAAACAGTGTAAGTAGTAACACTGGTAACGGTAACAATATATACAGTGCAAGTAGTAAGACTGGTAAAGGTAACAATACAAACAGTGTAAGTAGGGAGACTGGTTAAGGTAACAATATAAACAGTGTAAGTAATGAGACTGGTAAAGGTTACGATATAAACAGTGTAAGTAGTAAGACTGGTAAAGGTAACAATACAAACAGTGTAAGTAGTAAGACTGGTAAAGGTAATAATATAAATAGTGTATTAAGTAACGAAACTTTTAAAGGTAAAAGTAGTGTGAAGTGGTGTTTTAAGTCTAATGCAGGTTACATTATGAACAGTGCAATTAGTAAGTCAAAATAACAAAGAAAATAACCTGATGGACTTGCAAACATAAGTAAACAGTCTGTATAACAGGGTGTGATAACTGCTTCCACCATGTCCTCTGGTTGGGGTATGGGTGCTGTATGTTCATCATATCTCTTATTGTTTATTACAAATGTCTCTGGCATTTTTCCCAGAGCATCTGCAGATGAAATAGGTTTGTTATTAAAGGAATCTTTTTGTCTTTGATCTAAATCTTTATGCCTTAATCCAACCTCCACACCTGGATCTGTAAACTGTAATCCATCCTTTGAATCTGTCATTCTTACTCTGCAAGCCTGTCGTAGAATTGAAATACATGTAGTTAAATTAAAATAATTTCTAAACATTTTTATTTTTTTAGAATACACTTGAAAACATTGCAACACTTGAAATATTTGATCCATACCCAGTGCAGTTGCATCACAATGTCCTTACAGATTTTTGAAACATTATTTTAAAAGATTCACAATTATCTCTTTCATGTTGAGAAAATAAAATTCTTGCAAAAAATTAAATTGTGATTTTGTAAAAATAAATCTTGCAATAAAATTATTCACTGGTGTTATTTTGAAAACAAAAAATTGTTGCAAAAAAAAAAAAATTACAAAGCATTTATTATAGCCATAAGAAGATAGACAAAATGGTAACTTTTTGCAATTTAAATTTCTTTTGGATTCTCAAAGCAGCAAATACTGGTATAATTTGAATGGGCCGATAACACTATCAAGTTACGGCCCCTGATCCGCTAGAGGGATACTACTTCCGGGGAGTTCACTGTTGTAAACAACTTGGTTGCTACTATCTTTTATCTATTAAATGTCTGGTGTTTCAGTTAAAATACATCGATTGTTTTAAGTAAAATTGTGATATATATATGAACTTTGAAGATTTTTTGTTATTAAAAGTATTTTATTTTTATTTTCTCTACTTGTCATTTAAATCAAACAGTGCAAAAAACCGATTTTTTTTTTGCAATCAGAGTTGATGTCTATGTTGACTTAATTTTGACACTTGATTAGGTAATGGGGAGGTCTTGACCTATGGAATTGAACATATATTGCATGCTTAAAACTTTTCATGTATACAAGATCGTCTCGGGTACAAGGAAACAACCATTGATCTTTAATTAACATGTATATCGATGGGTGAATATACACAGGTATTTCAAGATACCTGTGTATATCCACACATTGACATGGTCTAATATACACACTTATCCCGACTTTCTATAAATCAAAGGTTTTTATTTTCCCAAAATACCTTGAAAATTTTTTACACTTGTATATTTGATTCAAGGAAATTGCTTAAAGTAAACAACCATAATTGGTATTCAATTTGAGATAATCTGTACACATTTCACAGTTACTAAGAGCCCGTTTGAACAAATTTGATAATTATGTAAGCCATGTTACCTCACTGTTAATATAAAAATTCAAAAATAATTAAAAAACACTAATTATTTATCTTTGTATCAGTCATAATCACTACGAGACCTTTTCTCTCTATCAAGCCATACTCAATACGAGTCCTTTTCTCTCTATCACTCATGATCACTACGTTTTTTTCTTCTGTCAGTCATAATCTTAACAATCCCTTTTCTATCACTCATAATTACTACGACTTTTCTCTCTATCACTAGTAATAACTGTTTTCTCTCTATCACTCATAATTACTACAGGTCCTTTTCTCTCTATCATTTATAATCACTAAGAGTCTTTTCGCTCTATCACTTAAAATCACTACGTGCCCTTTTCTCTCTATTACTCATAATCACTATGGGCCTTTTCTCTCTATCACTTATAATAACTTCGAACCTCTTTTTTTCTATTATCACTTATATTCACAATATTCGAATATTTTCAGAAAATAAGCTTTCATTTTAAATATCTCTCTCTCTCTCTCTCTCTCGCAAGACAGCAAAAACATTTGCCGATAGTAATAAATTGGCTTCTGTTTGTTTAGTTGAAACTTTTTCACTTTATTTTGATTACCAATCGGAATGTTTTCAAAAACTGTGATTACAAGGGTTTACATAAACTTAAAATTATTGATAATAATAATAAAAACAAAACGAAAAATAAATAAATCAAATCAGAATAAAAAAATTTATTGTATGTAGTCTTTACTTTTTTATTTTATTGAATTAAGCAATATTTTCCTTTATTGGTAAATAAATACTAGATCGTTAATAAATAGGGCACAATTTTTTTTAATTTATAATTTTTAACTGTTTTTATGTTTAATATTACATATTGTATCTCTCTGGCATCAGTGAGTGAATAATAATTCTCAATACTTGAAAATGGAAAAAAATACAAAAAGATTTTCGACGTTTAATTCTGCAACATTTTTAGATACACATCTAAATCCAAGTCAACCATATATTACTTATATTCAGGTTATGCATGTATGTGATCGATAAATAAGTATAAATTAACTATTTACAATAAAATTGCATCATATGATGATTTTCCCCCATTTTATTACGAATAAATTCTATGGGCCAACCCTCCCCATTACTGAGCACGTGTACAGATAAGGTCAAAATACGTATCGTCAAATCGTATAAAATCGATTTTTAACACTGTAAATTTTCAATGACAAGTAAAGATAATTAATTTTAAGTAAAAGATGTATTTGAAACAACAGTCCAGTCTACGTATAACTTTTTTACATTAAAGAATCGATGCATTAAAACTAATACACCGGGCATTTAATAGATACATAATAGTAGCAACCAAGTTGTTTACAACTGTGAACTCCCCGGAAGTAGTAGCCCTCTAGCGGATCAAGGGACGACAACTTGATAGTGTAATTGGCCCATTGTCACTTTGTAATTTTTCAACCACAATTTTTGGACTATAAGAGTTTAGCAGAAGGTTTTATATATGTATTTTATATAGCAGTTTTACTGTATAGACAGGTAGTCTTTACAAAGAGGTGGTTGTTACAGTAGTTTTTATTGAATAGACAGGTGGTCTTTATAAAGAGGTGGTTGTTACAGCAGTTTCTATTGTATAGACAGGTGGTCTTTATAAAGAGGTGGTTGTTACAGCAGGTTTTCTTGTATAGTCAGGTTGTCTTTATAAAGAGGTGGTTGTTACAGCAGGTTTTCTTGTATAGTCAGGTTGTTTTTATAAAGAGGTGGTTGTTACAGCAGTTTTTACTGTATAGTCAGGTGGTCTTTATAAAGAGGTGGTTGTTACAGCAGTTTTTATTGTATAGACAGGTGGTCTTTATAAAGAGGTGGTTGTTACAGCAGTTTTTATTGTTTAGACATGTGGACTTTATAAAGAGGTGGTTGTAACAGCAGTTTTTATTGTATACACAGGTGGTCTTTAAAAAGAGGTGGTTATTACAGCAGTTTTTATTGTAAAGACAGATAGTCTTTATAAAAAGGTGGTAATTACAGCAATTTTTATTGGATATACACGTCGTCTTTATAAAGAGGTGGTTGTTACAGCAGTTTTTGACTGTATAGACATGTGGTCTTTATAAAGAGGGTTGTTACAGCAGTTTTTATTGTATAGACAGGCGGTCTTTATAAAGAGGTGTTTGTTACAGCAGTTTTTACTATATAGACAGGCGGTCTTAATAAAGAGGTAGTTGTTACAGCAGTTTTTACTGTTTAGACAGGTGGTCTTTATAAAGGTGTGGTAGTTACAGCAGTTTCTATTGTATTGACAAGTGGTCTTAATAAGGATGTGGTTGTTACAGCAGTGTTTATTGTATAGACAGGTGGCCTTTATAAAAAGGTTGTTACAGCAATTTTTATTGTACATACACATAGTCTTTATAAAGAGGTGGTTGTTACAGCAGTGTCTATTGTACAGACAGGTGGTCTTTATAAAGAGGGTTGTTACAGCAGTTTTTACTGTATAGACAGGCGGTTTTTATAAAGAGGTGTTTGTTACAGCAGTTTTTACTGTATAAACAGGTGGTCTTTATAAAAAGGTAGTAGTTGCAGCAGTTTTAATGTATAGACAGGTGGTCTTTATAAAGAAGTGGTTGTTACAGCAGTTTTACTGTATAGACAGGTGGTCTTTATAAAGAAGTGGTTGTTACAGCAGTTTCTTTTGTATGGACAGGTGGTCTTAATAAGAATGTGGTTGTTACAGCAGTTTTTATTGTATAGTCAGGTGGTCTTTATAAAGAGGTGGTTGTTAAAGCAGTTTCTATTATATAGTCAGGTGGTCTTTATAAAGAGGTGGTTGTTACAGCAGTTTTACTGTATAGACAGGTGGTCTTTATAAAGATGTTGTTACAGCAGTATCTATTTTATAGACAGGTGGTCTTTATAAAGAGGTAGTTGTTACAGCAGTTTTTACTGTATATACAGGTGTTCTTTATAAGGAAGTTGTTAATACCGCAGTTTTTACTGTATAGACAGGTGATTTATATAAAGAGGTGGTTGTTACGGCAGTTTTTATTGTATAGACAGGTGGCCTTTATAAAGAGGTGGTTGTAACAGCAGTTTTTATTGTATAGTCAGGTGGTCTTTATAAAGAAGTGGTTGTTGTTACAGCAGTTTCTATTGTATAGACAGGTGGTCTTTATAAAGAGGTAGTTGTTACAGCAGTTTTTATTGTATAGACAGGTGGTCTTTATAAAGAGGTGGTTGTTACCGCAGTTTTTACTGTATAGACAGGTGATTTATATAAAGAGGTGGTTGTTACGGCAGTTTTTATTGTATAGACAGGTGGCCTTTATAAAGAGGTGGTTGTAACAGCAGTTTTTATTGTATAGTCAGGTGGTCTTTATAAAGAGGTGGTTGTAACAGCAGTTTTTATTGTATAGTCAGGTGGTTTTTATAAAGAAGTGGTTGTTACAGCAGTATTTACTGTATAGACAGATGGTCTTTATGAAGAGGTGGTTGTTACAGCAGTTTTTATAGAATAGTTAGGTGGTCTTTAAAAAGAGGTGGTTGTTACAAGTTTTACTGTATAGACATGTGGTCTTTATAAAGTGGTGGTTGTTACAGCAGTTTTTATTGTATAGACAGGTGGTCTTTATAAAGAGGTGGTTGTTACAGCAGTTTTTACTGTATAGACAGACAGCCTTTATAAAGAGGTGGTTGTTACAGCATTTTTTACAGTATAGACACATGGTCTTTATAAAGAGGTGGTTGTTACAGCAGTTTTAATGTATAGACAGGTGGTCATAATAAAGAGGTGGTTGTTACAGCAGGTTTTACTGTATAGCTATTTGTTCTTTATAAAGAGGTGGTTGTTGCAGTAGAAGTAACTATGTGTTTAATTTTATACAAATCTTACTTGTATAAAGAAGAGTTTGGGTTTTCCTTTCAATGGTCGACATCTTTCAAAACACTGGACAATATCATCGGTTTCTACTTTACCATCAACAGTGGATATCATGTGTACATATCTTTTAACCTGGTCTTTATCTGAAGCTGTCTGATCTTCAGAGCCATGAGAACTTATAATGACTACAAGACAGTCATACTGGTCTAGTTTTCCTACATATTCTTCTCCATTTGCAACTGAAAATTCAAATTAAACAGATAATTCTATACAAACTAGTTATTATTATCATTATTATAATGGGGGAGGGGGGGCATTTCGGCCAAGTTTTGTCAGGTAATATTTACAGATCACAGTGTCATTCATCTATCTACCAGGTTGATCCTGGCATGAGTTAGTCTGTTCATTTGCTGAAGATAGGTGGTTTTCTTGAGGCACTCCAATTTCCTCAACCATCCCAGAATTGACAAACTCGATAATTAGCAAAAAATTTTTGATTATTCATCTCACCAAATCTATAGTTTTTATAAATGAATAGACACAGAATTACAAGAGGCTTGTATAATGGTGGATATTTGTCTAAGTGAAGATTCTGTTGTGTATTACATCAGAACACTATGTCCCTGATTTCTTAATTGAAGCCGAATAATCAGGCAGAAACAGAGAGAATAAAAACAAATCCACTGACATTTAACCTTGATTTCAAATCAATGAACTCTGCTATCTTATATTGATAAACAATCATGGAATTTGTTTCATAAAATTTGGCATACTGTTTTAGAGCTATGAAGTGAACAAAGACATTTAATTCATATTGCTCTGGTCTAAAGAGCTGCCAAAAAATGGGTACCAAGAAATATGCTAGGGATAACCAAGCAGTTGACTGACATTCTGGATAAAAGGGGGGGGGGGGGGGGGGGGGGGGGGGTTTAACTCTCACATGTATTAGACACTTTAAGTCATTGATACTGAGATACACTCTTAAATATACATCAATTATATCACACTCACACTAAAAACCCTAACCATTAGTCATGATTAGTTTCTTCATATAATTAAAACAAAATTTATTCTTTTCTTTATATCACTAATACAATAAGTATGTGTAGGATACTTAATAATTTAACATTTAATCATCAAGAAATGAGCAGATCACAAGTCTAGCTGTGATGAATGCTAGGCAACCCCATCACAAAGTTACATTTTACAGTTTCAAACTTGAAGAAGCTGACAGTACCTGACTCTATGATGTTTGCACAAAATTACTTCCCCATATTATTTGCAGGTATTCACTTATAAAAGCTAGGTAAAAATTAATGTGAGAAAATGTTTTAAATCAGGTTGGGTTTTATCCAACACTCTTTCAATCAGGAGTCTGTTAAAGCTGCATTAAGTTTTCCAAAGAAAAAAATTAAAACGGTGCTAGTCTAATTAATGATGTTCCTAATGAACAATGTTACATTTGGTTCAACGATAAAAGCTCGAATAAATACAGAAATTACAGTATTTACCCAGCGAGATGCAGCATTTGGGATCTTATATTAGAACATACATGTAGTTACGTCATCAAAACCCGGGTCATTTTAACACAACTTTCAAAACGGTGAAATACGATAAATTAAACACAGAACTTTGTTGAATTTGTCATTTGTGACTTATTTGATACATAACACAATTTCAAATACATCTGGATATTAATGACGGACATTTAATGCAATCTGTCATGTTTCAACTTCGATTCTAGGGTTTTTCGTACATCCGTGTGCATGCTCCAAGCTCATAATTACCATCGTAAAACACTGACCAACCGGTCAGAGGATTCTGTTTATTTACAGCTAAAAGAAATGAAATTTTAGAAAATGAATGTCACGGATCATGGTTAGAAGATCTATTTTTAAAAAAATATATTTTAGAAAATCAATAAAAATTCAGAAAATTGAAAAACTTAATGCAGCTTTAACATTTCCCAAATATAACATATTCAAAACAAGAGGCCCATGGGCCTTCATGCTCATTTGAGGTTTTGTCCTAAATCATTCGCAAATTATAACAGACAATAACACAGAAACTTTTCACGTTTTCCCAGTTTTGAACTGCTTCTGAATCAATACTTAATCAGAAATATCAAGTTACAGTTCATTTATAAATAGCTACAATGCATGTAGTAATTAAAAAACAAATATTAAATTTCCAGATGATTATTTCAGTATACTTATGCAGCTATTACCTTGTTCTTTCAATCTATAACCTTGAACCATATATCAAAATGATCATCATATCAATACTAATATTACAATATTCTAAAATATATAACTATACAAAACTTTGATGGTTTTCAAGTTAATTAACAATTTAAGTCTTTTTATGCAGCTATGACCTTGAACTTTGAAACTATAACCTTGAACCATATATCAAAATGATTGTCATATCAATACTTACAAGATTCTAATATACATGCCAATACCAAGTACCATGATTGAAATTTGTCCAGCAGTTTCAGAGGAGAAGTTAAAAATAAGTGTATATACATGATTATTAGCAATGGTTGGGGATCAGCTCAGGAAATTTTCTATGCAATTAAGTGGAGTTAGACCTTTTGGCTATGCAAGTACATGTATTGTATTTTTCAATAGACTGCATAAGAAATTGCTTTGGATTTCAAAATTGTATGTCATTATCCAATTTATGCTATTCTCTGATATGTGATTAAGTGGGTTCGGCTATATATATATATATATATATATATATATATATATATATATATATATATATAGTGTGTGTGTGTGTGTGTGTGTGTGTGTATGTGTGTGTGTGTGTGTGTGTGTGTGTTTTATATGTTATATTCTTTTAACAATATTGTAATATACTTATAATAATAACCTTTTTTGAGAGACTGTATAAGTTCTTCACTTCTCTTATTAAACAAATTTATAATTTTAAATCCCAGATTTTCAAAAACATCTGAAGCTAGTCTACCATCCCACCACATGCCTTCTCTCTTTGGTGCATTAGCAAACTCTCCATTACATATTAGGACACAAACACCAGACTTGACTAAATAATTTTCACTCTGACAATCTGTTGAGTCCATACTTGGCACTGTTTTTGCAGATTTTGGTTGAAATGGGCCTGTGTTGTCTGTCCATCTGTCACTTTGGGATACTACTTCTTCTTCCTTCTGCTTTTTGCTTTTACTTTTCACACATGGTATCAATCTGAAAATAATGTCACACAATGTATACTATACACAGGTACTCAATGCACATGAACTTTTTAAACTCTATACAAATCAAAGTTCTAAAAGTACTGTTAAAAGGATAAATAACATATCAAACAAGAGGCCCATGGGCCTTAACACTCACCTGAGGATATGTCCAAAATTGTTTGCAAAGTGCAATAGACAATATATTCAGTACAGAAACTTTACAAGTTTTCTCAAGTTAAGAACTCCCACAAAACTTAATCAGAACTATATCCAGTATCATTTCATTTTTAAGTAGCATATATAATGTGCATGAAGTAACTGTAGTGCGAGTAATTTCCAAATCATTAACCAATTTCAGTATACTTATGCAACTATGTCCTTGACCTTTGAACATATATGACCTTGGATTGTCATGTCAATACTTACAATATTCTAATATACATTGCCTTTACAAAAAAGTTAATAGTTTTCAAGATAATTAGTAATTTAAGTCTTCTTTTGCAGCTGTGACCTTGACCTTTCAAAATATGACCTTGAACCATATATCAAAGTGATTGTCATATCAATACCTACAATATTTTAATATACATGCCTATAATAAAAGTTAATAGTTTTCAAGATAATTTGCAATTTAAGTCTTCTTTTGCAGCTGTGACCTTGACCTTTCCAATATATGACCTTGAACCATATATCAAAATGATCGTAATATCAATATCTACAATATTCTAATATGCATGCCTATACAAAAAGTTAATAGTTTTCAAGATAATTTGCAATTTAAGTCTTCTTCTGCAGCTGTGACCTTGACCTTTCAACATATGACCTTGAACCATATATCAAAATGATCATCATATCAATACCTACAATATTCTAATTTATATGCCTATAATAAAAGTTAATAGTTTTCAAGATAATTTGCAATTTAAGTCTTCTTCTGCAGCTGTGACCTTGACCTTTCAACATATGACCTTGAACCATATATCAAAATGACCGTCATATCAATACCTACAATATTTTAATATACATGCCTATACAAAAAATTAATAGTTTTCAAGATAATTAGCAATTTAAGTCTTCTTTTGCAGCTGTGACCTTGACCTTTCAACATATGACCTTGAACTATATATCAAAATGATCATCATGTCAATACCTACAATATTCCAATACATGCCTATACAAAAAGTTGATAGTTTTCAAGATATAGTGACAAATATATAATTTTTAGCAATTTCCCCACTCAGTGCCTTACAATTTCCCCCATTTTGAGCCCCATGGCTACCATTTGTGCAAATCTGAAAATAGATGACCTAAGGATGTTATAAATGAAATTACTAAGGTATATCTCTTGTAGATTCAGAGGAGAAGATTTTTAAAGTTTTTCACTTTTTCCCCCCTTATGGGGCCCCAAGGGCACATAACTCCTTCATTTGTGCAAATCTGAAAGGGCTTCACCCAGGCATGATGGTTACCAAGTTTCATTAAATTTGGCCCAGTGGTTTTGGAGGAGAAGATTAAAATGTAAAAAGTTACGCACGACGCACGGACGACGCACGACGGACAAAGATGGATAGCAATAGCTCATCTGAGCTTTCAGCTCAGGTGAGCTAAAAATAAAATAAAATGATCACCACTATAACAAATAAAACATAAATTTAGACCAAAATAAAACAGATTGCCGGTACATTAAGATGCCCATATGCTCACCTGACAAATAATATCTGGTTGAAATGCTTGTAAATTTCATTTTTGTGGTACTTTTTTTTTTAAAGAAAATGACATATTACAAGGGTATATTGATATGTTGTATGTCTGCTATTGAAGGAGGTTAGCAATGATGTCCATTTTTCAGCCCTTCTAAATCAAAACTACTTAATGCCATTTGTGTCATCTAGTTAGTTTATATTGACAAAGTAGGTAAACAAGACTACCGTAGTAATTATATATAATTTTTGCAAATTGAACAAAATTGGTGAAACCAGTGAATCATGGATCTCAAAATGCTAAACATTTTTTATTCTGTCTCACTTGAAAAGAGTTTTAGAAAATGTAATATATATATATATATATATATATATATATATATATATATATATATATATATATATATATATATATATATATTCAAAGGGTATTTAAAACATCAATACTGGATTTGCCAATTAAAATTCCGACCGAAGTATGAATCGGTTTTCTATTAGATTTTATAACTTGACCGGACAGTTCTCGAGGTTTTTTGTTACATAAAACATGACTTCTCTTGGCAAACAAAAAGCTAAAAATAAGATTTTCATCTTTTAAACCATTTTCTTTTGCATATAATGTCTCAAATGTATTTAGGCTTGTCTGGTAAACTTTTTAAATAAAATGACAACCATGGATTTCAGGCAAAGTTATCGATATATATATGAACTTGCATCAACCTCGCATATAATAAAAACACAAATAAATAATCTTTAAAACAAAAATACCGAAATCCTGACACCAAGCCCCTGTGGCACAGGCGCTTGTTTCGATATTTAAAAAAAATCCCTTGACCCTACTTATGTTAGGGTCAAGGGATTTTTTTTAATATCGAAACAAGCGCCTGTGCCCTGTGGATATAACATGTAAATGGTCATTGAGCCCAACAAGTGAACCTTCAGCACATACTTTTTGAAGTTAAAATCGGGATTTGTAATACGTCCAGTGTTATCTTCCTCTCTTGGCTCATGCATATTAGCACTTGCCCTAAGTTTCGGGAATCAGATAAAATGACTAATATGAGTTCCACTTTCGGTTTGACTGCTTTACTTACTTGGCTAAAAATTTTCCTCTAATTCCTGGCGCACCGGTTTTCCTTAGTATATCTTTAACTTCTCCAGTTTTCCCACTACCATGTGCAAAAATAAAATTCTGTTTATGTACAAGTTGAAATGCACCACCTAAACCAAACTCCGGATTCATTTGTAGTTTCTGTCTGTGGTTTTGGGGATTACTAGAAAAGTTTTGATGACTAGTAACGATAATATAGACTTAAAAATATTACGAAGTATCAGTAAAACGTATTGTCTAAACAACATCAAGTGAAGTCACCTCGGTTTACTTTTCGTCGTTTGAGTTCTCTACTTCTTTTAAAATTCCAAACATCTTCTATGTTTGAAAATTCATTTAACTCCATCCATGTGAGACAGCAAAGAGTATCGAGTTGTTCCCCTTGCACATCACAAAGATATATTTTTCATTTTTTTAATATTAAAAGATTAAAGGTAGTGGGTGGTGCGCATGCGCTGGAGAAGTGTGTATCTGTCCTAGACAGCTATGGTATCAGGTCAATTCGGCCCACGGTAAATTCGCCCCCACTTCTTGCAAATTCGCCCCCACTTCTTGAAAATTCGCCCCAAACTTTTATTGATATTTTACCTTTTTAAAAATTTTTTTATTATTATTAATTTTATTTTACCTCGAATATGCCAAATTAACACTGTTAACATATTATTTGTGCATTGCGTGTGTTGCAATTTATGTCGAGTATTCATAATGCATTGACTGAATTCACACATAAGACAGCGATTACTGTAATAATTTATATTGAAATGGTGATTATCAAAAGTCCTTTGTACGATTATTGCTATTTACCTCTAACCACCACCAACTGTCCACATTTTCAACTTGGACAAATATATGGAACTATTAGACGGTATAAGACGATAGCTGTTGTATGGATAATATCTTTAATTAATCAATAAAAACTTTTCTTAAGTGAAATACTCACTACCGTCCACTACCGTCTAGTAGCCTCCAGTATTTAGAGTTGAGTTGAGTAATGGTGTTTAACTCCCAAGTCAAAAATATTTCAGCTTTCAAAATGCTGAGTGCTTCGCGGTCTTGGACCATACCTTGTCTGGATTCGAACTCACTACCTCCCACTCCCGGTGCGATTACTCTGCCAACCGAGCTACCGCATTTAGAACTACTACTTTTGTCACTGAGAGCACAGGTTCCAGGGGGAATTTACTTTAGCATGTTGTCATAAATCAACTCATTAGTCATTGCTACAAAATGAAGTTCAGAAAAAATGGGGCGAATTTGTCGATGGCGATTTTGTACGTGGGGCGAATTTGTTGAAAGTGGGGGCGAATTTGCCCGAAGTGGGGGCGATTTTGACATGGGGCGAATTTGTTAAAAGTGGGGGCGAATTTGACGGGGGCGAATTTACCGTGGGGCGAATTGACTTGCATTCACAGCTATCATGTACATTGTCGTACTTCACCTGTACAACGATCTACAGTTCAGTATCTTACGATCGGTATAAGGAAATATAGAACAGGTGTACAGTTTTTATTCTGTTAAAAAAAAAAAAAAAAAAAAAAAAAAAAAATTGTCCACGTTTAATTAAGTTCCTTGTGAAATCCCGGTTATTTCAATATTTTTTGTAAAATTTTAGGACGTCGGGAGTTTCGTCCATTTTAAGTTATAAATATAGCAGTTTTATACCAACTATTTCTTACTGTCTGATTCACGTCTGCCGTAGCACTACATGCTAGTTTTTCAAGGTTTTAGAAGTTTTAAAAATTTTGTAGCATGTCACATACCGTTATGACGTATGCATTTTGTTGTAATTATCTAACACCAAACTAAATGCCATCTTAGCTGGAGTATAAAATGCAGAGATTTTTAAAATCCTTACGGGGAATTTAATATGGGAAAAGACACAAACACTCATTCCGGAAATACATCGCTGTAATAATCATGCGGGTTAGGGTACAAAATTCTGGAATAGTTCATTCAGCTGTAGGTAAGATCGCTGTTGCTAGACCTACAGTATATATTCCTTTTGCTGTCATATTGCAGACGATATTACCTGGCCAGCGAAAATGTGAAAGTCGGTCATGCGCAATTCAATTTTCTTAACAAAAATTACGTATGCTTTACAAAATGCATACGTCATAACGGTATGTGGCATGCTACAAAATTTTTTGATATCTCTTCTAAAACCTTGAAAAACTAGTGCTACGGCAGACGTGAATCAGACAGTATTGTTGAAATAAAAATGTGACAAACGACCGTTAGTTATTGGCTGATTTTTCATGCTAAAGTGATTTTTTTCAAAATGTCCACGTCTACAGTGTTAGAGCACACTTTTATAAAGATAAAAATGAAAAAATCAAATGTTAGTTTTGACGACAAATTACTTCCAATTTCATGTAAAGATAGGGGATTTCGTAAATTTTCATCCGCTAGTAAAGAAATATCCAATATGGCCGACATCTGGGACTTTTTCATAAAAATTATGTAATATGTTGTTTTTTTTTTCTTCACTAATTAAAATGTAACAAATTGAAAGGTTTTATTTTCTTTCAATTCAATTAAATAAGAAAGATATACATAAAAAGGCAAAAATAAATAAACTTAACAATGGATTAAATAAAGAATTAAACTGAACCATCAATTAAACAAAGAAATAACTAAATAAAAATTAATGAAAATTAAATAAAAAATTAATGAAAATTTTATTAAAATTCTTATTGCCGCATACAGAAATAAATGAAAAAATACTTAACAATAGAATAAATAAATAAATTTAAAAAGATTGTCGAAGAAAATGCACCAATAAGGTAAAAAAAAAAAGTTCAAAAGTAATTATCGAATATGAAATAAAAAGATAAAAAGTAAGATATCTATAAAAAGCAAAAATAAATAAATAAATGAATAAATTAATAACCTTATGTGGCAAATAAGTTGCAAAAAATGTTTTGACTCTTGCAATAATATTGAGAAACTGATGGTAATAAATGAAAATATTTCTAAATTGCAGAGACATATATAACGAATCTCTGTAAATTGCAAGTGTCAAAAGTTTGTCTGATGCAAACTTGGACACTACCAAATTTAGAAATATTTTCCTGTTTTGAGCCAGGAGTGAGCATGCGTGAGTTGCATAAGTCACGAAAAATTTGCTCCGTGTTTTAAGGCGAAAAACATGTTTTTGAGCGTTATATATTTCATGGAAACTGGATGTTGTATTTCATGTGACTTGAGGTAGTTGGTCTTTAAAACTATGGATATAATTTTATCATGGGAAGAGGAAAAAAGCGAAAAAAGTTGAAATTTTCAAATGACAATAGTGCAAATAGTGAGAACAGTTCACGTAATACGTCTAATAAATCAGATACTTCAGTTCATACCCCGGGACATTGTGATAAGAAGTATAAACACACACTTGAAAATCAGCCAACCTCAAAAAATACCAACATGAGTAACAGTAACGGCAACCCTATCAGTAATAATATGAGTGCTTATGGGATGAATTATAATATGTCTCCTGTAAATTATTCTACGCCGGTTACGATGCAAAATGCGCCACCAATTATGCAACACGGACATTTTGAGACAATAAGCTATTCAGAAAAAATTGAGATGTTGAGCAATAAGCTGGATAAAATATTTAGTAGATTTGATGGCATTGAGACAAAACTATCGAAATTTGAGGTCACAATGGGCACAGTAGAATCAGACATTAGAACTTTAAAGACAAAAGTCTCTGAAATGGACAAGAGTACTTCTAGTATCGAATCTGGTATGTGCTTCATGAATGAAAAATTTGAGACTATGACACGTGAAAATTCCACATTAAAGGCAGAAATAGAATCGATGAGATCTGCAATGCAGGATCTAACTGAGCGACAACTGGACTTACAAACACGCTCAATGCGCGATAACTTAATTTTCACTGGAATAAGAGAGGAGGACACTGAAGATACCGAGAATGTGCTTAAAAAGTTCATTATGGATGTTTTAAAAATTGAACAAAACATAAATTTCCATAGAGTTCATAGACTTGGAAAGAAAGTACATGGAAGATCTCGTCCAATAATTGCAAAATTCGTTAACTTCAAAGAAAGGGAATTAGTTCGAAAAACTGCACCAAGTGCTTTAAAAAAAGATGGACAGAATTCTTTTGGGGTAAACGAGCAATTTCCCAAGGAGATAAACGAGCGGAGAAAACTACTTTACCCACATATGAAAGCGGCGAAAAGAAACGGCAGAAGAGCAAATCTGGTATATGATAAGCTTTTCATTGAAGGCCGAGAATTCTATCTTCAGGATTGTGATTCGGATGGCGTCAATAGAGCACAGGACCGAAATGACCAACATCAGCAAAGCAACCGCTATGGTGGAGCAAGATCAAGGAATCAAAAACATCGAGCTGGACAAAGGACCGACAGACAGAGGAATGACGGAAATGGAAATCATTAGGACAACCATGGAGGAAACCAGAGTGTAATATTAACTGACCTTTCAAGAAGTTCGACCGACTCTCTCAGTTTAACTAATTTTAATAAATGCAATATTCTTTCTATAAATGTGTGTGGACTACTAAGAAAACTCAATTATCCTGAATTTAAATATCTATTATCTTGTTATGATATTGTGTGTCTTACAGAAAGCAAAACTGACGACTGAGATTTGATTCAATTGGATGGTTATACGTTCATTGCGAAAAATAGACAGAAAGTGTCAAAGGTTAAATCCGGTGGGATTGTACTCGGGTATAAAGATAGCCTCTCGGACTTTATCGTACCACTTCACACAGACTGTAAGTATGTTTTTTGGTTTTTACTCAAAGGTAATGCATTTAATATTGACTGTGACATTCTATTCGGAATTATTTATATTCCACCGGAAAGCTCTAAATATAGTACATGTGATGCTTTTATCGAAATTGAAAATGACTTTTTGAATTTTAGTATGTACGAAAATGTATGTTTGCTTGGTGACTTTAATAGTAGAATGTCTAATTGTGATGAGTTATTAACAGATATACATTTATCAGATTTGGAAATGGGAAATGACTTCCCAATTGAAAATAAACTGACTGAAATGAATTTACCAAGATACAGGGTTTGTAAGGATTCGGTTAAAAATAATTATGGTAGATTACTTTTAGATTTTTGTAAAAATAATAATTTGGTAGTTTTTAATGGTCGGGTTGGAAACGACTGTGGTATAGGTGAATATACAACGAATAAGTCAAGTGTCATTGATTATTTTATAGGAACGGTAGAATTCTTAAGTTTTGTAAATGAGTTCTCAATTCTAGAATTTAGTAAATTGTATTCGGATATACATTGTCCGTTATCTTGTGATCTCATATTTAAAACTGCATCAAATGTCGCGCAATCTAATATTGCGCAATCACATATTGTAAATAATATTGTTAAACCATGGAAGCCAAACAAATGTGTAGATTTTTGTAAAAATATTGACAGTAATGATATTAATGATATTTTGTCTTCCATACAAAATATCGAACATAATAATGTAAATAATATAAATAGAAATTTTGTTAATAGTTTATGTGATAAAGTTTGTAATGTTTTACTTGACTCAGCAAAACGCACATTTGGCACTTTTTCAAAAAAACAAAATATTTCTAATATAAACAAATCCAAAAAGGAATGGTTTGATCATAGATGTTTTTTAGCTCGTAAAAAGTTTCGAAAATCCCAAAGAAATTATAAAAAATATAGATCTTATGTTTTTAAGGAAGAAATGAAAAGTGCAGAAATTAGCTATAAAAAAGTGCTAGATAAAAGTGTTAGAAAGTACAGACTTAATTTACAAAGAAAGTTAAAAAAGATTAAATCAACTGATCCTAAAACATACTGGAAAATTTTAAATAAGTCATCTAAACCAAAACATTGTAATATATCAGTACATGAATTTTATAATCACTTTAAATCACTGAATACTGTAGTAGACAACAATGATGATTTTATTTATAATGATATAGATATTGTTGAAAATGAATTTTCTTGTAATGTTTTGAATGATGTAATAACTAATGAAGAAATATTGTTTTGTGTACAGAAACTAAAAAGTAGAAAATCATCTGGTGAAGACAAGATAATAAATGAATATATAATTAGTTCTATTGATATAATGTTACCAGTATATAACAAATTGTTTAATTTAATTTTTGATACAGGTCTGATACCAGAATCTTGGTTAATTGGTAATATCTGTCCTATTTTTAAAAACAAAGGTAGCTCTGATGATGTCAATAATTATAGACCTATTACTTTATTAAGCTGTGTTAGCAAACTTTTTACTTCTATTTTATGTAAGAGATTAAATGATTTTGCTGATGAGAATGAATTATTAAGTGAAAATCAAGCTGGATTTAGAAAAAAATATTCAACTTTAGATCATGCTTTTGTTTTATATAATCTTTTTGAAATTCTTAATCGGTCAAAAAAGAACTTATATTGTGCATTTGTTGACTTTACTTCTGCTTTTGATACAGTGTGGAGAAATGGGTTATGGTATAAATTGTTGAATAATAATATTGGTGGTAAATGTTACAGGTTTATTGTTAATATGTATAGAGATATAAAGTCAAAGATATGTATAAATGGTAATTTTTCAGAGTGTTTTCAATGTAATACTGGAGTAAGACAAGGAGAAAATTTATCACCTTTTCTATTTGCTTTATACTTGAATGATCTACAAGATTTTTTAAGCTCCAAAAATGTCACTGGTTTATCTGGTTTTTCAAATGAGTTAGAACATGAGATTGGAATTTATGTAAAAATGTTTATACTCTTGTATGCAGATGATACTGTTTTAATGGCTGAAACTAAAGAAGAATTACAATTGTTACTTAATCATTTTTCTTCTTATTGCAAAAAATGGAAACTACAAATAAACTCAACTAAAACAAAAATACTTATTTTTTCTAAAGGTAAAGAAATCAAGAATATACATTTTTTTATTAATGATGATGAAATCGAAATAGTGAAAGAATTTAAATATTTAGGAATTATTTTTCAAAGAACAGGTTCTTTTATTAGTACAAAAAAATATTTTATTGTTAAAGCTACAAAGGCAATGTACGATGTTATTAAGAAAAGTCGATCTAATAATTTATCTATTGAATGTCAACTAGATTTATTTGATAAAATGGTAATGCCAATACTTTTATATGGATGTGAATTATGGGGTCATACAAATTGTAATGTGTTGGAAAAGGTTCACCTAAAATTTTGTAAGTTAATAATGCATTTTAAAAAATCCACTCCAAATTTTATTGTATATGGAGAATTGGGTAGATATCCTCTTAGTATTCATATCAAAACTAGAATAGTTTCTTTTTGGTTAAATATTATTACAGGTAAACAAACAAAGTACTCTTCATTGCTTTACAACTTTTTACTGGTTAGATATACTCAAGGAATACATTTCAATTGGATTCATAATGTTAAAACAATTTTAGATCAATGTGGAATGAGTAATATATGGTATTATCCAATGCATTTTAATAGAAATTGGATTTTAAAATCTTTAAAACAAAAATTATGTGATCAATTTATACAGAAATGGAATAGTGACTGTTACAATTCATCAAAAGGTTTATCATATAGGTTATTTGTACAAGGTGTTTTTGAACTACAGTATTATATCAAGTCAAATGTTTCATTTAAAAATAAAATCATATTAAGTAAATTTAGATCTAGCAACCATATGTTACCTATTGAGACTGGCCGTTGGCAGAATATTGTAAAAGAAAATAGAATTTGTAACTTATGCAAAAATGAAATAGGAGATGAATACCATTATATAATGTCATGTCATGTTTTTAAAGATTTAAGACGTAGATATATTCCAACTTATTACATAAGAAATCCAAACACTTTAAAATTTTATGAGCTATTTTCTGTTAAAAAAATTTCAGTTTTGAATAATTTATGTAAGTTTATTTCTGCTATATATGAGAGAGTCTGTCCTCCTGGTTAGAGAAAATAACTGTATATTGTAAACTCACGTATGCCATATTTAATGTATTAATATGTTTATTGTTTGTATATGTTCTCTGTATTGTATATATATGCAATTTGAGAAATAAAGAACTTGAACTTGATGTAGTTAATCACCGAGTACACTAATTAGCAAATTAATCGTTTGCGGGACAGTTTGGTTATTTCCATTCAACAAACTGTCAACAAACTTACCTGTTAATACTAGAACTAATTAATTAAAAACCCTATCATCAATGAATGCATGAGTGAATAATATACACTAAGTGAAAAAGAAACCGTAGGAAAAATCACATGTAAAGAGAGAGAAAGAGAGAGAGAGAGAGAGAATTTCTTCGATTTTAAAGCAAATTAATTGTAAAAATAATTAAAATTATAATAAAAATTAAAATTTAAAATATTTTGTTCTTTTTGTCTTCCTTGCATTTTGTTTACGCTCTCCCTTATGCAGCAGTCTAAAATTTTATCAGAGACATATATTGTAATATATGCCTCTGGTTTTATCTTCTACACGTACGCTGTAAAGACAGTACGACAACTCTGAATAGCACAGGTAAACTACTGATCAGAGCTACGCCACCTGATCATAGTACGTGATAGCTGAAGATGGGTGTTTTGCAAATAACCAGAATCCCCGTTGAGCACTAGATATTTATATCTTGATTTACCGTTTTTCACGGTAAAAGAAAGGCGAGTGAACTATTTGTTTTAGACGTTCAGAATGAGGGATAGTGATGTAAAGGGTAGAAAAATCGAAACAAGATGGTCAAGTAGTATATTGTTTGTTATTTTTCGGATTTTTCTAAGTTTGTTAAAAATGGGTTTCAGACAAAGTTATCGATATGTATGGACTTGTATCAACGTCGCATGTAATAAAACACAAATAAGTAATCTTCAAAACAAAAATACAAAAACCCCTGTGTATTCGGAACTTTTCTAGAAATTCCAGTCTCAAATTAATGTCAACACGTTCAGAATTTTCAGAACTTCATTGCATACATTTTAGTTATATTTAAATATTTAAATCGAGTACAGTGCTTTTTAAACTTATTCATAATCTTTCAGATTGAATTTATAATATTCAGAATTTTGTACGTATAATCACATGTCAATGAATTTTGTTTACATAGAAAATGGTCAGAAAGTAAAAAAAAAAAAAAAATATGCCTACATCTTAGTTTTTTTTTTTTTTTTTTTTTTTTTTTTTTTTTTTTTTTTTTTTTTGTTAATAGTTACATCTTAGTTTTTCGAGACTGGATATAATAATAATAATAATAATAATTTATTGCTCAAACACAATTTACAATATTGGTTAGGGCAATACTAACTGATAAACAAAACTAACAAACATACAAATTTAAAATTTAGAAAGCCCAGATTTTGGGGTAAGTCTCAAATAATATATTTAAGTATTAAGTTATATTAAATCAATGTGCAACATCCAAAGGGTTTTATTTGCAGTTCACTTGTTGTTTCTGATGTCAAGACTACAAGTTATGAAGTTTATTATTTCTCTTAATATTTTTTTATCTTTATTATTTAATAAATATTTTATTTTTGATACATCTGACATATTCATAAAGAAAGGATTGTGATTGGTAATTTCTTGAAATAACATATTCCTATTCTGATTATATTGTTCGCAAGATAACAAGAAATGAATTTCAGTTTCAATTTGGTTTTTATTACAATTTAAGCATACTCTGGAGTTAACATCTAAATTATCATATCTGCCCGCTTCAATAGCGAGTTTATGAGCACTGACAGTCGGTATAATATTTATATAATGAATATTCAATAAAAGGGTGTTATAGATTTATAAAATGATAAAGATTCTCAGTTTGTTTTTCATCTTTTTTGTAACGCAATAAAGTACAGCACAGCTATTAGTGTACATAGATATCAACATCATTTTAAACAAACAACCCTCGATTTTGACCTTTGTTGTTTCCAAGGAGAGACAACTCTGTCAGACGTGACCTTGTATATATATAAATATCTCTTCCGCCTCGTTCTTCTACACCGGCAACTTGGGATCTTCACAGTATCAGACAGAATGGTGAGTAATTTACTATTTAACGTTTGTGTTTAGATTTAACTAAATATTTTATATGTTTCAAAAGACATTTTAAACATTGTCATTTATAATTAAACATCATGGATAGCACAGAAATGGAAATAAAATGTGATGTGTTTGACCTTGACGGCGTCAATATCGCTTGGTAACTTTGCCAGGGTCATCCTTCATTGCTTCTCCCAGTTCGTGTTTCGTGACACAAGTCCCCAACACATTAAATTTATAGTGTTATGCGTTAAAATGTTTGTCTGAAATGTTCTGATTCGTTAAAAGATTTTTATCAGTTTTATTTTATTTGAAACCAAAATTTAAATCTTTTTAAAAAATAACGAAAAAATAAAAACGACATTGTCATTAGTGAATGATGTGATAGTGCTTACAATGAGCAAACTATCATTTTTTTCTAAAACTGTTCACAAGTACTTGGGTTATATTAGCTATCATCAAATAAATAGAAATACTAGTGTCTTTAATTAATTAGTGATATTGTTAATTTAAAATTAGCAATACTCTGGTTCAATTAAAAATTGGATTATTGTCTGGTTCACGTCTGCCATAGCACTAGTTTTTCAAGGTTTTAGAAGAGATATTAAAAATTTTTGTAGAATGTCACATACCGTTATGACGTATGCATTTTGTCGTAATTAACTGACACCAAACTAAATGCCATCTTAGCTGGAGTATAAAATGCAGAGCTTTTTAAAATCCTTACGGGGATTTAATATGGGAAAAGACACAAACAATCATTCAGGAAATACATCGCTGTCAAATAATAGGATTTAAAAAACAGAAAACTTGAGAGATTCTGGAAATTGTAATTAGTTGTGTAAGGAGTACAAATGCACTAAGATGTGTTCTTTCCAAACATTTTTTTTTTTTGATAATATACAAAGATTAGTCATTTTAAAGTTTTACAAACTTTAGTACCGAAATTACTTTTAACAGGTAATTTTGATGGTTGGAATTTTTTAAATGGAGGGGAGATAATCCTTCCAATACCTTGAAAACAAGAACCAAAACAATTTGATTTTTTAAATTTCAGTTTTTAGAATATGCAACAGACTTATTTATAGATTTTATGAAATTTGGATATTTGTGGTAAACTGTCAAGGAAAACAAAGACACTTTTTGCACACACTTATAATAAATAATGTTTTTATTATTTAAATGCTATGTATATCACTTCATTGCACTTCTTTTATTGCAATATAATTATTGATTAAAAATATAAAAATAAAATTGTTTTTATTACATCCAGTCATTTATTGAATTAATGACAAACATGAAATGAACATGCAGGGATATTTAGAAATTAGCATTAAATTGTTTAAAATTGGTTTCAAAGTTCAGTGTCACAGTATATAGAAACTTAAATATAAATAAAACTTGTAGTCATGGCATGTACAAGCTGAAATTTTGGAACCAAAAATTGGCATATTTGTTAACATTTCAATGTCCTGTTTATAACATGAAAATGTATGGAGGATTTTAATGAAACTTGAAAAGAATGTTTGTCAACATGAGATGCATTGCAAAAGGGCATCAGAGTTGTAGTGTTTCACACACACACACACACACACACACACACACACACACACACACACACACAATGAAATTTATATGTTACAATTACATGGAGAGCTGAGATAAGATTACTGTAGACTTTATGTTGCTGACTTTAATTTGTGAAATGTATTCTTTTATAGATAAACATTTAGTTCTTTTTATTCATAAATGGGAAAATGAAAAAAGACATTGTTTCATAGGTCTTGGTACTTTTTTTAATCAATTTTTAAATTTTAATCTTAAGTCAGAAATAGGAGGTCAAATTTCTATTTTTTGTCATGCCTCTTTTTCAGTTTAACTAAAATGGATATCCAGTATTATTTTATAATACCTGTAAAAATGAAGGCACATTTTACCCTGATTATATCATGGTAGATGAGAATGATCTTGGCTTCCACTGAATAGACACAAGTAGTGGCAAAGTAGCAAAAATTAAGAAACTTAAAATATACTTTTAGATGTAGGAAAGTAATTTGGATTTAAATTTTAATATTTTTAGCTCACCTGAGCTGAAAGCTCAGATAAGCTATTGCTATCCAATCTTCGTATGTTGTACTTCGTCCGTCATGCATTGTGCGTAAACTTTTTACATTTTAATCATCTCCTCCAAAACCACTAGGCAAAATTTAATGAAACTTGGTAACCATCATGCCTGGGTGAAGCCCTTTCAGATTTCACAAATAAAGGAGTTATGTCCCCTTGGGGCCCCATAAGGGAGGAAATGGTGAAAAACTTTAAAAATCTTCTCCTCTGAATGTTCAAGAGATATATCTAAGTTATTTCATTTAAAACATTCTTAGGTCATCTAGTTTTAGATTTGCACAAATGGTAGCCATGGGGCTCAAAATGGGGAAATGGCAAGGCACTTAGCGGGGAAATTGCTAAAAATTATATATTTGTCACTATATCTTGAAACTATTAACTTTCTTTATAGACATTTATATTAAGATATTGTAGGTATTGATATGACAATCATTTTGATATATGGTTCAAGGTCATATGTTTAAAGGTCAAGGTCATATCAGCATAAGAAGACTAAAATTGTTAATTGTCTTGAAAACTATTACATATGCTTAGGCATGTAGTAAAGTAAAATATTGTAGGTATTGATATGACAATCATTTTGATTTATGGCTCAAGGTCATATGTTTAAAGGTCAAGGACATAGCTGCATAATTATACTGAAATTGGTTAATGATTTGGAAACTATCCATTGCACTACAGTTACTTCCTGCTTATTAGCTGTTTATAAATGAAATGTAACTGAATATTTCTGATTAAGTTTTGTGGGAGATTTTAACTTGAGACTTGTAAAGTTTCTGTACTTGATATATTGTCTATTGCACTTTGCAAACAATTTTAGAGATATCCTCAGGTGAGCATTAAGGCCCATGGGCCTCTTGTTAAAAATTTTTTCAGGTTAATGCTAAAATTAGCTGTTTTAAAACAAATAAAAAAAAAATTCCAGAAATATGCTAATAACAAAATCATTTTTTAAGGGTAGGCTAGCATGATCTCACTTATATATTGTGGATCAGCTAGATTTCAAGTAACACCTATATTTAATTTTTTTTTTGAATCACTTTATAGCAAGTAATACTCTTGACGTGTGTGTGTGTGTGTGTTTGTTTTGGTTGTTTTTTAGCTCACCTGAGCACAAAGTGCTCATGTAAGCTATTGGTATCAATAGAGGCAGACCGTCTGTCGTCCGTCCGTCCATCCGTCATCAATTGCTTCAAATGACTTCTTCTCAGAAACTTCAGGTCACATTTTGTTTAAACTTGGTCAAAAGCATCTATAGAACATTTCAGATTTGTGTTTTTGGTTGCCATAGCTACCAAATTGGGGTCACAATGATCTACATAGTTAAAAACCTAAAAAACTCTTCTTCTCCAAAACCACTTCACTGAGATAAAATCTGATGTTATATTTGGCATCTACTGCATCTTATATACCAAGTTTGTGAATTTCATTAATTTTTGTGAAAAATTAGGTTACACGTTTTTGCGTTTATTTTTTGTATATTGTAAATAGTACTTTTTTTTTTTTTTTTTTACAAAATTTACAATAATGAATAAATTTAGGTGAACTCTTTTTCCAAACATCATTTTCTTATGTGAAGAAACATATGTTTGACAATTTTCATGAAATTCTGTAAAATACAAGTCGCTTTTTTCGGCCTTTTTCATTTTCAATTCTATCAACCTAAGGGTCGAGGGTTCAAATCCCAGTGGGGCCACTTTTTTTTAAATATTTTTTTATTTTCTGAATTTTTTTACTTACAATGGTGCATGGAAGAGATTTTATGAATTTTTAAATTTTAATAATAATTGTTTTGAAATACATGTGATACTGCAACCCAAGGGTCGAGGGTTCAAATCCCAGTGGAGCCACTTTTTTTTTTATTATTATTTATTTATTTATCTTTTTTCGGAATTTTTATGACTTACAATGGTGCATAGAAGAAATTTTAAGAATTTTTACTTTATTAGGTTGCCCTAGTTACATTGACCTAAATAGTTGAAAACCTAAAAAAAATTTTCTGCTCCAAAACCACTTCACTGAGATAAAATCTGATGTGATATTTTGCATCTAAAGCATATCTTAAAAACAAAGTTTGTGAATTCCAACAATTTTGTGAAAAATTAGGTTATGTGTTTTTGTTTTTGCGTTTATTTTTTATACATTATAAATAGTACTTTTTTACCAAAATTTACAATAATGAATAAATTTAGGTGAACTCTTTTTCCAAACATCATTTTCTTATGTGAAGAAACATATGTTTGACAATTTTCATGAAATTCTGTAAAATACAAGACCCTTTTTTCGACCTTTTTCTTTTTTAATTCTATCAACCTAAGGGTCGAGGGTTCAAATCCCAGTGAGGCCACCTTTTTTTATTTAATTTTTTATTTATTTATTTATTTATTTATTTTTTAAATTTCTGAATTTTATGACTTACAATGGTTCACGGAAGAGATGTTATGAATTTTT
The DNA here is from genome assembly GCA_029721355.1 of Tegillarca granosa. Taxonomy (NCBI): domain Eukaryota; kingdom Metazoa; phylum Mollusca; class Bivalvia; order Arcoida; family Arcidae; genus Tegillarca; species Tegillarca granosa. Next base: position 6,766,652 of record CM056595.1, read on the forward strand.
ACTTTTCAGTGAATTATTATTTTTAATACATGTACATGACTGATATGTAGATTTAGCTAATACCTTGTTTTTGTTTTTTTGTTTTTTTTGTTTTTTTGTTTTTTTTTTGTTTTTTTTTTTGTTTTACAAAATCATTGTTATGTGACATTATTTAAAATCATTGAACAATTTTTCTAAAATTATTTGCAGTTTAATTTTACAATTTTTAAAATAATATCTTAATTAATGTGTCAAATCTGTAAAGTCTTAAGTCCGGATCTGAAAATTGCTCATGTGAGCTTTTGTTATGGATAGGAAGTCTGCCATCCATCCATACATCCATCAAAAGACTTCTTCTCAGACACTACTGGTCACATTTCATTCATATTAGTCAATACCATCTAAGACCATTGCCATTCACATTTATGTTTCTGGTCGCATTGGCTACCAAAAGTAGGTCACAGTGACCTATATGGCAAAAAACCAAAACAATAAAAATAATGTTATCTGAAACCACTTCTATTGAGGCAACATGTTATGACTTAACCAGGTATTATCAAGACATACCAGTTACATTTAAACTCAGGTGAGCAAATTAGGGCCATCTTGGGCCTCTTGTTTTGTTTTTGTTTTTTTTGTCTATTTATAAATGTGTTATAATGATATTTTTATTTTTATAGGGTGAACCACTCAGAGTAGTTGTAACTGGAGCTGCTGGCCAGATTGGCTACTCCCTTCTTTATGCTATTGCTAGTGGAGGTATTTTTGGAGATAAGAAGGTAAAACTCTGTGTGTGTGTGTGTGTGTGTGTGTGTGTGTGTGTGTGTGTGTGTGTGTGTGTGTGAGCAGTGATTTTGCCATGGTTTTTAAAAACTACCTTCTATCCTTTCAGATTGGGAAAATTTGGACCCTTTTTATGTCACATATTACTCTCAGAATTTTGAAATTCATTGCAAAGATTTTATATTGTAACAATATCTAACATTTTTTGTCTGTTAGAACAGTTTGGACAACTGGATTTAACTTTAAACTATTTGATTGTGTCTCACTGTTGCCTTTTGGGGAATTTTAGTTGTCAAATTGGGAAATATTAGTCTTGTTTCTCAAGGGGAAACTACCTTTATTCGGTAGTAATTTTAGGCAAACAAAACCACTGGGGGAGAGAGAGAGAAGAGAGAGAGATATTATGTTTTCCAGTAAACAAGGAAATTTTGAGATTAGACTTCAGTTTCTTATGAAGTCCTACAACTTATAAATTTATAAAATATATTTTCGTATTTGTATACATTCTGATATATTGTCAATTTATGCTATCTGGTCTTTTCATTCCTTTATATCCTGCATAAAAAGTTAAGTTAAAGCAATTTCTTTGTGAAAATGTCTTCAAACAACGCTGTTTCCATGTTCAGTTAGTTGAGCCTTCTCGTTTTTCTTTGTAGCATTACTATAATGGAACACCTTAATGTCGTGATTCATAATGATGCCATATCTATATTATTAAAGGGAGGTTTTTCTTCAAACTTTTTACACAGTTCTATGTGGGATAAAGTTATGCTCTCCAGTCATCTTATATCTTCAGTGTGGGGGGATGGTGGAGGTGGTGGGAGTAATAATCAGTATTTTGTTTTGAATTCACAGAGAGTAACTTTATTACTACTGGATATTCCACCAATGATGGAAGTACTAAATGGTGTTGTAATGGAACTGTCTGATTGCTCATTTCCAAATTTAGCAGGTATTAAAAAATTAGTATTTAAGAGATTATACATTTATAGTTGATCATCTCACTTTTCTTGTGTAACTGTTATGTAACGGTGGTTGAAAATTAAGGGTTATATTCTAGATAACAATCTGAAATGACATACCTTGTACATTACCTTGTACAACTACAATGTGCCAATTATTTCAACAAAACTACATATCATGATTTGCATGTATATGCCCTTGAGAGTTTTAATTGCCTCATAAGGATAATAATGCCTTTCACTTTTTATCCATATAAATTAGTCAAGCACAAATTAACTTACAGGCAAACTTCAAATTTTAACTTAATTATATTAAAATTAAAATTTCAACTTTAGCTGCTCAACGTTGGAGCTCAGTTTTACTCTTAGTCCATGCTCTTTTAGGTTTTCAAGTGTTTGAATTATTACATTTACAGGGCTCCTCATTAATATTTGCCCAATTGCCTGGTACCAGTCCAAATTGCCGTCAGAAAAGTTCAACAGTCCAGTTACTTGTCCGATGGGACAAGTCGAAATTTGAAGAGAATTAATCTTAATTCGAATAAATCATTATAAGTGTCAGTCAACATCCTTATTAAAATCAAAGTCGCTATTCAACTACCATGATTTTTTTTTATTATCAATAACATCGATACGTTTGTAATCAGTACTCTTCTACGTGAAGTCCGAGATCATTCAAAATCATTGAAACCCGGGTTTGGGTTTCAAACGAAAGTGAAAGTGAGCTGGGGATTATGTTCTGCAAAATTTGCCACGATAATGATAAATATGCTGATAAAAACAGTAAACTTTTCGTTGGTTCTTCGGCATTTAGAAAAGACACTTTGACATCTCACTGGAAAAGTTATTGTCATGTAAAATGTCATGAAAGGGAAGCATTGAAAGCTAAAGTATCCCAATCTGACACAAATAAATACAAGTCGAGTGTAGTGGTTTAAGGTCGGACAAGTGAGTTTTCTTTTTTTGCTACTCGTCCTCTCTCACAAAGGAATAAAAATTGCACTTGTCCGAGAGGACGAGTAGCAATAAAAGTTAATGTAGAGCCCTGATTAAGAGATATTGACAAAGCTACATGGTTTGTGATATACATGTATAATGATTTAATGTATCCATGTGTTTCTAGGTTAGCATTAATCAAAGTTTAAATCTATGGATTTTTTATTTTTGTAGAAGTTATTGCGACAGATAAACTTGATGTTGCTTTCAAAGATGTTGATGTGGCAATGTTAGTTGGGGCTATGCCAAGGAAAGAGGGGATGGAACGTAAAGACTTATTGGCAGCTAATGTTAAAATCTTTAAAGCACAGGGTGCAGCATTAGTTCAATATGCTAAGAAGACAGTAAAGGCAAGATAATGTCTTGTTAGCCCTTGTTATAAATGCCAGTTTGAAATATGAATGTTTAAGCTTCTGTATTTCAGCCTGTTTATACTTAATTTCATGCTAAATGGGTGGCCTTTGTGGCAGTTTTGTCTAAAGCACATGCTTTCAGATCACAGTGTTTCTCATGGCCTAGGTTTAAATATCCAGTTTGTCAATTTGCTTTCAATTGGCCTTGTGGCATAAAAAACAAAAATAATCTTTATCCCTGTCTTATGGTTTAATAATATATCTTAGTACACTTGCTTTTAAAAAGGTTTACCTCAGATAAAGATTTAGAGTACAAGGTAAAAAGTAAAGGTCACTGATACTTCTATGCAATACATTAATGGTAAATTGAAACTTAGTTCAGCAGTTGTTGATCTTTTGTTGTTGTTAGGGATCCATCTTCAGGTAACAGTTTAAAAGACATGGTCACTGATTTAATAAATTTAAAAATCGGTTCCCAAATATTTTTGTATTTACCGTGTTATGGATTCATTTAAACTTTTATACATAGCTGCTTACTTAAAATATATGTTTATTAGATGTTTACAGTGAAATCAAACACTTGTGATTAATCTGTGGCTTTTTAACTTAATGTATGTTGCCCAACCCAAAACCCCTTCAAGTCTTGGTTCATCATTCAAAGTCACATTAACCTAAAGAAGTGAAACCATACTTTATTTCTACAGATGAAATTAGTTCATAAAAGCTTTTTGACTTTGACACTTGTTCAAGATCACAGTGACCTGAAGTTGTAAAAGTCTTACCATATCTTCTTGACATGAACCAAAGGTCTAGAAGTTTTAAACTTCATACATAGCATCACTGCGTAATGCTTTATCAAATTCAGAGCACAAATGGCCAACTTGTCTGCAGTGTCTCCTTACAGAGCACATTGCCTCTCACCACCTAGAGTTGAATTCAACTTGGGCAGATCAAAGTGGCACCAGAGTAAAACCTTTTAACGCATTTTAATTATGAATTTAGAGTTATAATGTAACTTTATGCTTTGTTTTAATCATAAAAAACTAGAATTTCAAATTGTATGGTTAAACCTTTAAAAACCGTCTTGTGATATGCTAGAAGGCTTGTAAGCTTAAAACTTTAGCACATGAATCTACCAGTGAGGAGAAACTGGTTAAAATTTACCATAAAATTCTATAAGTTTGAATATCCACCAAACAGATATTGCAAAAACCCTAAAGTCACTGAGGTTAAATGTTTCATAAAAAAAAAAAAACTTTGGATATTTGACAGTTTTAAAGTTGTCGGTGCAAATTTACAATTTAAATAACAGTTTGTTTTTTTTTTTTTTATTAAATTTTAGGTTGTTGTTGTTGGTAACCCAGCCAATACAAATGCATTTATTTGCAGCCATTATGCCCCATCTATACCAAAGGAAAACTTTAGTGCATTGACAAGACTTGACCAGAATAGAGCACAGAATCAGGTATTTATAATCAGTGTTTACAGGTATCCAGTATTACCAGTATACTGGAAAACTGGTACATTTTCAGTAAACCAGAAAACCACTGCACAGTTTTAGAAATACTAGTCCATTTTGTACTTCAACAAAATCTTTAAAAGTGAATATTGTAATCGTATGTTTTCGGACAGATTTTAATAGTTTCATTTTCAAGAGTCCAGGAATTAAGAGGAAATTTGTAAATTAAATATCTTGAAAATGGGGATGGGGGGGGGGGTGTTCGAATATTTAGAGAGTGTCCAAAATATTAGAGACATTTTGGAGCCGATTTTGGGTCCTGGTTCCCTCCCGGTATTTCAAGACATTATCAGCAGCAATATCCACACATGTATCAATTATATCGTGAATTTGTAAATAAAATACAAGTAAAATTTACCTTCTGTACCGTTTATTTCATCAATGATTACATTGTATTTTTTTAAGTGTTTGTTGATCAATAATCATGATTCTTTAAGTAAATACACATCAATAATGCCATTTTGTTTATAATAAGTTAATAATGAGACTTTTCTCATTAACTCCCAACATTGTAGGTGCACCAACATTTATTTGTAATTGTAAGCTGGCAAAATTATTATTATTCATCGTGCATTGCATTATTTTTGAATCAAGTTTAGAGAATTTCATTTCAACCAAATTCAATATTTTACCATTGCCTATGTGTGTTCATTTTAAGAAATAGCAATGCAAAGAGGATCATGTTGTTGGAAGTCTTGATTTCCGCAAATGAAAGGTTAAAAATTAAATTATTTCAAACATTTTAATGTAATTCTCATCTTGGAAAAACAGTTTTTTATCACAACTGTCATTTTGAACAATCGGATGGTAGCTTTAAGGAAACGTAATGAAATTTTAAGTGAAAAACTTCCCTTCTTGTTTTCATAAAAAAATGCCTTTGATGTTGAACTAAGTGTACCTGACAAGATTCTGTCTTGCATGTTTTTCTCAGCAGTGAACATTAATCTTAATCAACTTTAACTTTCATAGAAAATTAAAGCACTTTACTAAAGGTATGATTTTATTGAGTTTACATAAAAAGGAAAATACATGGCACATCACCTGGTTTAAGTTATGATGCAAGACTTAATGGTGCCAATAGACAATGAAAAAAAGGTGTGAAAACATTATATGTAAAATAATTGAAAACAACAAAATTTCTTCATGATTTTATAAATCTTTAAAGCACTCTCCATCACAAGCTGCTACTGAGTTTCAGCAAAAACGTGTCCTGATTTAGAGGTTAAAAATTGCCATCCAAAATTAGAGGGAATCTAAAAATTATTGAAATTTAGAAATTAGGGTGTCCGAAAATATTGAGGATCTGAAAATATTGAAGGACTACAGTAGAAAATTGACAATCTAAAACCAGTGATTTTCAATAGAGGTAAATCATTCAGAATGATTTAAAACCAATTAAGACTTTACAATTTCAAAGTAAAACCTGTCTACAAAGGCCACTTGAAAACTGGCTTAAATTGGCCTTTGTTGACAAGTGACCTTTGTAGACAGGGTCAATATACTAGCAACAGTTACTTCCCTGTATTTGCATTTTACAGTAATGAAATGAATACTCAGTTCATTAATATCTAAATATAAATACGATAAATTTGATATATAGAGAAAAGAAAGCTAGCCATTAACATACAGTATGTAATGAGTTTTTCTCTCACATTTATAATTAGGTCCAATTGTTTATAAAGTCTCCCTTATGTTGTAAAGCTAGCACATTATATTAACCATCAAATGAAATGGAAATGTAGGTTTATGCACAGTTAGATTTTTTTAACCCACATGATTATTACAGCAATATATTAGGCAGACAATAGGCCAATAATCTGTATCACCAATCTGCAGAAGACAAGTGCTAGAAATTTTTATGTAAATACAGTAAAACCTGGGGTAGCGGTCACCTGTGTAGAGCGGTCACCTGTCAGTAACTGGTCAGTCTGAAATGGTCACTAACGTTTTTACTATATATTGAACCTCTGTAGAGCAGGTCACCTGTCTGACGCAGGTCAGCAGGTCACCCTAACGGCCTCCCAATCGAAAAAATTACCTGTGTACAACAGGTCACTAATCCCATTCTCGGGAATATTTTTTGGGGGAAAACAGCCATAAAATCCACTGAAAAAATGGTAAAACTCAAAACATAATGATCAAAACTTAAAAAAAAACAATTTTATCAATCCATGTGTTCTATGAAAAACTTAGTAAATCGTAAATTGAGTTGCTTTACATAGAAGTCAGGACAGTTGTCATTTTGCCGATTTCTACTCAATTTCATAAAATCAACACTTGGCTATGATTAATCCATTAATTAGAATGCTCATGATAAAATGCTCTGAAAGTCTGTTCATTAATCACACAATAAAGCCCTATTAATGGTAAATTGTTACAGGTAAAGATTTAAACACTGTCAAAAAGTCAGGCTAATTGATTTTTTTATCACCTTTCTGTGGGGCTCACAAAGGGATAAGGTTACCTGGACATGTATTACTGGTAAAAACAATTTTTAATTTTTTATTAGTCCCCCTTTTTTCTTAAATACAAGTATTTTTCTCGTCAGTCATAATTATTTTTGAAGTGAAAGTTGTCCAGATTTTTTTATTTATATAAAAAAATTCCCCCTTATTGGCAACCCTTCTAAAACCGAAAGTTGTCAGGACAACTTCTAGAAATGGGAGATGCAGATTATTAGCCTAGGGGTTTAGGTAGTGTAAGAATGGTACAAATGCCAATGCAGGGCTTTTTGAAACTCACCTGATAACCTGGATATGTCAGATATATTTTGAAAAAGATGTATAAATCCATTGAAAATTATATAAAATCCATTGAAAATTATATAATCAATAAATGACACAAAGCTAATAATTTTTCTTGCATTTAAAAAGTCCCTAAAATATTAAAATAAAAACAATTGTCCATTTTAATAACAATACATTAATATTGGTGCTTTGTACAATCATTTTATAACTGTCAAATTGGAGAAGTTATAAGTCGAATGCAAATCAAGGAATGTAACTGGTCCTCAGAATATCTATCCTGTCTACAAAGGTCACCTGTCAACAAAGGCCACTTTTAGCCAGTCCCTCAAGTGGCCTTTGTAGACAGGTTTAACTGTATTAATTTTTTCAAACATCCAAAATAATCCTGACTGCCCCCCTCTCCAAAAAAAAAAAAAAAAATTAAATAAATAAATAAATAAAATAGATAATAAAAAAACTTGTAAACAAATACTCAAGAAGACTGATGAAAAATTAAAAAAAATGTTTTGTTTTTTTTTACCCCTTATGCATGTCCATGTAACCTTATCCCTTTGTGAGTCCCGCTAAAAGGTAATGTAAAAAAAAAAGTACTTTAAATAACTAGAACTTTTTGACCATGTTAAATCTTTATGTGTAACAAGTTACCCTTAATATAGAGATTTAATTGTAAGTTTCTAATTAATGGATTATTATCAGTTGATAATTTTTAGAAGTTAAAATTGGTAAGAATGGCTACTATTGGAGTATTCTGACTACTATAGAAACAATATTTGTTAATTTCATTTCTTTTATTTCCAAGTTTTTCATGGCACACTGGGATTGATATAATTATTTTTAGCTCACCAGGCTTTAGCCAGCATGAGCTTATGGTATGATGTGGCGTGTGTATGTGCATGCATGCGTGCATTCATGCATCCGTAAACTTTACATTTTAATCTTCTTCTCCAAAACCACTGGGCCAAATTAATGAAACTTGGTAACCATTATGCCTGGGTGAAGTCCTTTCAGATTTGCACAAATGAAGGAGTTATGTCCCCTTGGGGCCCCATAAGAGGAAATAGTGAAAAACTTAAAAAATCTTCTCCTCTGAATGTACAAGAGATATACCTTAGTTATTTCATTTATAACATCCTTAGGTCATGTAGTTTCAGATTTGCAAAAATGGTAGCCATGGGGCTCAAAATGGGGAAATGGTAAGGTACTGAGGGGGATATTGCTTAAAACTATGTATTTGTCAGTATATCTTGAAAACTATTAACTTTTTGTATAGACATGTGTATTAGAATATTGCAGGTAATTGCAACAACAATCATTTTGATATATGGTTCAAGGTCATATGTTCAAAGGTCAAGGTCGCAGCTGCAAAAGAAGACTGATATTGCTAATTATCTTGAAAACTATTTACTTTTTGTATAGGCATGTATATTAGAATATTGTAGATATTGACATGGCGATCATTTTGATATATGGTATCAAGGTCATATGTTGAAAGGTCAAGGTCACAGCTGCAAAAGAAGACTTTAATTGCTAATTATCTTGAAAAGTATTCACTTTTTGTATAGGCATGTTTATTAGAATATTTTAGGTATTGCAACAACAATCAGTTTGATATATGGTTTGAGCTCATATGTTGAAAGGTCAAGGACATGGCTGCAAAATAAGACTTCAATTGCTAATTATCTTGAAAACTGTTAACTTTTTGTATAGGCATGTATATTAGAATATTGTAGGTAATGACATTGACGATCATTTTGATATATGGTTCAAGGTAATATGGCGAAAGGTGGAGGCTAGGGCTGCAAAAGAAGCCTTAAATTGCTAATTATTTAGAAAACTATTAATTTTTTTATATAGGCATGTATATTAGAATATTGTAGTTATTGAAATGGCGATTATTTTGATATATGGTTCAAGGTCATATGTTGAAAGGTCAAGGTAACAGCTGCAAAAACAAGACTTAAATTGCTAATTATCTTTGAAAACTGTTAAGTTTTTTATAAGCATGTATATTAGAGTATTGTTGGTATTGGGTACAATGATCATTTTGACATATGAATACAAGGTCATGTTCAAAGGTCAAGGTCACAGCTGCAAAAGAAGACTTAAATTGCTAATTATCTTTGAAATTTACTAAATTTTTGTATATGCATGTATATTAGAATATGGTAGGTATTGACATGACCATCATATATGTTCAAAGGTCAAGGACATAGTTGCATAAGTATACCGAAATTGGTTAATGATTTGGAAATTATTCATTGCACTACAATTACTTCATGCATATTATATAAGCTACCTATAAATGAAATGTTACTGGATATATTTCTGATTTAGTTTTGTGGCAGTTCTTAACTTGAGAAAACTTGTAAAGTTTCTGTACTGAATATATTGTCTATTGCACTTTGCAAACAATTTTGGACATATCCTCAGGTGAGCGTTAAGGCCCATGGGCCTCTTGTTTACAATTTTTATCATTATATTTTGGGGTTTTTCTTAAATTTATTTTTTTGATGGCCATTTTGCAAAAAATGTGCCTGAAAATGGCATTTAGTGACTGTTATAGACAGAGAAATTTTCCAGTCAGGCAGTTGTTAAGGTGGCTACTGGCTACAAATGACAGTCTACAGAGGTTCTATACAAAATGTTAGGGACTTAAAACTTAGACTTAAGACTTAGACTGACTGCTAGTGACAGATGACTGTTCTGCGGACATGGCCGCTACCTCAGATACATGTAATAAAATTTTCTTAACGTATTGAAAAAAATGATGCCAATGAGTTATTTATTGCTTAACTTCAAAGAGTAGGGGGCATCTAATTGTAATTGAAGATACATGTACTTATAATGGTAATTATGACTATTTTTAGATTGATACTTCCATTTTTATCTGAGGTGGTAAGCATTTTGAAAATTGTTAGTTTGTGTTTATTATCCATCAGACATTTTTTAAAACTTTTTATTTCAATATTTACAGATAGCAGCTAGATTAGGAATCCCAAATTCAGATGTACAGGATTGCATCATTTGGGGTAATCACTCAAATACACAGTTCCCTGATGTGTGTCATGCTAAAGCAAAGGTTGATGGAAAGTTTGTTCCAGTGCAAGATGCTGTCAAGGACGACAATTGGATAAAAAATGAATTTATTTCGGTACATTTATACATATTATGTCAGATGTAATAATTATGTAACTAGATTATACCTACAACTAATTGTAGTAAAAATTCACTGTTGGCAAACCCATGGTGGGACATTTTACATGCTGATGGTGCTCTTAATATGGTTTACTGATAAAGAGTAATTTCTAGCTGAGCTTATATGGCATGGTGGAGTATGGGTGCTTGAATGCATTAACTTTAATCTTTTCTGAAACTACTTGACAAATAAGAACTAAATTTGAAGTGAAAGGTTCCTGTGTAAAGCAGATCAAAGTTTACACAAATCAACTTCCTGCAGCAATCAAGACAGCCAATGTAATTATATGATGGCTAATTCCGGTTTATTAAATGAAATGATTGGATTCAAATTTGGTATTTAAAAAGTAGATGTATAGCCATTTAATATATATGTATTAAGTTGGGCATCATAGTTGGCCACCTTTACTCTAAGTAGCAAAGAGTGATAAATGGTCAGCATAGGTTTATTTATCAACTGATTTTGTTCAGACTTGGTATTAAGAAAGTAGATGAATAGCCAAGTATCATGAGTACTGATTTTTCGTGAAAAAATGTTCATGTTTTTAGTGCCCAATTCAACTTTTTTTAGCCATTTCATTTCATTTTTGTTACCAATTAAAACCAAACTGTATGTTCTTTCCACTTTCTCAGCCTCAGGTATAATAAATACAGCCAGATGACCATCACAGGCCCTATTGGGCTATTGTTACACTGTATATTCAACAGGACAAAGCTTGTATAAATGTAAATTATGTTATTAAAATGATTTTGTGTATTTCCCATCATGAACCATCATGTGGCAGATAATTTTTCAAGGGTATCACAGTGAGAAATAAATAGTGTGGATTTGAATGTTATTTTTAGCTCATGTCTTCAACAAAGTTGTTGTCGAGCCTGGCATTGCCATAAGGCCAAACTTATTGTAGGTATTACTTTTCTGGTGTCAGCAGCTTGTCAAAATGTGAAAGTTTATGTTAAAGTTTATGTATTAACTACTTGATCAATAACTAACAAGTCGAGACTTTTAAATCCGTGGAATTCTTGTTTTATGTATTTGAATTCTTTTTTTGCCTTACTATTTAACTTTGAATGTAACAACATAGTTATTGTTATTATTGTATGTATATATATTGTTTTTTTTTTCTTCTGTCAGACGGTACAGAAAAGAGGAGCTGCAGTAATAAAAGCTAGAAAACTCTCCAGTGCTATGTCTGCTGCTAAAGCTACTGTTGACCATGTTAGAGACTGGTTGCTTGGATCTGGAGTAAGTGTTTCATACAACTTTAACATTAAATAATTTATTTTTATTATTACATGTACTTAAAAAACACTTACTTGTGTTGAAAAATTCATAAATCAGAACTCAAATAATGGCAGGAAAATTTCTCCAAAAGTAGAAAAAGATATGTTGGAAATTGATAAAAACCATTCAGTTATTTTGTTTATTACATTTTCATTGTTTCTCCAGTTGGTTACTGATTTCAATGATTTAAAATTTATTTAGATAAAGACCTTGAAACTTTTTTATGAAAGGAATAATCAGGGAAGCTTTAATTCACTTCCAAGTCAGTGGCAGGTGCCAAGTTGTTCAATTTGAATTATCTTTTCAATAGATGATAAAGACAAATCGGTATTATCAAATAGTTCATGTATTTGATTTAGAAATTAAATGTTTACAGCATTGAATTAATCTGTGTGTGCATAGCCCGAGTTTTATAGCTAGAATATTGATGATTATTGATAATCATGAAGCTGAACATACATCACTGTTGAAATTTTTTAAAACACTTTTTTTCTGGCCTTTGTTTTCAACAGGACAGAATTGTTTCCATGGCAGTGGCATCAGATGGTTCTTATGGAATTCCTGCAGGTTTGATGTATAGTTTCCCAGTAAAGACAGAGAAATGGTAACTGGAAAATTGTACAGGGGTTGGAGATCAATGATTTTGCTCGAGAGAAGATGGATATCACAATGAAGGAACTTCTACAAGAGAGGGATGATGCTTTAAAAATCTGTGAACAAGACCAACAAGTTAAACTCTAATCTGATTAGTAATTCTGATCAGTATTCCTTAGTTGTTTTTAAACATTTAATTCATACTTAATTATCAATAGATAGCATGTCAAAAGGTAAATTTAGTACATTCTTTAATGTTATTGGGTGCTTTTATGCTGGTTAATATTATGCTTATTTAATATCGTAGTAAATTAATGTTAGAATTAATGGTACATGGATTTGATCATGATCAAGACATTATTTACTGTACAATTATGGATTTTCCATTTAACAGATTTTCAGATGTTTTCAGAGGTGCAGAATTTTCGGTAAATCAGCATTATTGAAGTTACATGAGTAATAAAAAATAAAATAAATATTTTACTGGTATACCACTTATTTTACTGTTATATCTAAAAGAGATATATTATCAATCTACAAACATTAATGATGTTTTAAAATTTCATATACATTTTATTCTGCAGAATGCAATTATTCATTCCATGTAAAGCTTGTGATGTACTGCGTAATACATACATGTATTTTCTATCTTCAAACAGCTCTGACATTTTGTTTTAATGAATTTTCCCCCCAAAAATCTAATTTTTTTTGTTTCATGTATAGCTTGTGATATACATAAATACTAATGTATTGTATATGGCTTCTTGTCATTTAGGCTGTTGTTCGTAGAATTGCTGATATTGAATATCATAGATAGATAGTAAGTAGCATGACTGGTCGTGTTTCTGAAAAGTACAAAAAAAAAATAAAATAATACACAATGACTCAAGTTGTTACTGTTGTTATAAATATAAAAAAGAAAATAAAAACTTTGTTTTCATGCATTTAAAGAAAACCACTTTTCTGATAAAGCTTAAACATGCTCTGGTGGTTTTTCATGACAGAGATTGCTTGTTGGCTCTGTTGTAGCTGAGATGGCCACTGGTAACTGAGAATTAAAATTTGCTTTCTGTGCATGTTAAAGAAAACTGTTTTTCTTATCCAGTTAAAACTTGCAAATATTACAAATATCAACTGATAATATCCGTTTAGATAAAACTTGTAAACTGATGATCAAAGCATACTAGTGAATAGGGATATTTTCAGAAATCATTTATACAAGGAACATCTATAGTTATGCTGTTGGTTTTACTCCAGTTTCTGATCCCTTGGTAAAATTTTCTGCAAGCATGAACCTTGACCTTTGTTGCCTGCATTCCTTTGCCATTGGGTTTCATTTGTGAGTCAGTAAAATGTAATGAATTTGTTAGTTATTGTGAATCTGACATTGTAGGTCAGTGTGCTAGCATTATAATTACATCAATCATCATGACACAAGATATATGTATGTACAGTCAATAGGACACTTGCATAAACTCGCTTACTACAAGAACGTTTATATTCATTTCTTGAAATTATGAGATTAATTTTAGCATAGTAATATAAAGGCTACAAGTTTTTAACTTGTAACTATTATATATGTTCTTTCTTCTTCCAATCTGTATGTATACCGCTAAAAGTGGCTTAGTTGGTAGAATTCATGGAGAGCAAATGGGAAAACTTGGCCATTTTCTGGTTTGACAGGAAAAGAATCACCTTAAATATTGACTGTTCTTTTGCCAATTGTTTCCGATGTAAGAATGAAAGTCATAAGGTCCTTAAGATTAGACCTTTTAACTTATGTCCTATGTCCCAAAGGAATGAAAGAAATGCCAATGCATGTTGTTTCAAGGATTTTATCTATAGCTTTCAGTTTTGATATGTTTAGAGTGTTAAATTTAATTTTGATTGATTTAATGGGGTTTTACACCCTTGTCAACAATATTTCTCTTTTATCGAGATGTCACCAGCTATAGGTGAAGTGACAGAAATTTTGACCTTTGCAATGCAGGGAGTGTTGATTAATGTGCAATGCCTGTCGTGACACAGGGAATTGGTTTTTAGGGTCTCATCCGAAGGACTTTGTGACTTTCATTTCTAAATGCCAAGTGCTTGGCAAAAAAAACAGTCAGCTCTAATTTTCAAGTCTTGGGTCAGACCCGGCCGGGGTTCGAACTCTCAACCTCCCAAAAATGAAGAGAGCACTCTACCATAGTGGTAAAACTGTTAAAGGTTTCATTATTTAAAGTATTGATTTAATAGTCATAAAATGCCAACAGATTTTCAAAATCAGTTTAATTACATATTGTACTAAAAATATACATACAATATATAGAATTAATATTTATAAAAATTAAATAATTTTTTGTAAAAATAAACATTTCAAGCTCATAGTCATTGAATTTCTGAGATCAAAAGTACCAACATTTTAAAATTTTCTAAATAGTAAAATATTATGTAATACATATATACATTGCTATTAAAATGTACATAAGTTTACAAAACAACAAGCCTAATGGTCTTGCCTGGGCAAGTAGAAGGTCAATAGGCTAGCTGTAATTTTCTTATCTGCATATCTGTAATATTAAATTACTAAAACAATTTTCAAATGCATATAACATATTGATACTTATGCAAGACCTTATTAGGATTAATGTTTCTAGAAAACATAATAAGGAAATAACATGATACAGTGACAAGCCACGTGTATCCAAATTTCCGAAGAATTATTTATATTTGTTTGATGAAAATGTCATGGTATTGCGATTAAAAATAATAGTTTTTAGAATGAAATAAGGAATACAGTAACTATAATCACGAACCAGATAGACTTAAAATACAATTCACTACTGTAACTAGACCCTAAATTTTACCAAAGCAGATTTTTTATAGGGATCAGTCTAAAGTGAGGATAGCACTCGCCATCTAAAGGTGTCCTGGGGGCATGCTCCCATGGATTTTTTCAATAAACAGTACATCCCGAGACCATTTCAAATCATGATTTCTCATTATAAATGTGAATTTTTAGCTCACCTGAGGCACAAAGTGCTCAAGTGAGCTATTGTGGTGGGTCATTGTCCGGTGTGCATCGTGCGACGTGCGTCGTGCGTCAACTTTTGATTGTTAACACTCCTGAGGCCACAATTTAAGTGCAATCTTAATCAAACTTTCTCAGAATGATCCTCTTGACAAAAGCTAGCTCAAGTTCGTATATAGGCCATGTTGGGTCAATATCTAGGACACTAGGTCAAATTGTAGAAAAACCTTGTTAACACTCCTGAGGACCCAATTTCAGTCCAATCTTCATCAAACTTAGTCAGAATGATCATCTTGACAAAAGCTAGTTCAGGTTCGTATATGGGCCATGTTGGGTCAATAAGTAGGTCACTAGGTCAAATTGTAGAAAAACCTTGTTAACACTCCTGAGGACCCAATTTTAGTTCAATCTTCATCAAACTTAGTCAGAATGATGCTCTTGACAAAAGCTAGCTCAAGTTCATATATGGGCCATGTTGGGTCAATAAGTACCGGTAGGTCACTAGGTCAAATTGTAGAAAAACCTTGTTAACACTCTTGAAGACCCAATTTTAGTCCAATCTTCATCAAACTTGGTCAGAATGATGCTCTTGACAAAAGCTAGTTCAAGTTGTATATGGGCCATGTTGGGTCAATAAGTAGGTCACTAGGTTGGATTGTAATAAAACCTTGTTAACACTCCTGAGGACCCAATTTTAGTCCGATCTTCATCAAACTTAGTCAGAATGATCTTCTTGACAAAAGCTAGCTCAAGTTCGTATATGGGCCATGTTGGGTCAATAATTAGGTCACTAGGTCAAATTTTAGAAAAACCTTGTTAACACTTCTGAGGACTCAATTTTAGTCCAATCTTCATCAAACTTAGTTAGAATGATCTTCTTGACAAAAGCTAGCTCAATTTTGTATATAGGTCATGTTGGATCAATAAGTAGGTCACTAGGTCAAATTGTAAAAAAAAACCTTGTTAACAATCCTGAGGCCCCAATTTTAGTCCAATCTTCTTCAAACTTAGTCAAAATAAACTTCTTGGCAAAAGCTAGCTCAAGTCCTTACATGACCATGTTGGGTCAATAAGTAGGTCACTAGGTTGGATTGTAATAAAACCTTGTTAACACTACTGAGGACCCAATTTTAGTCCAATCTTCATCAAACTTAGTCAGAATGATGCTCTTGACAAAAGCTAGCTCAAGTTTGTATATGGGCCATGTTGGGTCAATAAGTAGGTCACTAGGTCAAATTGTAGAAAAACCTTGTTAACACTCCTGAGAACCCAATTTTAGTCCAATCTTCATCAAAGTTAGTCAGAATGATGCTCTTGACAAAAGCTAGCTCAAGTTCATATATGGGCCATGTGGGGTCAATAAGTAGGTCACTAAGTCAAATTGTAAGAAAACCTTGTTAACACTCCCTGAGGCCCCAATTTTAGTCCAATCTTCATCAAACTTAGTCAGAATGATGCTCTTGACAAAAGCTAGCTCTAGTTTGTATATGGGCTATGTTGGGTCACTAAGTAGGTTACTAGGTGGAATTATATACAAACCTTGTTAACACATATGAGGGGATCCATTTTAGACCAATCTTATCAAACTGTCTCAGAATGATGCTCTTGACAAAAGCTAGCTCAAGTTTATATATGGGTCATTTTGTGTCAATAAGTAGGTCATTAGCTCAAAATATATGAAAAAATCTCTTTTAAGAATAGAAGCTACAGTTTGCCAAAATGAAGCTGAGTGTACATCATTTTCAGGTGAGCGTCCAGGGCCTTCATGGCCCTCTTGTTAGTATTTGTTGTTGTCCAACTGTGAAACAATCGACTTAACATGATTTAACCATGACTGACTGGATGAACATCTCTAATTAACACATCAAAACATCCACAGCCACGTAACAACAGATCTGTTGAAATACACACTGCGGTCAGGCATAAAGCATCTTAGGATATGAGGAAATTTGGACTAGATGTAGCCTGACCCTTTGTTATTGTAAAATAACACAGGGAAAGCAAAGTTGCAACAAAAAGATATAAATGGCATTAACTGACTATTGCAATGATAAAATATTATTGTAATGGGTGTTGTTGAATCAAATCACATAGTGTGATCAGAACATTATTTTACAACTACTCTTTAAATGTAAACCCAGACTGTGTGTAAGAAAAAAGTAATCAAAGAATGGTAATGAAAACGGTAAAAGAAACACAGAAAATAAAATTGTCAAGGCTATTAGTTTTTTAGAGGGATAAAAAATCATAATCATGGTAATTGTAAACCGTTCATTATGATCTTATTTAATCTAAATCTTTATTGACTTAATTTTTACATTGCATCACTACGAACCATCATCAAGAACTACCAACAGAAAGTAACATTTTTGGTGAATTTTTCACCGAGGCAAAAGTAGCTATGGTAATGCAATTAAGTTTACTCCATATACCATAATACAAAATTTGAGAGTTGTTTCCAAACATAATAAACTTCACTTTAAACCCAATAGTGTGTGACCTTTGTTAAAACATAG
Organism: Tegillarca granosa; assembly: GCA_029721355.1. NCBI lineage: Eukaryota > Metazoa > Mollusca > Bivalvia > Arcoida > Arcidae > Tegillarca > Tegillarca granosa. The sequence goes on from CM056595.1 coordinate 6,784,597, forward strand.
TTACACATTGTTACATCATAGTATCAACCACAAATTTATGATTAATTAGAGTTAAAAATAGTTTTGTTAAAAACTGATTACCAGTATAAATTTTATTTAGAAACTACATTGTACACTGTCATGTTATTTTTCTTTTACAGACCATTTAAAATTTATTGGATTATACCTAAAACTACAACTATTTGGTAGATATAAATACATATAACTTTCACAACTATGCAAAATTAAAAAAATAAATAAATAACTTGAATATGATCAGATAAAAAAAGCATTAACAAAAAGGAAAAGAAAGAATAAGACATTGCGGGTACATAAACATCAAGATGGTTGAAATTAAAAAGAGAAAAAATTTTGATAAAAAATCAAATGTTTTAAAGGGCTCCAAGTATTTCATTTATTTACAGCCATCAATAGTTATTAAAATTTAAAAATTCGGAAATAAACCTTTTACTAAAAATGAAACAACATCATGGAATTTAAAAATATATATATATATAAAAAAAAAAAAAAAAAAAAAAAAAACAAACCAGCAACAACAAACAATTCATACATGCATTTACTAATTTGAAATTATGCACTTTTGCTTCTAGACCCCTTTAAACTTTACCAGAAAAATTACAGAAATATATTGAACTGACGATGCCTTAATCTGAAAATATTCATATAAAAAATTGTATCATTCCTAATTTGCTGTTTATTCATTTATTCATTTTTTTTCAAAACAAACAATGTAATAATGATAATATGTAATAATAAATATATAATGATTAAATAGAAAAATAACAAGAGGCCCATTGACCTTAGTGCTTAAATGGCATATGAATGATTATTACAATATGCACACTTCTCTAGATTTTAAGTTTACTTCATAAATTTATGACTCTGACTTTGGCCTTGACTTCATGGAGAAAAATACTGCTTAAATACATCAAAAGTTAATGTTTTATTGATAAACAATTATCTTAAATAGTAGAAAAAAAAGTACAGATTCTGGTCATGTATTAACCCAATTTGAAGATCAGTTCACAAAAACTTGGAACCCTCATGAAAAAATCTTTAACCATGAAGATAAAGCAATTTTAAGTTGGTTTTTTTTTCATAAATAAGGTCATTGTTCCCACTGTACCTCAATTTAGTTTTATTCAATGTAACAGGTGCCATGTAACAGGTGCTTGTTTAATTTACTGTTTGAGTATACATGTAAATAGAGTAACTTGGTCCCAGTTAAAATAACTGATTTATGGCACATTTTTAAATACAATTTATAACAATTATATATTGGTTTATCCTATGCTTCAATCTCTTTAAATACACTGTATTTTGCAAACTCATGTATTCTGGAGGCTTCTGAAATTCAAGCACAAAATATGATGAGATCTCCTTAAAAACATGCAGTTTTCCTCTTTTTTAAAAAGGATGGTTTTAATAAAGAGCAAAGCAATACACAGAACCCTTACTTGAAAGTGTAATCATATGACTTAAATGGAATGGTGATATACTTTAAAATTACTTAAAGCTTTCATTAAGAAATATTTCCCTGGTAGAGACGATACAGAAGCATACATCCTTTACTAGATGGTGCCATATTTTTCCAAAATTCATCTTCTACAGTAAATCTCATCACATCGTCTACTGACACCACTCTTATACTGGTAGATTCTTCCACTTCAGCATGAGTACCTTGATGGTAAAGGTCAAGGACTTCTCTTGAGTTCAAGCTGCATCTGTAAATGCAAAATAGTTTTTTCATTCTAAAAATAAGAAGTTAAGTATTGATGTATGTGTTATACACTTTAACCTGCTCAAGTTTTTTATATCACACACACACACACACACACACACACACACACACACAGAGTAATAACTGGTTGGCTGGTTGAGTAACAGCTACTGACTAGGACAACACATGTATCATAATAATATTAATATTAAGACCCTAAATCTGAGCTACAGTGGTATATACATCTCTGCAAATACTGTTATCTACTTCTGTATAAAAGTGCAAAATGTTATCATGTCTCTGGTCAATGAAATCAAATACAGTTTAAAACCATAAACCAATTTGTCCAATGATTTTAAATGTGACAACCATTTAAGAATCATATAAAGGAGAATCCACAATTGTCTGTTTTAACACTTAGATTAACACCCAAATGTGATAATAAGACTGCTTTCAAATGTGACCATTTATAATATTGTTATGTTTATGTTTAGAAATCCAATTTGTACTTATTGTCACCTGCTTAAATATCATAGAACTTAAAATGTTTACTAGACAGTTTTAATGTTTGCTGGTGACCTAATACAAATTACACTTCCTTTTAAGGCCTTAAAGGTACATTTTACAATAATCATTACTATAATACATGTATCTTAGAAAGTAGAGTTTTTCCTTCTTGTATTACGATGCAGGTTTAATTACCTGTTGGGTCAGCCTTTTGGAAGATGAGAAATGACAGTTTTTTCCAAGCACTAAGAAATAAATTTCATAGAGTTCCTCATACAATGTCTTTAAGGTCTTTAAAGGTCTTAAAAATGACCCAGATCCTGTAACTTTGTCATAAAAACCCTGGCTGACATTTTCATTATGCAAGGACATTGCACAGGTATAAATTATATATGCACAACATTTGCCATATTGTTATGTAAAAAATAATTTAAAACATTTACTAATTTATCATTAATTTGGCACCTGCTTGTCTTTTTTTGTGACTCTAAATTTGAAATTAACAATTACCTGAATGCAAATTGTATAATAATACAATTTTACCATAAAATGACCCTGCAGGAGACTTGTATTGAAAACTAAGATATGAAAAACTTTCTGGAATAATTAATAAAGTGATTTGCAAACCTTCATCATATACCGTAAATAAAATTATGAAGTTTCTAGTTTACTGGTTGAAATTTGCAGGAATTGATTTCACAAAGTAGGATCCCTAGGTTTAAAAAGTGTTCAAAAACAACTAGTTCCAATGACTTAAAAACTAAGAACAAAAATACATGTATATACATATATAAAAACATTTTGTAAAGTTTCAAGGTTCTGGACTGAAAACTACAGGTAAGTTGATTTCATGAAATAGGTAATTTATTTAATTTACTATAAACAAGAAGCACTTCATGCAACTCAGTCACATATCTAGTTATAACCTTTACTTGTAATCAGTATTTGAATGAACATTTCAAAGAACTTTTAGCTTACCTGAACTTAAAGCTAAGATGACTTTTTGGAACTGTTCACCTTAAGTTGTCTACTGTGCACTGTGTGTCAACTGTTACACATTAACTTTCAATTTTTTAATTTTCTCCTATTTTAATGAAACCTGTGATAGTCATACCAGGTGAAGGCCTTTCATATCTGTACAAATGGAGGAGTAATTAGGTTCCTTTATGGTCCCATAAAAAAGTGTGGAATAAGAAAAACTTAACTGTTCATATTTCATTTCTATCATTCTTAGGACATCTAGTTTCAATGTCATGGGCTCAAAAGACAAGGTCAAATATTCATAAGAATACTGAGATTTTGAAATTTTTTATCAGTTTGACTTGGCCTAAAGGTCAGGGTCATAATTCTATTTTAAAAAAACAAACTTTTATTAGCAATATCTTTACTACATTTAAAGATTTAAACAATGGATGTTCAATATTTATAATTTCCTTAAATGACCTTCAAAATGAAGTCAAGGTCATGACCTTCTTTTTAAACTTTATGCTGATGTTTTATGCAGGTTTTAAGTTTTGGATGTTTTAATACTGTTTTCATTACACAAGATGAGGATGATGACTTTATTTAACGAATTTTAAATTTCTAAATCTAGCTTTTGCGTAAAGATTTCAACATTTGGATGTTCAGTTTTTATATTTTGAATTTTTAATTAAGATTAAGGTTTAAAATAAGTTAATGACCTAGTTTTTTTCCACTTTGTACTTTTGCTATATTAGAGCTGTTTATAAACATACTATGGCTAAACCTTAGATATTCTAGATTCTTAGGAAATGTTATATTTCAACTGGTTTAAATATTGTGAAAACTGTGAAGAAATTTTGATACTGGAAGTTTCTGCAATTAACGTGATAGTTCAAAGTACTTCTGCAGAGATTTGGCAAATTTCCTCAGGTTAGCATTAAGACCCATTTGCTTCTTGTTTAAAACTTTCTATTTATTCATTTTTTAACCTTTTTCAGATTACAATCAAATGGGGAACAATAAAATAAAGGAGGTGTAAATATGAATCATATGATACCCTATAAAAGACTAGACTATAAATTTCACTGGATATAGAATTATACGGTTCAAATGAAAATTTTTTGTGCATCTTTGAAACTTCAAATAATTTTATTTTGTGCTCTAGAAAATTGTGACAAGACATTTACATAACTTTAGATCTACACAGAAAATATGTGGTTCCATATAAGGTTTATGTTTCAATTAATTGTAAATGCTGACCAAGATTGTCATGCTATGCTCACTGGATTTAACAAATTCAATTCACATTTCTGTTTCTACCAGCATCTCTTAAAAGTGTGAGTATGTAAGGAATCTCATTATTTTAAAACTGGGGCTAGTATAAAGTTCTTACAGCTTATATATTTGTTTGTCAAATAATAGATAATAATAGATAAAATATCTCACCAATGCTAAACCTTAGTATCAGTCAGGTTAATAACAAAACAATTTTTGAAAACAAAAAATTATACACCTGTTACATACTTAATTAAAAATTCTATACTTGGTCTACCAGCTGAGGTTAGATTCCTAGCTATACCAAGCATTTCTGGCTCAGACAACTTAGACCTGGGAATGTTCACTTCATCAACTACCTCTCTTACTATTGAGTCAAATATTTCATGAACTACTGCATCTGGTGGCATGCTTTCAAAGTTAATATCTTCATATTTAATTTTTCCAACCAGTTCCTAAAACAAACAAAAGATAAATTAAAAGTGTTTAACTATCAACAACTATGTACTTAACACATGTGCAATTCAATACTTTCTATCAACTAAATTTACTTCACTAATTATAACAAGAGGCCCATAGTTCTTGTTGCTCACCTGAAGAACATGCCTGCTATCATCAGTATTCAATAAATTGATAATTTTTCAAAAAATTAAAGGGCAAAAGTTAAAATACCTGGTAACAAAATTTTTAAAAAATTCTACATGGACATAATTTATTTATGATAACATCTAAGCAAGACCCATCTATCTTGGTTGTTGGTTTCTTTTCCATGTAGGCCATTGGAGGTGCCATTACTTTAGAAGTAAGTGTTACAACTTGTCATCAACTTCAGCATAACAACAAATTTTTTGAAAATCTTGCCAGAATTTAAAATATTCTTCATCTAGCTATATATGATTATGTTCCTTTCTATTTAGTTTTTTAAAAGAAATAATTAGCTCATCTGACCGAAAGGTCATGTTAGCTTATGCTATGGTGCAGCATGTGTATGTGTGTGCGTTCGTGTGTGTGTGTGTGTGTCTGGTGTGTGTCGTTAACAACTATTTTTGACTTCTTCTCCAAAACTGCTGGACAGATTTCAGTGATACTTGGTCAGAAGCATATTTGGGCTGGTGCAATTCAGATTTGTTAATGGCATTGCCATGGCTACCAAAACTAGGTCAAGGTGACCTAGGGGTCTAAATATCTTAAAAAATCTTCTACGAAACTGATAATGGGAGAAAAAAAATCTGTGATATTTGGCTTCTCTAGGGTCTTAGGCCTATATTTTCTTCATTTTGTGAAATTTGGTTGAAAAATGGGTTACGTGTTTTTGCATTTAATTTTAAAAATTTTGTAAAATGGCTTCAAATTGTTATTACTTGACTATTTGAACAGATATTGAGACGGATTTTCAGTTTGGACTTTTTCTTGAGATGACCTTTAAAATAGGGTCAAGGCCATAAATCAAGGTCATGACCTAATTTATGATTTATGCAATTTTAGGTTTTCTTGAAAATATTAAGAAATATATGAATTCAAAATATTGTTAAAATGTTCAGCATGACAAAATTTAACAAGGTACCAAGTTTTGTAACTATATGATAATCCATGTAGGAGTTGGTGCCCCTGAAATGTTATTTTTGGCTTATAAATACTAAAATTGTGCATTAGCTTGAAAACTATAAACTTCTTGTATCGGCATGCATATTCGAATATTGTAGGTATTGATAAGACGATCGTTTTGATATACAGCTGTATGGTTCAAGGTCATATGTACAAAGGTCAAGATCATAGCTGTAGAAAAAATCTGAAATTGGGAATTATCTTGAAAACTGTTTACATTTTGTTAGGCATATATATAAGAATATTGTAGCTATTGATATGACAGTAATTTTTATATATGGTTCAAGGTCATATGTTGAAAGGTCAAATTCATAGCTGCATAAGTGTAATGAAATTGTGACTTATCTTGAAAACCTTTATTTTTGTATAGGCATATATATTAGAATATTGAAAGTATTGATATGACAATTATTTTGATATATGGTTCAAGGTCATGGTCATAGTTGTAGAAGAAGTCTGAAATTGTGAATTATCTTTAAATCTGTTAACTTTTTGTATTGACATGTAAATAAGAATATTGTAGGTATTGATATTACGGCCATTGGATATAAGGTTCAAATTCATTTGTTCAAAGGTCAAAAACATGGCTGCAAAACCATATGGTTAATGATTTGGAAATTATTCATAGCACTATAGATAAATCTGAAATGTAACTAGATATTTCCGAATATTTATTTCGGGATTTCCAAACTTGAGGAATTCTGTAATGTTTTTGCAATTAAGTTTTTGGACATTTCCTCAAGTGAGCATTAAGGCCCATGGGCCTCTTGTTGAATGATGAAATACAAACCTGCGGTTCAGCATGCCCACCTGGTATATCCCACAGGCCTGCTGCTTCACCACAATACATACTTCTTTTAAGAAAAATTACTTTATTGTCAGAAGTCTTAACAAATGCCCCTACTCCCATTGCATCAGACATGTAAGCTTGTGTGTTGTTGTGATTCTTCTCCCCAAGCTTCTGAAGAGAAGATGCATTAGAAGACCAGTTAGTACCAAGAAAATCCCGATAACACGTCAGTCCAATATTTAATTCTAAAGTGTTACCATTATAAAGAACTGAATCTACTCGAAATTTTGAACCGTTGTACAATTTAGGATTTTCATTTGTTCTCTGAACCCATGTTGATTCAATGTAATCTTCTTCTCTTGGAATTTTTTTCCGATTAAAATCTGGCGAGATATGAACACGAGTCGCTACTTCTCCTATTAAATGCTTCCCTGGAACGCTAAACATGATGTTAACCTCTGGATCGTTCATTTTCGGACTAAACACAAAGTGAAACTAGACTGCGTGTAAACAAATCAGTATCAATCTATTGCTTATAACTCGCACCTGTAGTCTATACACATGTACACGGAAACCGCTTGACTGACCATGATTGAAACTAACCGGATATGCGACTCGCGCCTGCTCGGTCGTCCTTGGCAACACATAAACTTAACATCATTTACGAGTGCAACAGACAGAGGATTTCGCACAGGCTTTTCAACATTTCTCTCAAAAATGGATTCTGAAGGTCTTCATCTCAATATCGATTATGTTGGAAGTAGTGGCGTTATTTTAAGTCCTGAACAAAAAGCAGCGTTGCAAACTTCACTGATTATTTTGAAGAGCGAAAACAAATTCCACAAAGTTTATTTTTGGGGTAAAATTCTTGGCGTAAAAGATGATTATTTCATTGCTCAGGGTGTAAGCTGCGACGAAATGGCGGAAAAGAAAACACTTTACAGGTAAAGACAATATAGTGTTATGATAAAATCAACAGCATTTACTTACTTTACCCTCATTGTACTTTGTAATAGGATGGGTGGATTTTCTGGTCTTTTGATATTGTTGTTAGGTAAACATTGCTCTATCATTACCTATCAACTTTATATGTATTAAAATAAATTCCCAAACACTGCAAATTCGGATATTAAAATTTATTCAACAAAACTGAATCCACAGCTTCTTTACATGTTGTTACCATAAAACTGGCACTCATGAGCTTTATTTCAATTTCTGATAAGAAGAGGAAACATTTTAGAATCGTAAAGTTAAAGTCAATTAAATGTATAACTTCATATAATAAAATATTGTCTTTCTATACAATGATTGAAGATGTTCCAACTAGCACATTTTTGTAGAAATGTACATGTTTATGATTCTGTTTAGCTATTTGACTGAAAGATATGTACTTTATTTGTAGCAAAGACTGTGTCAACTGGGGTTTGTTGCCATTTGCAACAAAAACAATGAGGGATACTAGTAAGCTTGCAAAAGGAAGATTCACTGGTGACCCATCCTATGAGTTTGAACATACAGAGATGAAAAAGGTTGGAGAAGGAGAAGATGCAACAGAAGAGGAGGAAACGGTAAAATTGATATGACTTAACCTTAAGTAAAAGTTTATTTGAGTTTTTAGTTTATACAGTTTGCAAATCTGTGCAATCAAATTTGTCATAAAAGGTATAAAAGAAACATTTGTAAAGATGGCAACAATTTTAGATTACATTCGTTTCTTAACTGTTAATTGCACCTGCATGTATGCAGAAACCACTTGATTCCAAACATTATTCACTTGTTCCCTGGTTGGACTTTTCACACAGATTTAACTGCATTTCTTCAGCCTTTACATGCTTAACTGTTTAATGTCTGTTGAATCTATCAATTTCTACTTTGTTCTAAACAAGGTCTAAGTATTATTCATAAGTTACCAGTTCATTAATGGAATTTTAATTACATCTTGTCCACGTGATTGTATTAGTTTTTAACATCTTGATGATAAATTTTTATTGTCATCCAGATATCTATTAAAGAAGAGGACAGATTAGCATCAGTCATTGCAGATATTGATGAAGATGTAAGAATAGTACCAAGAGCAGCTTTTGTAAAATCACCAACAGGAGAAGTTATTTCAAATCGCAGTTTTGAAGGTATATGTATATGATAAGAATGATGATATTGATTGCAAATAACACTGTAAAAGATTTTTTGGATTATATTTGTGTGTTTTATCTGTTATTATAAGCAATGGTAGTAAAATATTTCATTTGATTTAATATGATTTTTTTAGATGAATTTTGAACTTTCTTTAACACTGAGATAATATTCTTAAAACTCCTTTGCTTACATACTAGTAGTACATGTATTACCATCTTTTAACTGGATACTGTTTAGCCGAGGAGTTCTAAGAATATTGCAATATATTTGTTTTACAACATTTTTATCATACTTCCAAAAATTCAACTTTTTTGATAAGTTGCTTATAGTAATCATGACAACTGTTTTTGTTTGAGAATCTTACAAACATTGCAAAAAAATATTATCACAGTTGCTGTTTAAAGTTTGTGGTAATCTTTTTCTCAAACAGCAATCAGTTTTAGTATCTTCTTTCTTGCACAATGAATGATAGTTTTGAACAGGCTTACTCTAAAGCTCTAATGAGCGTGTCCTGTGTATTGGACAGATTTATAAAAAATAATTTTATTAACTAGTTTCTTTTAATCATAGGACATCATTGAAAAGAAAATAAATAATTTTTTTTAGTTTTTCTAATATTTTCAATGATTAGGTCCTAATGAAATAGTTCAGTCATCATGACATTATTTGGTTAATTCAGTGATCAGTTTAGATATTCTATATTGTAATTTCTAAATCTTAAGACAAAAATATTTTGCACTTTTAGGTTTGACTGTGTCAGAAGCAGCTAAATTATGTTCCTACATGCATTTCCGTGAACCAATACAATTACATGAAAAAACCCTACTCCAGAGAGCTGACATGGACAAAGCTATTGATTTTCTGGATACTCTCGAAGAAGATATTCCAAAGGGTAAGTAAATTGGAATTCCCATAAAGACATGGAATGGTCTTACTTTTGAAAAAAGATCATATTTTTGAAAAAAGGTTAATTACATAAAAGTAACACCGAGTCATTGATGTAACATGTATCATGCATTTAAATCTTAAGTTCTTGTCCTTTTAAAAAATCACTTAAATGATCACTTTGAAAACAAAGCTTAAAAATCTATTAAATTTTTTATTAAATAATAATCCATTTCTTTTGTTTGGCGTTTTGGTTCCATTTCCTTTGATACCGTCATCTTATGAAGTGGCATTTATTAAAAGGAATGGTTTTACTTTTCAGAAACTTTTTGGTCTTTTTTATAATCATTTTTAAATATAGTTGTGTCTGATTGGTATTGTATTCAAATAAATTTTAAAAAAAGTCATTTCAATATCATATCAATTGAAATTCATTTACAAACTGGACCTTATAAAATGGTTTACAAGTTTTAAGTAATGATCATTATAAAATATTTAAGACTTTAATTTGCAATAAGTGTTTGTCTTGTGACAGCATATATATAGTTTTTCTAATTTCCATTGCTGTCGGAATTTTAATTCAAATCAAGTGGGAGGGGGAGAAATATGTGTACTTGTTGATTTGAATATTTAGGTTTTCAAATGTCACAGGCATATTTTCTCTATTTGAAGGTTCTTGGAGTTTACAGTTTGAAAGAGGAAGTGGATTGGTCTCAGTCAGAAGTTTATTATGGCTCGGATATGTTGCATATCATGTACCTGGCACAAAGAACTATGGCTCTGTGTATGTTGGAACAGGGGAGAAAAATATGGATCTGCCATTTATGTTGTAACCATGCATTTTCCAAAATATTTATCAGTTAATTCAGTTCATATTCATTTTGTACGTCTTTCTTTCCCAAGGGAAATGATAGAGATTTTGATGGGGGACTGAAAATGACTAAATTATGTAATGACACAGTGCTGTATGAATGAAAAGATCATCTCCCTAACTATTGCTCCAAGGAATTTATACCAGATTAGTCATTACAGCTAAGACAATGAAAAAAGGAGAACAAGATAAAAACTATCAGTAACATTCAATTGGATTTCATTGCTAATTTATCAGTAAAAATTAAAATTTTTAGTTGAAGAGGAATTGTTTCTAAGACCCACTAATTTATGTCTTAGATTTTGAACAGTGAAGATTTAAGCTTTTTGTTTATAGTTATATAAACATTTAGTATGTTACAGATTGTTAAAATCTTATGTACATAAAGTACAAAACATAAAGTCTTTTTGTAAATAAATAATCTATATTTAAAACATTTAATTCCTGATATTTGTGTTAGTTCTGTTAAAAAAAATATCATATGTTGTATAATATTCCAAAGTGTGCATATGTAAATTGGTGTGAAAAGGTTCTGGATAGCATGATAAAATCTAAAGTGAATCTAAACAAAGCTTACAGACTAATTTCTAGTCACTTCATTCAATTTGGAACTAATCAGCTTGTAAAAGGCTTGTAATAACAATTTATCACATACCCATTGAATCTTACTATAGCGATACATTACATTTTTTGGCTATGTTATACAATGGTCTGTATTGCACATGTGCAATACAACATTCCGTATCACCATAGTAGACGGGAACTACTTTTAGAGGAATTCCGATGACAATAACATTACATCATGAATACGTAAGAACTTTTCATATGTGACATCATCATTCAGTTGGGAGAATTTTGTCAAGTGGGAGAATCCAGGACGATGTTAAAAAAAATTTTCATAAGTCAGTGTTGGTTTTTAAATATTAACCTGTGTTTACGAGAGTAGTATTAAAATTTTAACTAATGACATTTAAATGAACAATTATCTGTTGTTTTTAATTAATTTTTAGCAGTTTTTTTGTTTTTCCAGTCAGATATCAGTTTTTCCAATCAGATTATAAATCAATATAAAAAAAAGCTGATTATGCATTTATTGGCAGAATAAGTTAGAAAGAAAGCTTTGCACTTAGTTTGGTAGGGTATGTGATAAATACAAAACCACACATGTGGTTTTCTGATGTAGCTGATCGCACTTGTTTATTGTGTGGATGTAAACATACACTCCTGCGAAGAGCGCAATTGTGTAAGGTATCCGTCCGCACAATAAACTTGTGCAATCAGCTATGTCAGAAAACTAAATATGTGTGGTTTTGCGTATGTTCCACCCAATCAAAAACATTCAATGTTAGAATTAACAAGTTCAATTTAAGAATTTGCAAGTTCAGTTTAAGAATTAACAAGTTCAATGTTAGAATTAACAAGTTCAATGTTAGAATTAACAAGTTCAATGTTAGAATTAACAAGTTCAATTTAAGAATTTGCAAGTTCAATGTTAGAATTAACAAGTTTTAATCTCTCATTAAATTTTCAAGAGTTATCTCCCTTCAGTCTTCAATCTTGATGAAGTTTAGTCATTTTATCCTTTAATTATGGATTTATTAATGACGTACAAGTGTTATGAAACAATACAGATTTGATTAGAAATAAATATAAAAGGGCAAAGTTTTATATAAGAAAATCTTCATTTGTCAACTTAAAATTCAATTTAGTGGAAAGACTTTTTTATGACAAACAGTTTTCAAGGATAAAGGCTACATTGGTCAAGGAGTTAAGAAGGCACTGGCCTTCAAATAAAAGGTCTCAGTTGTCAGCATGTTGTAAGTTGATCGTTTTTGGCATTGTTTGTAAACTGTTAAGCTATAAAAGGAGCCATCAATGACTGGTACAGTAGCAGCCACATAAGTTATTTTTAAACACTTAATATAATAATATTATTGAAAATGCCAAAAACTGCCAATACAACAAAGATCTATCTGGACATTAAATTTCAAAAAAATAATTCTATCACTTAATGTTTTTAATTAAAATCTAAATTTTGTTTCTACATCATTACAACAACTAGTAAAATCTTTGAATGTTGTACCCCATGTTATAAATTGGTGCCAAATGTAATGATGAACCTTTATCTTGACATGTAATCAACTTGTAAGGTTTTATTTTAGATTAATTAAAGTTTAAAAAAAATTGAATAAGAACCCACTAGACCAAAACCTCACTTATGTACCAAACTACTGAGGTCTTAGTGGAGTACTTTGAAAATTCAGTCCTAAAAAAGTCACATTGTCTTACATCTGATCATATTAAATCTGTTGTTGTTTTTGTTTTAACTGTGATGCACCAGGTCCAATTTTTGCATCAGATAAAAATTTTGGGATTTTTGTATCTAATAAGATACAAAAGTACACTAATTTTTAGCTAACCTGAGCTGAAAGCTCTGATGAGCTATTGCTATCCATCTTCGTCTGTCGTGCATTGTCTGCCATGCGTCATGCCTAAACTTTTTACATTTTAATCTTCTCCTCAAAAACCACTGGGCCAAATTTAATGAAACTTGGTAACCATCATGCCTGGGTGAAGCCCTTTCAGATTTGCACAAATGAAGGAGTTATGTCCCCTCGGGGCCCCATAAGAGGAAATAGTGAAAAACTTAAAAAATCTTCTCCTCGCGATCTGAATCTACAAGAGATATACCTTAATTATTTCATTTATAACATCCTTAGGTCATCTATTTTTAGATTTGCACAAATGGTAGCCATGGGGCTCAAAATGGGGAAATTGTAAGGCACTGAGTGGGGTAATTGCTGAAAATTATATATTTGTCACTATATTTTGAAAACTTTTAACTTTTTGTATAGGAATATGTATATTAGAATATTGTAGGTATTGACATGACAATCATTTTGATATATGGTTCAAGGTTATATGTTGAAAGGTCAAGGTCACAGCTGTAAAAGAAGACTTAAATTGCTAATTATCTTGAAAACTAAACTTTTTGTATAGGCATGCATATTAGAATATTGTAGGTATTGACATGATGATCATTTTGCTATATGGTTCAAGGTCATATATTGAAAGGTCAAGGTCACAGCTGCAAAAGAAAACTTAAATTGCTAATAATCTTGAAAACTATTAACTATTTGTATAGGCATGTATATTAGAATATTGTAGGTATTGTGACAATGATCATTTTGATATATGGTTCAAGGTCATATGTTGAAAGGTCAAGGTCACAGCAGCTAAATAAGATTTAAATTGCTAATTATCTTGAAAACTATTAACTTTTTGTATAGGCATGTATATTAGAATATTGTAGGTATTGCAACAACGATTATTTTGCTATATGGTTTAAGGTCATATGTTGAAAGTTCAAGGTCACAGCTGCAAAATAAGACTTAAATTGCTAATTATCTTGAAAACTATAACTTTTTGTATAGGCATGTTTATAAGAATATTGTAGGTATTGGGACAACGATCATTTTGATTAATGGTTCAAGGTCATATGTTGAAAGTTCAAGGTCACAGCTGCAAAATAAGACTTAAATTGCTAATTATCTTGAAAACTATTAACTTTTTGTATAGGCATGTTTATTAGAATTTTGTAAATATTGCGACAACGATCATTTTGATATATGGTTCATAGTCATATGTTGAAAGTTCAAGGTCACAGCTGCAAAATAAGACTTAAATTGCTAATTATCTTGAAAACTATTAACTTTTTGTATAGGCATGCATATTAGAATATTGTAGGTATTAACAGGACAATCATTTTGATATACGGTATATGGTTTAAGGTTATATGTTCAAAGGTCAAGGTCATATCAACATAGGAATACTAAAATTATTAATTATCTTTTAAAGTTTCTGTACTTAATATATTGTCTATTGCACTTGGCAAACAATATTGGACATATGTTCATGGGCCTCTTGTTCTAATTTAGACAATAGATGAATTGTTGTGCATAAAATCTAAAAATTGAATATTGCATAAAAAGGTTACAAAATGCCTGTAAACTTAGATTGAAACCAAATTTGATACTATTCATGATTTAATGCTATGTATCACACAATCTTTTGAGAAACTAATTTATGGTTAAGGTTCCCTAATCATGATTTAAGGGTCAAGGGATGAACCGCTAGCTTGGTATGTCCTTCTGCAATAGGTTTTATTTTTCATTACTCCAGTCCACACAGCTACCAAATGAACAGGTAATAGCATATATGCTGGGAGTAAAACTTGATTGTTGTACCCTGATGCTTCACATTATTGAAACAAGAATAAACAATAAGCTAATGAACCAAAGGGTTTGGGAAGGTCTCACTTTTTAAGATATGCATGAGGTTATATTTGTTTAAAGATACCAACCAAGAATGACTTGATATAATAAAAAAAATAATATTGACTTAGGCTTAAAACTCCATTATTTCTTATTTCACTCATTATTCCACTTATACTGAAATGTCACTAGCTAAAGGTTAAAAGGTAGTTAATCAAACCCATGCTGTTGGCAGTGCAGCATAAGCTTCTTTATCAAACAGTAACCGTAACCACACAAGGATTTATTTGCTTAACAATTTTATGTAATATGTTAGTTGTTAGTATCAAGAACAGCATCTGATAGTGGGCAGAACAGGCAATACCTTGCTTTTGAGTATCAAAATGAATTTTGATATTTTTCCAGAATCTGGCAATATTTTATATATATATATATATATATATATATATATATATATATATATATAATGGAACCAATATTTACTGAAAACTCATTAAACAGGAAGCTATTACAATGTTAATTGAAATAAAGCAAAACCTGTTTATAATGACCACTCATTGGACCTTAACATATTGGTGATTTTGGTCTATATATGCAAGTGGTCTAAATTATCTGTAAATACAATGAGGTTTGTTTGCATAATAACTCGACCAGGTCAAATGACATCACTGAGCAAATAATTTGACAAAACAGACATAACCTGATACGAATAATTTACATTTGGTTGCAAAATTAATGATGTTAAGCAAGATTTGCAGATCATATTCAGTTTATCAATATGAGATCAAAATCATAAATTTATATACAGATGTTAGATGGTTGCTACAATCAGGTTTCAGTAGTTTTGTAGTACCAATACTTCATCCTTAACTGCAATGAAGGGGTTAACAGCTAAATATTTCAACTCATCACCTGCATGTATAACGGGTATTAACAATGTAAAAAAATAATAAAATAACAGTAATAATAATGATAATGAAAATAAATAAATAAAAAGAAAGAAAATAACAAGATATGCAAAGCAAAGATAACTCCAGCCCACATATCTATGTCAAAATACTTCAAGCAAAAATGCTGATAATTAAAATTTGTGTTGAGAGAATGTTAAAGTTTTTCATATTTTGTACAAGGGTTTTGGTGGCTAAGTGATCTAAAGTATGGGTTACAGAGGTCCATCAGTTACAAAAGTCTACCAGTTACAGAGGTCAATAAGTTACAGAGGTTGGGCAGTTACAGAGGTCTAGCAGTGACAGAGATCCATCAGTTACAGAGGTCTAGCAGTTACAGGGGTCCATCAGTTAGAGAGGTTGGGCAGTAACAGAGGTCCATCAGTGACAGAGGTCCATCAGTTACAAAGGTCTAGCAGTTACAGAGGTCCATCAGTTACAGAGGTCAATCAGTTACAGAGGTCCATCAGTTTAACAGAGGTTGGTCAGTTACAGAGGTCTAGCAGTGACAGAGATCCATCAGTTACAGGGATCCATCAGTTACAGAGGTCCATCATTTACAGAGGCCTAGCAGTTACAGAGCTTTGGCAGTTACAGAGGTTCATCAGTTACAGAGGTCTAGCAGTGACAGAGGCCTAGCAGTTACAGAGGTCCATCAGTTACAGAGGTCCAACAGTTACAGAGAACAGTGTCTCACACTACCCAGGTTTGAATCCCACTTAAGCAGATCCTACTAGTGTAAGACAGTTTGCTCACCTAAGGTCAACAGTTGTTATCAGGATACTCCAGTTTTCTCCTACATACCAGAAATGATTGCCTTGATATACTTGAGAGAATCTTGTCTAGGGTGTTAAACTCCCATTATTGTACTCCACTCATATCTTATAAAGATAACTAAATAACAAATACATAATTCTAATCTTAGTATTTATTTTGTTAAATAATTATAAAAAGGAATTCATAAAATTCATTAATGGAATGTTTTTACGAGCTTAATTAATTTTAAAAATTGTTATAAAAATATGCAACATACTACAACAGGTGATATGTAAATATAATTATGATCTTACAATTACTGTATTTAAAAATATAAAAAATTAAAAATTATGTTTATGATAAAAATGTGTCAATAGACATTGCAAAAATGATATGTAATGAAAAGGTGCATATACATGAAACTGACATCGGAAAAATTCTGTTTATAACAAAAAACAATGAAGTGAAAACAGCATTGGAAAAATGAAATACCACGAACAGTAAAGACTTGAAAATGATCAATTTAAACGGAAAATATAATTACAATGTATACTGTCTTATAAATTAAGACTGTAACAACACTTGATACATGGTATAAAACACAAACATAAGATACCAGATGTGTGAAATCTGATGTGATATGAAGGGGATATGAAACTTATATGTATCAACCAAATATGGATTTACTCACAAGAGTATTATGCTTCAGATGGTGTGTGTAATGTTTCAAATGATATGTTTTATGAGATTATGAACCATATAAAATCCTACACATACATGTACTTCTATGGACATTGTTGAAATTGAAGATATGAAACAAAATTTTATGTGATTAAATCTGAGAATGATTTTGGCAAATACATTTTACAAATATTGTAAATCTTTTTGCATAATTATGAAAATCAAACATACAAAATTCAATCATCATTATATATCCAAAGTTAATAAAAATTCTGATAAAAACTATAGGTAGTTGATACAAAGAAACTATTACATTCCATAAGGCACATACAAGTTCAAATAATGATCAAGATTCATACTAATTTTAAACTATTTTCTACAAGAAAAATAACCTTGGATCATTAAAATGTGTTATACAGGTATCAAAATCAACTTGATCTCTGGTTTACTTAAAACTACTATTGTACAAGGCATTATATGTACATGAAGATACATTCATACCAAATCCACATTGTAATTATATCCTTGTTACTATATTTTTGGCTTTTGAAAATTGAACTTGATTTCCAATTTATAGTTAAACGAGTTGTGTTTATATGAATTGAATTGAATTTTTTAAATTGAAAAATCAATTTAAATGATAAATGTTTAGATAAACAGACATTTTTTTCTGGAATTGAAGACCCATTCAAATGTGTACATGTATTAAAATAAAATATCAGGGGGTTTTATGACAAAAATACTAACACATTTAACCATGTAAAATACATGTATAAAAAGAGAAAATTTTACATCTAAATGTAGAAACAAAGAAAAGGAGCACTGCAAGTTTGAAATACTGTTAACATAGCACACACACACACACACACACACACACACACGTATGTTATTTCTGAAAACAATAAAAGTTTTATACATGTATTATAAAAGTCAAAATTTGGTACAAGCTTATATACAAGCAGTGATATACAGCAAAACCAAAGCTGTGACAACCATAATTATAAGAATACATTTGTTTCCAGGTAATGTAATAAATCGCCTTCTGATTAATATCACAGTTTTAAATTCACAAGATATGGAATGTATTTGATTTTAAAAAAAATTGCAATTTTTTTTAAGCTAACTACAACCATTAGTATACAATGCACTGATCTGTTCTAATTAAGTTCTAAATTTATAATTTATTTATATTTAATATGTGTATGCAAATCAATGTTAAAAATCAAAATATAATTTTGTAATAAATTTTAGGTGTTCTGGAAAATGTGAATCTCATTCCCATGTGTCCAGAGAAACTTAACTGATATATTAACATGTTATTCTGCAAAAACATAAATAAAATTTGTATCCATAGAAACTGATACATGTATTTGATAAAACAGGTGGGACTACATGACAAGAATGAAAAAATTGATATAATTTATAGAGTGTTATACTTGGTTAAAGATTTAACACTTTAAATAAATATTAAATATTAGATTATGGCACAACGTAACATAATAAAACATCTAAAATAACTATATCATAGCTCAAATGTTCTTAAAACACATAAAATGCAGATAAAATGTATATATGTATACATTTATTACCTGCATGTACAGTAGGTAACATGCATGTATCATTTCAGTTTATTTGTAATTTAAACAGAATTCTTATTCATATCTAGGCACTGTTGTCAGTAGAATATTTTTTAGAAAATTTGTAAAAATCACTTACCAAGCTAGATTTTAGAAGTTACCCTTGAGCACACAATAAATTATAGCATAGAAAAATTGTTCTGGTAATAACAAATCTAACAACAAGTCACTACAGTTAACACCAGGATGAATGTCATTTATACCTTACAGTGTAACAACATTGTTGGTTAGTGAGAAGAACAATCAGACATTGAACTATCAAATGATAATCTACAGAATTGAAATTTATATTTTATACAGTAAACGCTTGTTTTAATGACCTTCAATACCTATGTCCCATTGCTTATTGCACTCTTTTCTGAAGTCCATTGCTATATCATCAAACCTTTTTATACATGTAATGCAAAAAAAAATTACTGAACAATTTATGGGGATAAATGTGTGTGTGTGTGTGTGTGTGTGTGTGTGTGTGTGTGTGTGTGTAATGAGCAATTTTTTGTATCAACATATACATATCTGCATATATATTCTCAAAAATACTAATAATGTCAAATAACAATATACAAAATGTAATGTCAGATCTAGAATATGTTTAAACATCTGTTTCAACTGCATTTGTACTTTGTGGTATACGTCTACCACCAACAACTATTGTGCCATCATCGTGTATATTGCCCAAGTTTTCCCGGCTTCTTGATATATAATTCAGGTTGTCTCTACTTCCCCTACCATTATAACTAGTAGCTTCCTGTCCAAGGTGTTGTGGGTAATTGTAATTGTTCCTATTTCCATGAATATAATCCATGTTGGACATTTCATGTGGTACATTATCCCTGTACATGTTTGGATTATACTGACTTGGAAGGTGTTCCCTACTTCCATGAAGGTAAGCCAAATTATCATTTCCAGGTTTATAGTATGGCTGATCATGTAAACTACTGTCTCTACTGTCTAAACTATCTTCACTTTTACTTATATCACATATCTGATGATCTTGTAAATTTGAACGATTATCTAAATAGTCCAAACTCTCACGACTTAAATGTACCGGTCCCCTTTGAACATCTTCTCTACTTGGTTGCTTAACACTGTCTTTGCTACCTTTAAAGGAGTTTGGTCTAGGAGGAGGAACAGGTCTAGCCCTAGGAACAGGAACTGGATTTTCACTAGACTGGCTCATTAATGGTAAACCTCTACGTATTCCAGCTGTTGGTGAATCCCTAAACTGACGCATTGGATTTGGCATGATGTCAACAGGAAGTGGAGGTGGTGGTGTAGGAGGTCTCATTTCTGATGATGGATCACCATAATTTTCAAGATAATTAGGTAAAGAGCGATTCTGAGCAGATGGACTGACAGGACTGTTAGGCTGGCTAAAACTGGATAATGATTTACTCCTGTCTCCATACTCTATGCTTGGAGAAGTTTGATACCCACGGTTATCATACATAGCATCCGGAACTGAAGATACTAAGCGAATTGAATCTATCTCATTTTCTACTCTTGGTTGTCCTTGATTTAAACTGACCACAGTATGTGTATCATCATTATCAGTATCAAAAGCTTTCTTTTCATTTTCATCTTCCACAGAAGTTGTGTCATCAAATTCATTTGTGGAATATCCATCATAAGTATCATCGGTTGTATACATTTCCAGTTCATCTTTGGCAATTGATGGTGGAGAGGGTTTAATTAATTTACGTTCCAGAGTTGAACCCGGTGATTCTTTTGCATCATAATTCCTAGTAAATGTAGTCATTGGTTTTGGTACGAATGGCCTTTCTGGAGGTTTAGGAAGCATAACTTGTGCCTCTGGAAGAAGTCGATCTCTGGAACCAAACCTTTTATCAATGCTATTTAACCCTTCTTGTGAACTTTTTTTCCTGTTTATTTCATTTAATTTATCTTGAGACCCACTCTTTCCTACATTTTTTGGTTCATTCAACTGATCCTGGGATCCCATTTTCTTAGAATTGTCTAATCTGTCTTGTGAACCAAAATTTCTACCCGGATCCCTTGTTCTGGTTCTATCTCCAAGTCGCCTGTTTGAACTGTTGACGCCATCTCTTGTTG
Organism: Tegillarca granosa; assembly: GCA_029721355.1. NCBI lineage: Eukaryota > Metazoa > Mollusca > Bivalvia > Arcoida > Arcidae > Tegillarca > Tegillarca granosa. The sequence continues at coordinate 6,805,717 of CM056595.1, forward strand.
CAAATCTCCTATTTGTGCCATTCAAACCATCTCTTGAACCGAATCTGTCTTGTTCATTTAGTTTATCATTAGAACCATATCTTCCTGAATCAAGTCTATCTTTTGATCCATACCTTTTAGAATCATTGAGACCATCCTGTGAACCAAGTCTCTTCTCAGAATCATTTAACCGATCTCTTGAACCGTATCGTCTACCTGAATCATTCAATTTGTCTTTCGAGCCATAACGTCTACCAGAGTCATTTAACCTGTCTCTAGAACCAAGTTTCCTATCAGAAGCAGTTAATCGATCTCTTGGAGCAAGTCTTCTGTCAGAAGTGTTTAGGATTTCGTGAGAACCAAACCTATCCCTACCTGCAATATGTCCATTTCTTTCATTCAAGTGGCCATGAGATCCTGCTCGTCCATTCATTTCTTGTCTCCTCTTATCATAGTTTCTATCGTCAAACTGTAAAGCAGATACACTTGGTTCTGAGGCAATGATTGATTTTTCATCCGAGTCATATCTAGACCTAGAAGAAACAGCAGATACTGAATACTTATCAAGTTCATGGATTCTGCTTTTAGAGCGAGCATCAGATAGCATTGTTAAATTTGATCTTGACCTCATAGACGATCTTATAGATGATCTCCTCTCAAAGCGCTCATCCTTTCTCCGCTTTGACTTTAATTTCCACAGCACCACCAAAACAATAATAACAATCAGTGCTGTTCCAAAAACTCCAGCAGAAATTCCAATTGCTAGAGCCAATATCTCCGATCCAGGTACAGACAGGTATGGTTCTGTGGAGTAGAAAAAATACATATTATATTTTTCTTGTATGTAACTGTGAACTTGATATATTTAAGAAGGCAAATATTTGTGGGGGTGGTGTAGGGATCGGGTGGGTTTTGTATATGTGTATGGATTGACTAATTTTTAATCTCTTTTATAGTCAATTTACAGTCAAATGCAAAAGATCACTTGTTGAATAGCCTAATCAAATGACAAGGGAAAAACTTATAAATCATAGAAAGCTTATGATTTTTGTCTCTTTAATTTCTATTTTTCACAAAATAAAAAAAAATCTTAACATCACCACTTTTGTTCAAACATTAACAACACAAGCAAAACAATCACCAACAGTTACTGTCAGCAAAGTCAGGACTCTAACATCAAAATGTGAATGTTTATATTCAGGTTTAAAAAATTAGTTAGGAATTATGTATTGGTAAAAATGCAAAAACTTCCACTTTTGCAATTTGCTAAAGACAATAAAAGAGTCTTTTCTTATTGCAACACAAATTAATGGCCTTTTTTAATCAACTGAAGAACCAAATGACTTTTATTTCTAGATGCCAATGTTTGCAAAAAGTTTGCTGCCTATTTTAAATCTTGGTTGGACTCAACTTTCAACTTGTGACATTTTTTCTAGCAACATACATGTAACAGCAAATTGCAGGAATTTATATATAGTAACACAATACATACCTTTCTGACATATGAATGGTTGTAAAACCAGGTGACAATCAGCTTCTGCTATCACATAAGTATCTTCAAACGAGCTGCAGAATCCAACAGAAACATCGGAATAAACCCAAACACGTAAATCATTTCTGAAAGCATTCTCCGAGGTACGTAGCAAATATCGGAAATAGTCATGTCTGTTTTTTACTTCTGCAAGAAATCCTTCATTTTTCTGGAAAATAAAATTACATAATAAAATAAAACTAGAAATATGTTTGGAAAGCAAAGCTACAAATTTTTGTAAAAATAATTCTTTTAAAATTTTTAACAAGAGTATTAAATAAAAATTCTAAATCTATTTATAGAAACAATGACCTTGACATATGACTGCCAAAATCAATCATTTAAAAAAAATGTGTGGGTATCAGTATATGTGTATTTAAAAGTTTGATATAAAATTTCACAGTGGCAACATTTTACTTTATGTAGAAATAATCTTTGGACATCATAGATTTTCTGTTAAAATTGTCAAGTATTTTTAAAAAAGTGAAATGGAATTTTTAGAGAAAATTTGGCATAATTGGCTTTTTAAAACAAAAGGTATTTTATTTGAATATGAAAACAGATAATTGTATATCCAGTCATATTTTTGTGAAGAAATTACAATAGCTACATAATAGAAGTTTAATGAAAAAACCGTTTTGACTTTCTTATAGTCTTTAATTGTCTTGAATACTGGTAGTTGTGCACTGGAAGATTAAATTCACAGCCTAATTAAGGTGAAGATTCTCAAACCTGTTTTTATTCATGACCCTCACCACTAGAAGTTGAAAATAATACTTACCTCACAAAACTCTACAGCTTTATGATATGTAAGAGCAGCTCCCATGTATCTAAAGCATCTGTCTTGATGAAGGTGCCACCCAGGTGAACATTTTCCTGAAATTTTTAAGTTGAAACATTTATTTTATTGATCTAAAAACACACAAACCAATATCATATCATATAAATAAGATCAGTCACTTTTATGAATGCATATTCACTAATAGCTGAATACATGTAAAATGTACTTTCATCCCATACTGTTCCGACAATTCGCATTATGATTCAAACAGTTATTTTTTATGTTTCATTATGATTCCAGCAATTTTTAGCATTGTGTTTCAAACAATTGTTCCTTAAAAAAAATTATTGATGTTCCAAAAAATTTCTTCACCTCTTCACCCCTTTAAACAGAATAGGAACATTTTTAAATACTAACCATCAACCAGAGATAAGTTGGTGACTTTAAAAGGATCGAACTGTACATTGACTAATGATGTATTATCCTGGCCATCATATATCTTGCCATTTATGTATCCACGTCGCTCAGAACCCCACCAATTTTCTTGAGCATCAATAGGTCTTTCAAAAACTTCTATCCCATTAACAGTTCTGTAAAAATTAAATGATCTGGTTGTTATTTAACCAAAATAAAATACATACTGTAATTTGTTTAACTTTTGTTACAGAAGTTCATTACAAAAGGTAAATACATTGTATTATGCTTTGGACCTATGAGCAGTAGACACCTTTGAACATAACAAACCTGGTAAATATTTTTTTTTGCCCAGTACATACATGTATCTCCTGCTCACTATATTGCAAACCCTAGTCAAGGCAAACTGTACACCTGTCACCTGCTTGGTTTGAAGCAATCATGTACAGGTGTGATGAAAATAACTAAAAAAGAAGGATCTGAAAAATTACAAATTAAAGTTTGCTACAAAATATTCTGTTTAAAATATCTATTGGTCTTAAAAGCTAACTTCCCTTATAAACACCTGCAGCAAATGTCAGTCATACATGTAACTGACAGTTGCTGCAGAAATATTATGTTTTTACTGTATTTGTGAAGTGCACATTTTTGACAAGATAAAAATATTTATTATGATGAAAGTCAAGAATGTATGAAAAATTGCATATTTATAAATGTAATATCAGACCCTAAAAAAATCAAATAAACACATGTAAATAAATAAATAAAATAAAATAAAATTAAACTTTAAAAAATAAACAAATAAATAAAAATTATTACTTATTACATAGATTGTGTGTTTCCATTTTCTTCTGTCACTGCAGTATTCATACTTGTCTTAAACTAGCGATAAAATTTTTAGTGCAGGCAGGAAAAAGACAGATAAACTTTCTTCACCTTAGAAATTAATTATCAATTTTTTGTTTTTCTAAAAAATTTTTTACTTACAATTTCTTTGGTCCTGTCTGAAGCTCAAATTCACAGTCTTGATTCAGTAAAAAATTTGACTTGATAATCGGTTTTCCACTTCCCACTTTGATAACTGATCTGTATTTAGCTGTAGTATTGTTCTCAATAAAAGCATTGCCAAGGAATCTTTGTGTTGCACCAGTATTTTCAGCATTTGATGTTCTCAAAATGTAATGTCCAGTATTGTTTTTAACTGTATTAAATGTAAAATTGACCACAACATTTTGAAAATGAATTGTATCTCTGAAATCACCTGCTAAATTGTTATGGATGTAATTTTCGTAGAAATAAAAACGGTTGTAATGATGTCCACTGATGTTAAGTGTTTCTCCATTGGTATTTGAAGAGAAGACATTGTTTGTAATATTTGCTCGAATACTTGTGGACTGTGACTGTGCCAGTGCAAGCACCTGCATGCCTCCTTTGTTGTTATGGACAAAAGTATGTTCAAAATTGAATTTAACAGTATCAGTGATTCTAAAATCAAGGATAGGTTTTGATGTCAAGTTCAAAATGGCCATGCCATTATTTTCAATCATGCACATGTCTACTAGAATAGAAGGATTGACCTCACCAACATTCTTATATAAAATTGCTCCATCTTGGTTTTTGGTGATCATCAGATTTTTAACAGTATGTTTTACACTTGTACCTGTAAATGAATAAAATGAAATAACAGTGTGAGAACAATGACACAATTATTTTTCTGTGGAGATTAGTTTAAGGTTGGCTAATTTTTTTTTGAAGATTTGATTCGAATTATTAGTATTTTACCTGTCTTTTACATCAATAAATTCTGTACTGTAAAGCAAAAAAAACAAAAAATTGCTGTGTAATAATTTTTCCTGACCTTTTTTATACAACTCAATATAGTTATATAGACCACTTGAAGACTTTGTAAATAAATATGGATGGTAGGAATTTTCAAATGAGGCAAAAAAGTTAACCCAATTTGTGACAGGATAGAATATATCAGAATATTAAAAAATGTTATCTTGTTACAAAGAAAAAATAGTCTTGTATGAAATGTAATTTTGTTATAGAGAAAATTATATATTTTTAAAGAAAACTGATGACACTGACAACCCAATGACTGCTATATTTGCCTTTTAAGATAAGCCATACTGTAAGTGGATTTAAAATTTCAAAAAATTCTTCCTACATACCCCAGACAATCTATACTTGTACTTACCTGGATATGTGAGTCCTGAAAGAGGGGATGTGACAACCTCTGCTATAAACCCATAATCACTGTAAGCTGTCGATGCATGAATGTGAACACTAAGGGATCTTGCTGAACTTAGATAACGTTGTCTTATGGTAGTCTCACTGCTATTGGCCAATAATTCTCCAATCATTGTGCCACTTGTAACAATATCACCATCAAAGATTTCTAATACATTTCTATAAAATGCATCATGATACAAATTGAACTGCAAAAATCTGAGAGCTACTCTCTGAAATTGATTTTCAGTTTTGACAATCTTTACACAATCCAAAGGTGTCTGTGAATATTTGAAAAATATAATTAGCCTGTTTTTGATAATTATTTCCTTCTCCATTTTACAAATATCTACTAGACCATACAGATGATATGGCACAGTGTTAATGGATAATGGAATAAAGGAAGACTGCTCCACATCTTTTGACTCACCATTCAAAACCAGGACATTTATGCCATAACCAAGGTTATTTGTAATATTTAAGTTTTCAAGGGTAAGGTCATGTCTCGGAGCCACAACATCAATGGCATTGGATACAGATTGTGTTATATTAATCTGTCTTAAAATGGGTGTTTTATAAGTAGCTTGTATAGCTCCAACTTTTTCACCATGTAAAATTCCAGCACCATCAATATCAACATTCTCTAAAATGGTTTTCTTTTCTACATGAATGGCTGAGGAAATTTCTTCTTCATAGGAAGGCGGGGCTATTCGTATGTTACCCCAATAGTTCAATCCTGCAGGTAAATTTCTTTCTCCACACCTGATGAATGTATAATTAGCAGCTTGAATACATTTCTGAATGTCATAATTAATTCTTTTCATACAGAAATCAAGTGATTTTTCGTCCCCTCTACAGTAGTAGGAATAAGACCAGAACTCCTTTAAGAAATACATAGGTTTTCCATAGATGTAATGATCAAACAGATGTGTAAAACGAACGTCAACATTTACTGTTTCCAATCCCATTTCTCGGCAAACAACTTCTGCAGTTTTTTCATTAAAATTGCTATCACACATAAGACTCCATGTTTTAGTTGATGTATTGTAAAGCTGTAAAAATCCTTCATTTTCTAACATAGCTCCATCTTTACGGCGTAGTCGAATAAGTATTTGAGAATTCTGAACTTTTGAAATCAAGTTACCAGCTCTGCGAACACGGATAGCAGGTTTACTTTCTTCTTGTGATTGTATTGGTTTAAATTTAATTCTTGACAATGGCATTCCTTTGGCAACCAGTTGACCAAGAACAAGTATACCAACATTAGGATAAAACTGAAACTCAGTCCCTGGTTGTACAATTAGTTTGGCATTTGGCATTATAGTTATGTCTGACACAACAGTATATGCCCGTCCAGTAAAAGGAAGAGTCTTTTCACCATAAATCCTTCCTCCTAAATATCTGAGGTCTTGAGAAACATCAATTTCAGATCCTGTAGAGGGCATACCATTGATGTCAGTGCCTGATGTTAAATGTGGAAAATATTTAGCAATAGCATAATTATTCCAGTCATCAAAATCGAAGATCCTTTCTCTTATTTCAGACTGTACAGGAGTGCCCCACCAATTCTCTTTGACATTAACAACAGAATCCAGCGACAGGGAGTTGATACCAGCGATTAATTCATATTGCATCTGGTTATTATCAATCAAGTTACGATTCACGATAATATTTTGCACACCTTTAAGTGCGACAGAATATGTAGATGGATAATTCCAGGAATTCTCAACATAATAAGCACCTGGTCTATTGTTGCTAATTCTGTTACCTCTGACCAAACCTTGCACATTTTTGGAATATTCAGAATGACTCTTTAGATCCAGTTCTATCATGTATTTTCCAGTATTGCCAGTAAAATCGTTACCTGTAATTAACAGATCTTTCTCCATTCCTGAGATAAGTAATAAGCCTACTTTACATAGGTTGTTCTGAATGTTATTTCTCTGGAATGTAACATTAGCATAGTATCCAGCTACAGTTAAAGCAAATTCTTTATTTCCAACAAAATAGGAATCTCTTATTTCAACAGAGTGGAACTTTCTCTCTTCAATGTCATTTACTCTAGGTAGATCCATCTCAAATCCTCCAGAATTTGTAGAACGAATTTGACTTTCGATAAAATGCCAATGCCAAACATTATTTGCAAAATCAACGTGATTGTGGTCAGCTACTATACCCATTTCATTGTCAATAAACCAACATTGATCCATGATGTAAGTTATTTCACCAATTCGCTCTGGTATGGTCATTTCTTCATAGGTAGGAATAAGATTTTCTGTATATTTTGTCAAGCTCGGAATGTACATCGCTACTCTATTACCGAACACCTGGACCTGGTAAAATTTAATTTCCTCCTCTTTTATTCGGTGGAATATTTCTAACTTCTCGTTAGATGGATTATTATAATGTCTGGTAATGATTCCATGATAGTTTCCCTGCATTGTACAGTTTCGGAGTGATATATGAGATTTAAATTTTGTTGAACTATACTGCCCTAAAATAAAGAACGTAATATTAAATAATTATTTCATACTAAATTATTACATAAATAAATAAATTAATTAATTAATAAATAAATAAATAAATAAATAAATAAATTATAGACTGGATACCAAATACTGTAAAGTTCTCTAATTCTATGGCATCTTTTAAATTTAAACCCAACAAATTATTGAGTAACAGGAAATTTTGGTGATTGTTATTACGTTATATTATTTTTATCAATCCATTATAGTATAAATATTGTTTTTGATTATTATTAATTATAATAAATGTATGTCATAAAAATCATAAAAATGAAGTGATCACAAAACAATGACGTCAGTACTAAGTGGCATTTTGAATTTACATAAACACATGTATAATATATTACATATTCAACTATTGTAGCCCAATTGAGCACCAAAGCTTCGAAATAATTTGATTATAAAAATATTTCTAAGTTGAGATCAGTTATGAAGGTGGTAAGCCATGACTCCTCAATAAGAAATTTTTTTTATAGAAAAAAAAATTCAAATTAACTTACTAGCATGGGCTGCAAAAGTGAGTCTTCCTGACAGAATACCATTTACTTTGAGTTCAATAGTAAGACGATTTCTGGTAGAAATTAAAGGAAAGTCAACAAGATCACGTTCAATCTCCCACTTTTTTGTTGTTCCAGGTGGACCATCACGGATAATGACCTTTTCCACATTTGTAAGAGGATTGTAATCAAGCAGTTGTAGTGTTACACGATAAAATTCTGTCGTCACAATTTGCATAACATAGGTCACATTTTTCTTCACATAACCTGCCTCTGTTTGAATGAACACCATTGAGTTGTCTCCCAGTGAAAATATTTCATTAGAATTCAGGTACTTAATCCGACTTCTATGAATGAAGTTACGAACACTTAGTGCCTCATATTCTGTGAAAAATGGATCATAAACAAAACCACCATTAACATTATGGTTCATGGTCACAATATATAACTTCAAATCTGGACTCTTAGTAACCAAACCATTTCCTTGGTTATGGTCAAATTTGCAATATTCAAACAAATTATCTGTGTATGGATTGCTATATTTTATATTTACAGCATCTGACACAGAACCTCTAATGATAAGTCCAGTGAATGTATAGAAGTTATAATCTATTCTAAGTGCTGCAGTATACATCATTTCCTCATAGTCTAAAAGTCCTGCATTCTCTATTGTAACATATCGCATAACGGTCTGTACACGCTGTCCTCCAGTCGGAACACCAGGAATTGTAACTCCTAAAATGTAGACACAAAAATTAATACATTACAGGGCTGGAAAATATCACTAAAACCTGGCATAGTTTTAACACCAGAAGATTTATTTCCTTTGACCATAAAATATTTCTGTTTAATTTTATTTATTTATAAAATTATCAATTAAAAGGGTATGGTCTGAACCAATTGTATTTATTTTTTTCAGCAATTTGTTTTTCTGGTAAAGTTGGTTTAAAATTTCAGCTTTCAATTTTTTTTTTCACAAATGTATATTAATTATACATATTGCATGGCTTTATTAAAGCTGCATTAAGTTTAACAATTTTCTGAATTTTTTTTGATTTTCTAAAAATATATTTTTTAAAAAGTAGATATCTTCTAACCACAATCAGTGGCATTCATTTTCTAAAATTTCATTTCTTTTAGCTGTAAATAAACGGAATCCTCTGACCGGTTGGTCAGAGTTCTACGATGGTAATTATGAGCTTGGAGCATGCGCACGGTTGTACGGCAAAGCCTAGAATCGAAAGTGAATCATGGCAGATTGCATTAATTGTCTTTCATTAATATCCAGGTGTATTTGAAATGGTGTTACTTATCCCTTAATAAGTCACAAATGACAAATTCAACGAAGTTCTGTGTTTAATTTATCGTATTTCAACATTTTGAAAGTTGTGTTTAAATGACCCGGGTTTTGATGACGTAACCATGTTCTAATATTAGATCCCAAATGCTTCATCTCGCTGGGTAAATACTGTAATTTCTGTATTTATTTGAGCTTTTATCGTTGAACCAAATGTAACATTGTTCATTAGGAACATCATTTATTAGATAAGCACCGTTTTAATTTTTTCTTTGGAAAACTTAATGCAGCTTTAAATCAATGTTTAAACAGTTTATACAGTAGATTTATATAACAATAGATTTTGCAAAAATTATCATTTAGAAGTAAGTACTACATCAGTATAAATGCATGTGTACAATTGATGTTAAACCAGAGGCCCCTTCAAGATACACTATGTATGCTTGCACATTGACTTCGGTCTTCAGGAATGTTTGTTCGCGTTAGCGCACGTGAGTGACCACTATCAATATCTTAAGGTTGTTCCCCTTAGATTCAAGATGGTGTCCCTTGGACAAAGTTAATAAGAAATTTTTATTTTTACATTTTCTCTCCAGTCAAGTGACATTGTCCAATTCTAAGGAAGATTATTTTTTGATGATCATGATGACTTACATTCATTGCGAGTACTCGCCTCTGTTCAATAGACATAAAAATTGTATTCACGAACACAGTGGAAAGCAACCAGTATCTTGAACACGCTTCAGTATATGTTTGGTTGTATAACTGTCTCGTTTAAGATTATTCCAGTATTATCTATTAAAAAGTGGTGGAAAAAATTCATACCAAGATAAAATCAACAACCTTTGGCATATGTCAAATGAACAGATAAGATATTCTCATCCTAGGATCTACAAATGATATTTCGAAAATAAGAGTGAGAGGTATTATGCTTCACTGTCATTTTTTTCACTACATTCAACCAAAGAGACTTTACCTGACCATGTGGGTGGTTGACATCGTACAAACACAGCTTGATCAGGAGTGCATGTAAAATCTACTGTTTCAGCTCGACATCGAGTTATATCTAAATCAAGCGTGTCACACTGCACACGATTCAACAGCATTTTCTTACTAGCATCAGGCATCACCTGTTTTTGCACACTGCCATATCTTGGATTAAATGTAAGCCCTAACTGCTGACAAACTACTGCTGAATTCTGTTCAATCCATTCCTATAAAGCAAACAAAAACACATAAAAATATATTCTATCAGAGCTCAAAATTTATGTCATCCTACTAACATGGACTTTATTGTTAGAAATGTAATATTCTAGAAAAAACATGTATGTCAAATGAAATCTACAGAAATTTACAATTAAGGCCAGTTAGAATTTTAGCCAAATTTCTGAACATTGACTTTATACATAATTAGGCAAATAATTTATATTAAAAGAACACATGTACATTCCTACAATGAAAATATGGAATGACCACAAGATATTTAAGATTACAAGTAGATCTTTACAATTCAAGACCATTTTCTTGTGTTCTCAGAAACACATTAAATAATAATTAATTATAAATACTGTAATAATAATTAATTATAAATACCATAATAATAATTAATTATAAATACCGTAACAATAATTAATAAATATCGTAATAATAATTAATTATAAATACCGTAATAATAATCAATTATAAATACCATAATAATAATTAATTATAAATACCGTGATAATAATTAATTATAAATACCGTAATAACAATTATAATACCGTGATAATAATTAATTATTAATACAGATAATAATTAATTATAAATACCGTAATAATAATTATAAATACGGTAATAATAATTAATTATAAATACCGTAATAATAATTAATTATGAATACCGTCATAATAATTAAATATAAATACCGTAATAATAATTAATTATAAATACCGTAATAATAATTATAAATACCGTAATAATAATTAGTAATAATAATTATAAATACCGTAATAATAATTATAATTACCGTAATAATAATTATAAATACCGTAATAATAATTAATTATAAATACCGTAATAATAATTATAAATACCGTAATAATAATTATAAATACCGTAATAATAATTATAATTACCGTAATAATAATTAATTATTAATACCATAATAATAATTAATTATAAATACCGTAATAATAATTAATTATAAATACCGTATAATAATTAATTATAAATACCGTAATAATAATTAAATATAAATACCGTCATAATAATTAAATATAAATACCGTTATAATAATTAATTATAAATACCGTAATGATAATTAATTATAAATACTGTAATATTTATAAATTTTAATAATTAATGCATCTATGAGAAACAAGTCTTGATACTTCTCTAAAGGATTAATCTATTAATAAGTTCATGAATAGGCATAATCATGTTTCAGATCTGCATGGTTCTGGTGAGCATTAGTGACATCTTTTACCATGCTGGTACATGTATTAACATTTTAACTGATGCCAAGTTAACTACCGGTAGTTAACCAGCACCTGGCAGGGAAGCTCCCCTTCTTATATATGTAATGGACAGGTTTCAACCATTTGGAATCTCACCAGGAAGTTACTTTACATTTGAAGGTGAACATCTTACTACAGAAATAAGATCACCAACAGACTGTTTATATATAGAGTTTTTATTTTTTTTCATTGTTTTAATTTTTTTTTTTTTTTGGTTAAATTATGAAGCAAAGAGTTTTTGATTCATACATGTAGGTTTTAATGAAAGGATAATCAAGTTGTTACTAAACAGATTTTGCTGGGCTTTTATGGGCTACAGAGTATTCATTTTTAGATCATACTTAACTGGTCTGTAGGTCTAATAAGGTTTAGATTTTCCCAATTTATATCAAGAGTATTTACCTCTTTACATATTGTACCCCATTCACCATTTATTTCTACTTCCACTCTTCCTTCATATTCATTTAAACCATCTACCAGTCGCAATGTGGAAGTTCTATTTGCAATGTCGGTCTCATTTATTTCTGTCTTCAATCTAAACACAATCTGGTTGTTACTAGTTCCACCATTTGCTTTCAAGGTTCCATGTACCACCATGCCAATGGAATTTTCAAATTCCAAAGTTGTTCCTGGATTTATTGTCAAAACAGCAGTGGGTAGAATAAAGATATCTTTATCAACATAATAAACTTTAATATTTGGATCTGTTGTAAAACCAGGCTCGTCCAAAACTCCTCCAATACGATTTGAATTTGGGGTTGAGAAAACCCAGCGGTATTTTGGTTCATCATTAGTATTTTTATCACCATATAACCACTGATCTTTCAAAACTGGGTAATATTCAATAACAGCAAGATTGAAGCGGTCATTGTTATCAAAGTATCTGCTATATATATATTTATGATCTATAGTTCCCCACCAGTTCAAATTTCCTTCTATTATCACAGATGGATCAATTAAATGGGTGGCTATGTCTCGCACAGAATCTGGGTTATTTATCAAATTGCGTTGTACTAACACATTACTTGATGAGACAACTATTGGAGCATTTGCTCGATTTCTTGGATTCAGATAAACAGATGAGTCATAAATGAAATTACCATGCACAATATTAAATTTGAAATAAAGTTTCTGATTAGGAGCATACTGTGTTAAGCGAAGACTGACACAATATCTTCCAAAGTTCTCTGTAAATGTGTTTGCAAAAATCTCATACATAACTGAGAATTTTGAATACCAGCGATTCACCAATAGGTCATACCCATTATCTATTCTAACAGCCCCTAAGGTCTGTCTTATAAATGTATTATTTGTCATTCGTCCGACTGAATTGATAAGTGGTGACATCAGCACTGCATGTCTTGAATTACTTTCAAATTTATTGAATGCCACACTGAAGTTTGTCCTTGGCATGCTCCCGATACTTTTGTTACAAGACAAATACTCAATTGCTTCATCGTAATTGTTGTTAAAGTTGCTCATATTCACCAATACTTCAGCGCCTTTACAGTAATTTCCAACTCTTAAAGCTATCCATTTATTCAAAGAAAATTCACTTCTAACTACTTCTAATTTAAGACCCCTTTCAATTCTGGACCTATTTAACCGTTCATATTCAGTAATTACACCATATCCTTTATTTTCAATAAATTTTGTCCGATTTATCAGCGTATAACCTCCTGCATAAGTGATATTAATGGCAGAGTGAACATTTCTGGAAAAAACGGAATTATTTACAGCAATTTCACCAGCACCTTGAAAGATACGTAGTCCACTTCCATACTGATTGTCATTAATAACAGAGGAATTGACGAACACTTTAGATCTCATGTCCTGCACATTAACTCCATAACCATTATTGTTACTTGCACTTGAATTAAAAAATCTTAGATCTTCATCAAGAGCTGAAAATAAGAATTATGTTGAATTATATAAAAATAATAACAACTAAAATAAAGAACCTGATGTAATTTATGTTTTAGATTTCTGAATAGTGGATGGGGGAGGGGGGTTGCGGTTTAAAAACATTATTGTGACATGGCTAACAGGGTAAGGATTGTAGTAACAGAATTTCAATAGTGGGTATATTTTGCAGTGCTATTGGTTTTAGAAGATTTCAAGGAAAGTGGCATTTTTTTCTAAATAAATGATGCATCATTAAATCTCTGCTAATTATATAACTTGTCCTATTCAATGTTGTACCAAGATCTCATGTTGTACTACATGTATATATAACATGCATGCTACTGCACATCTAACTGACCCTTTGACCTTTATAAACAACTGTTAATGTTATGATAAATACATATATATTCTATAAAATTCCACAGGTAGATGATGTTGAAGACCACAAGCTGAGTCTGAGATTTAAATCAATTTCCAGAGAAAACACAATTGCTAATTAAGATATTTATTTTTTTGTTTTTTACGAACAGAGAGGAATCTCTGTGATGTATTGTCACGTACGTCGCAAGCATTTGGCAGGGAAATCGTAGATATCTTTAAAATGGGATAGGGATACAGGGTGACAGAGATGTTCATAGATGGGGGGCAAGTAAACCCAAAACAGGGAAATGTTAAACGAAACATTTTTCCTTATGTCAGTGAAGAAATTCAATTTTTTTTAAATCGGACAAGCTATGTCACCGCTATGTCAAATCCTTGGGCAATATATGTGGAATATAGTACGGTAGTTTGCGGGTGATAAGTACGTGCTGAGGGTTACCGCACAATGATGAATGTATGTGGTATTGAAATTAAAATTTATACATGGATTCTGTGGAGAAACTTTTGGTGGAAAGGATACAATGCGACGCAGCGGAAGAATACATGAACAGTTTATGTAAACAAAGACCTATTTTCGCAACATTTTCGCGGATATCCCATAATTTAAACGGTCTCTTTTGATTGGATGAATTATATGACGTGTCATTTCTTGGTAGCATTCGTTTTGGCGAGAAGAGTGAACCACAGTAAATAAAGCAATATTTTTTTAACATTACCCGAAGTTTGAGCGTGTAAGTAAAAGTATAGGTTGCGGAAAGTGCTGTAAAGAAATCATGTCTTACATGCACGATAGCAAATGTCATGTTTATAGGAATGTATTTGTTTTCATTCGTTTCCCTTCCCATCCCCTCCTCGAAGCCCAAACAAAATTTGACCTATATCTGCTGTAGACATGTTTACATTTTAATTTTGTCGACGTAGCGTAAAAATGATATACACGATTTTGAGAGCAGCATTGTGAAATCGACCGGAAAAAGCTATTGTTGAGAGATTTCACGAGTTCCTGTCGATTGTGCAAGATGTACTCTAGAAGTTTACATGGAAAGCTTTAGGGTAAATCCTCGGTAGGTGGCGTGTATTTTGTATATCGTCGTCGGTCCTAAATTCGCGATGGTCCTTGATTCGCGGCATAAACAGTTTTTTGCAACCATCATTTGTAGTTTTTTTGTCGCGCTACGGGACATTTCGGCCTATAACAATATCGGCCCATAATAAAATATATTCAAAATATTTAATACACCTAAATTTGGACAACTTTGTCATGACTTATGCCTTGGTTTTAATTTTATTTTTAAAAGAAATTATTATTTTTTATTTCATATTAGATCAACCTATAAATGATGCACACACTCCGTTCACAAATGATTTAGTCAGAGTCACTCATGACTGTAGGACTCTTCGATTCTGATCGATCTAAACTAGTTCGTGCAGATAGCGTAGAAGAAAGACAGTTTGAATGTAACTTGTATGAATCTACAATTATGTAAAAACACTAAAGTATCAGGATTTTTAAAGACAAATTATATTTACAAGAAAAGGATCTTTCTTTTCAATTCATTCTTAAGGTTATTTTTCTTTACACACTACATGTAATTAAAGCATCATAATAATACAAATATTAAATTAAGATTATAATTAAGATTATGTATTTTTTAAAAATTTTTAAGATTAAAACAAAGTATAGGTACACCTTCCTGTCTTTAAATTATTCATTTAAAAAAAAATGAGACATATATTTAATCCATTATTTGAGTTATAATAGATTAGTGGTAGACTTGATTAGAAATGATAATTTGAATTAATTCTTGTATTGCTTTGAATAAATTTACTGAAATTTACATGTTTCAAAGCATAATAATACTAACACATGTTTATGCACAACAATGCAAATAAACGAAATGAGTAGCAATCTTTGATAAAGGCATTTATTTCATGGGCCGATTTTGTTATAGGCCGATTTGGCTGTAGGCCGATTTTGTCATGGTCCGTTTTTTTATGGGCCGAAATGTCCCGGAACCGTTTTGTCGTTATTGAGAAATATAACGATTGATGACACCATAAAAACATCTTTCTGTTTGTGTAATTAATTAAAAATGTTACGTATGAACGTTTTTGTCTTTTCTTGGAGAAATGCTTGGAATGTGAAAGGACCTTGCTTCAGCACAGACTCTTCTGAATGTGGTAATTTGCCAACACTAATACAAAAAATATAATGGACACTTTTCCAGTCATGAATTCTTACTTCCCTTCCATATGGTGTTTTACAACCTTGCTCGCATAGGAATTGAATGGGATAAGGCAGATTGTAATACTAACTACACTTACTTTCAAAGCCTCTTGCGTTTCCATGCTCTCTGTTCGTACGGCACCTCCGGTGCTTTGATTATTATTCTATCTTGGATAATTTTTTTTCTAAAACCTGAAAATTTTTACTTACCATCTCCTGACCACAATTCCATTAACATCCTAAAACAGGGTCTAAATATTTTACAACGTTGTTCTTTGGATCCAGCTGGTACCTCATTGGGTATATTATACTGGAACTGAATGTATATCTTATCAGTAATACTCGTAATAGACTGTGGAAATGTTCCATTGGAAACAGGAAATCTTGCCAGTATATGGTTCTCTGACTTGAACTGGTCATAAACAGTCATTGTACCAGAGGCTGCTGGATCACGTTCCATCAATAAAAAGTGTAATGTTAACCTCTTTCCTGCTGTTGTAGGAAAACTCTGCAAAGGAAAACCAATATTATGCATTCATGTTGTTATGATTTCAGGTTCAACAGGTTTAAGATTAAAGGGCTATGAGTTTGATCCTAGACAGGCAGCATTTATATGACACTGATTTAGACATTTAATTTTACATTACATTAGTCTTTTCAGCTGCCTAAATTTTGAAATAATGACCTTTGACCTTGGAAAGAAGGAGGCTATCTTGGTCCTATAACTGTAAAACATAGAGCCTTGTCTTATTAATATCGGAACAAAATGTATATAGAGAAAGTTCATTTACTGCCATGACTTGCTGAATACAAATTTAGTTCTATAAAGAATAAAACTTGAAATAAAACAGGAGAAAGCAACACACTTCTACAGTAAAAAAATCTTTATGTAAATACAAATTTTTCATTGACTAACCTTGACACAGTTACGCCCATCATTAGGTTTGTTACCATTGCCATCAATTATATCTTCATGTATCAGCCTGGGATAGCTTGGTTGGGCCAATGTTGGTGTTCGACAAAATGACAACCTTGCTGGAAAATCTTTTTCAAAGTTATTTATAGTGAAGTTCTTTAAGTACATTTTGACACCATCTCCCCAGTTATTATCTATATCTGTTTTGTTGATTAGAACTCTTCCTACTGCAGTCTCAATAAAAGCTCCATAGCCTGTAATAATAATACATATCAATATCAATAAAAACTATCTATAACTCTTCCATTAAACAAGAATTCCACAGATTTAAATGTCTCACCTGGTTAGTTTTTGATCGAGTAGAAAATACATAACTTTAACATAAACTTTCACATTTTGACACGCCCCCGTCGTAAAAGTAACACCTAAGTCTTGCCTTATGGCAATACTAGGCTCAACAAAAAGAGCTTATATAGAATTTTCTAGATTACAAAGTACTTGTATTATAATGGTTTGGAGTAATGATGTTTAATGCCCTAGTCATTATTTTGTCACTCTTTTCTAGGTGGCTGGTTCTGGATGGAGGACACCACAGTGACAAGAGAACAGGGAAGACACATGCAATCCTTCAGCAAGCAAACAGAATTTCTTCCCACTAGGATCTGCCTTGGATAGGATTCGATCCACCAGCACACATTCTAGACTACTAGAGCAGCAAGAACTTGCAATAGGAATAACAAAATAATCACATCTTACTCATAAATCATTATTATTTTTAACTTAGGTGTTTTCTTGTGTTTTATACACAATACATGTATTTTGAATCAATTTTTCTTTCAAGCACTGTAATTTATAGCAGAACATTTTTATGCACAAAAGGTATAAAAGAGTATCTATAAGAATGTTTAAGTGATTTTGAACATGCTTATGATGTCTAACAAAAGGATGAAATTAAACTCAACTACTTGCAATTCTCTTACTTTTTTATTACCAGTACCTCATTAGAGCCTGGGTGCATTTCTTAGTGTTTTAGTAGTTAACACTTTCAGGAGTTAAGCCATCTAATGAAATCATTCTTGAAATACTGGAACTGACTCTATTTTCTTCAAAATCTCAGTATTGACTGCCTTGATGTAAGTGAAGTTCTTTCAACTGTATATTAACACTTACCTCTATGGTTAGATATTGTGCTATTTGCAATGTGAATACGTCCCCTTAATTCTGTAAAATTTAGACCATCATAAGCTCCATTCATTACAGTGACATTATTCATCAATGGGACATAAGGACTAGCACTTATTGATGCCCTGCCATGTACCATACCATCCCCTCTATAGATGTCTAGACCAGCATAAGAAATATCTAAATATTCCAAAAATGACAAAGTTTCTTTAACCAGCATCTCATTCTCATTTCTTTCTCTAACTGTGGCATTGTAAAATTCTAGACCTCTCCAGTAATCTTTGGCTAGATCTGGTCGAAGTCCAGCACACTCAAATCCTATCACTTGTTGTCCATCTGTAAAGACAGAAAAAAAAGCATTTTTATTATTTTTGAGCATTAAAAATAGAGAAAAGAAAAACACAATTAATATGATAAACTTTAACTCAGTTAAGGTATAAACATTAAAGATAAAACTAAACACAGATGTTATAAGCTTTTAGTAATCTTCGAATCAACATAACTCCTGAAAATATTAACCAAATTACATATTTAAGATTTTAAATTTGTAAGATTTAACTTAGGTAAATTTTAGCTTGGTAATAATAGTGAAACCTGGCCTGGTTTTGGAACTGCCATTAAGATAACAGTTTTAGCTCAAAGACTGCTGGAATTGTAAAATTGAAATGTTACTGGTTCTGTAATTGTCATTCAAATGATAGTTTCACCTAAAGACTACTTGATTTTAAAATTAGTTGTTCTGGAGCAGTTCAGAAACAAGTTTAAGCCCTACAGACTGTTGGTTTTTGCCTTTTTCTGGTTCTGGATTAGCCATTCAGAAAAGGTTTTTAGTCTTTAAGACTGGGCTGCTAATGTCAATGCCACATTTGATAGTAACAATACTTACCACAGATATGAGATCCAACACGTATGTTTGGTCGACCTGGACAATCTAGTAAAGAGTTTTCTGTTCCTTTGCATTCTGGCTGTTCAAATAACATGTACTCTGTTTTGTTTCTTGAGAATGAATGGTAAGTGAAATTACCCCAGACAAATCCTAAATGACGACATGTTACATTAGCATCTATCTTTGTATAGCTGAAAATACAAAATATCAATTATGATTGTAAACAAATAAAATGACAACTGTTTTGTCTGTACCATATAACAAATGGTTTATAAAGTTACTAGTTACCACAACAAAATTTTAATAACAACATGATGCATTGGCAATTATATAAATGAAAGTTAATATATGAATTACACTGATGATGTCAACTACAAGTACTTTACATATTAAGTAAATAGTGTAAAAATAAACACTGTACTATGTCCTCTGCATTATTTTATTTATAAGATAACTGCATTTTGTAGTTTTTCACTGATAGTTGTTTTTATAGAAAATGCGATACAAATAAAAGGCTATAATAATGTTCTATACAAATCATTTTGATGTTAGTCATGTTAATAATGTTTGTAATAACACCTGTATATACTTCATCTGCATTTGTTAATACACATATACCTGTAGGATTAACATTCTGACTCCATAACCAAACTTTCAGCTATGTCACTTCAATACTTACTTGACATAGTTTGTACAGATATCTCTCCATTTTCCCATATAATGCAGTTCTAGTCGTCCATCACGAGTTGTATTACCATCCACTAATCTAGCATTCTGTGGAAATTGATTACTTGGTCCAACTAATGACAAATTATCTGGGTCCTTGGTCATTGTTATTCTCTCTCCATCTAGATAACTCCCCTGTAACAATATGTACTGGTATATTTATATTCATGAAATATATCAAGCATATCAAACTGGATAATTAATTTTGAAAATCTCACTTGACAAAAGTAAAAAATAAAAAAAAAAGTTTTAGAACTCAGAAATCAATCAATAATAAGTTCCTTCTTTGTCAGATTTAAAAATTCTACTGTTCATTGGATTACCACCAGGATCCAGTTTAAAGCCTTGTAAGCTTACCCAGTTTGTTAGTGAAAATTTCAGGTGAGCTTAAATTTTAGCCAATTATTTAATTATTTTTTAAAATTTCTGTTGAAAAGTTAATGCATACAATCATTATTTTCAATCAGAAACAAATCAAGTCAAAATCCTATGGCCATAGTAAATGTGTTTAATTGTAGTAACATTTTGAAATTCCACTAACCTTTTGGTTAAGTTAATGAAGCTTTGAACAACCCAAATGATTATTTTTGAAATGGCAAATGTTCATCACTACTGGTCTAAAGATACAGTAAAAAATTGTGAAAAAAAAATTTATTTCTGATTAAAAAATATATATTTCTGTACAAATGCATTTTTTAGACTGGTAGATGTTGATTTTTCAAGAGTTATGGGACTGTAGTATAGACTTTATGGGTCTGTATCAGTTTCATATAGTATTTTGTTATATTATTTGGGTCCTTTGGATGAGACCTCAAAAACTGATGCCCCGTGTCACGGCAGACATAGCATGTTAAAGAACCCTCCCTGCACATTGCCCTAAGTGCACTACAAAGGTCAAAATTTTTGGCACTTCACCTATAGCCGGTGACAACTCTATATAAATGAAATATTCTTGATTGGGGCATAAAACCCCATTCAATCAATTAATCAACCTAACATTATCTTATTAAAACACATTCCAGTACATGTACAAACAGAAAGATACCTTAAAGGAAAAAACAAGCAATTATATAAAGCATACAAGTTCTGTGCATGTAGTTTTTTTATTTATCGGTGACTTACAAAATTTAAATAGACTTTACTTCTTCTAAACTTCATATAAGACAGAAGTTTGAATTTTTGAGTCCCAGTGATCTAACAGAATTTCTGACATGTCTTTATTCTGTACATGGTTGCACATTATACCGGATATTCACGTAATTATAAAAATATATTTAAAATGAATGACAAAATCTTTATATCACATTCACATCATTTTAATACTATATAATAGTTATTTACACCTAGCTGTAAGGGTTAGATGAAATATCAACACCTTTAATCTGAAATGCCATCTTCACAGGTCAATTGATATACATTTACATGTATAATATCATATAAGTTCAGAAATGGGAAATGACTCAACTAAAAATACCCACAGGTAATTGAAATAGTTTCAAGCACATTATATATTTTATTTATGTTTATTTAATGCTGACCTAGAATATCATACCTTGCTGTGCCTGTGTTTTGTTGATTTTACGTTTTACAGACTATAATGGTACATTTCTCTATATTTATAGACATGACACCACTAATTTAATCTTGCAATAAAAATTATCTGGATTGCCTTTAGAATTTATAAAGTCTAAAGGAAGATTACACTTATTTAAAGTTATTTATAAACTTTTTTTTTATTTTAAGAGAAAACACTGTAATTATAGGTCCAGGAAATTATGTTAGTTTCTGCTTTCCTTCCCTGCACTAAAGATTTTATTTTCTTTTTTGTATATCTTCAAAGCTGCCATATAGAAATAATGTTAAACAAAAATAAATCTAAAATGAAAAAAAAAAACTTGCCTACCTACCCAATTTTGTTGAGAGGTAAAAGTGAAAACACAACATTTATTTTCTCTGTCTTATATGCTCATCTAGCAAACTATTTAAAAAATTTGTCAATTAAGTTTACCTTTGAAGAGTAAAGAGGAGAAGAAAGTTAAATAATGAACTAGGGGAGATTATTAAACTTCTGACAGTGGCAGTTTCTTGCAATATTGTGGATGAAATACAAAAAACACCAACTTTCTGAAGATCACTCAGCTCAATGAAACAGCAAACAAATGGCTTGACTGTCTTGAAATTAAATTATCTGAGCCACAAAACACCACAGAACTTCAAAATACACATTCATCTTATACCAAAAAATATATTAATAACTTTCATGTGGCTGAAGGATAAAGGGAGATAACTTGATCTGTCTTTGAGTGTTTTTAAACTAAATCATTTCCATATTGCATGACAATTTTACAAATAGCAATTAATTTTATAGTTACAATATAATACATGTATAAATATTGATTTGAGTTACACCTTTCACTTTTTACTGCTTAATTTGAATCAAGCACAGGCAGACATGTGAGAAAGCCACAGCCTGTTTGCAAAAGGTCTTTGATTATCTCTGGATATTAGTGGATACTTAAATATGTCTGGTCTGCAGGTGTCTCTGGATACTTCTGTAATGAAGACTATGATTTTCTCCACCACTCTAGCAAAAATGACATGCAGCAAAAATGCAGCAAAAGGCTAGAAAGTTATGTAATTTTACTCCAAGTAATTAGACAGGCCCTTAAATTTAAAAGTAGAAGGAATAGTCTGCTTCAAGCCTTTCAAAAAAGGGTGTCATTTTTCCAAAACAGAAAGTCAACTGGATCAACGTTATAATATTTATTGGTCCTTTAACTGAGCACTGATGATTAATGATCTTCCAATCCATTCAACCACATACTTATGGTAGTACTTTATAACATTTCATGTCTCATGTAGTACTTTATAACATTTCATGTCTCATGCGACTTTCAAAATGGTTATAAAAACAGTCAAAACTTTATTATGAAGAAGGATGTTGAAATGATTTTTCTTAACACTATACTAAGATTGACAAGAATGGACCACCTCAGATTTGTCAACAGACAATATTTTTAATAAGAAGAGGAGTGGAGTAATATGCTGTGTGTTCCATTCAAGATTCTTTCACCTATATTGAGGCAGTCAAGTCTAGAAAATTTAGAATACACAGGGAAACCATTAACTTGGAGATTGAAAGAAAGGAAACGACAAACTTTCTCAAACTAGGATCTGACCAAATGGATCTTAAACAGTGTAGGTTGTTACAGAGGATGTGATCCTTAGCTAGTGTTGTAGACCACCCATTAAACCAAAGCCCCTTTTCAATAATGAAGGTATAGATTTGTTTAAATTGCAGACAATTGTGTGAAACTTTGAATTTGAAAGAACAATAAATAATGTCTGCATTTTTACTTTCACCTGTCAGCATAAGTACCATTTATTTATATCATTTTGTTAAAATATATTGTCTTAAACTTGTAGAGGCTTAAATTGCATGGTTACACCAGGCCAAACTGCTTTTCACCATCTAGATTCAAATTACCTCTGTAGGAAAGTTTGTCAGTTCATTTGCAAAAGGTCTATGGTTTTCTCAGGGCAATCTGGTTTCCTCCACCATCCAAGAACTGACCAACTTGATATAAGAGAAAGACACTTGACACAGACATAAAACACCATTAATCCACTCCACGACTTACAATAAAAACTGGCAGCTAAAACATAATAGGATGGAAAGGGGAAATAAAACACAAACCTTCTAAATGTGAGCTTTACAAAACCTCAGTATTTCATGTGTGATTAATAATATCAAACAGTAGAGTGTAGATATAATCACAGCTTATTTTACCTGGTTACATTTGCAACCAAGTTAAGGTTTGCAATAGCTGTTTACAATTTTAATATGTTAAAGTAGCTGTTAATGTAATAATTTTTTCTGGCATTTTTAATAAATGTCCTTTCTCAATTCAAGTATTTTGTCTGTTGTTATTTCTTATTCAGACTGTTTTAAAAAGTATCTTGCCAAACAAGCTTCCAAAAAACCTGCACCCATATATTTATCATTAGGGCACCTGTTAATAAATATAACAATCAAAACAGAAGTCTATGATGTCAGAAGTCCATGAATTCATGGACTTCTGATTACTTCATGGACTTCTGATGATGTCTATATTTGCGGGATAAAGTTTTTACCTACCCTGGCAATCAAGGTACCATTTATGATCATGCCATATCCAGGACCAAAGTGTAATACTGTGCCTGGTTCTATGTAGAGACAAGACAGTGGTGACAGGGCAACGTTACCATGGATTTTATATGGGCTTCCATCTTTCATTATCGCCTTCTTTTTCTTGGTTGCAACAGTGGTCCCATACCGAAACTCGGACTGGTGCATGACTTCTGGTTTTTGGCACTCCTCCGGTATATGCCTCAAATTATACACAATGCCATCAGACACCACGGGTTGCATCCCTGGCGGTGGTTCCGTGGGTCGGTTTATCTGACACTTAGAAATTTCAACATACAAAGTTAATAGTAAAATACAGTAAATATAAAATTTTAAACCAACTTCAGTCGCCATCTTGTTTCAACTCTTCTTGAAGTACCTTGAAAATTTATACAGGTAAACTGCAGTTACCTGTGCTATTCATGTCTCTATATTTACTAATTATCCATACAATACTAAATCTATGTTTGGTAGAAAAAGTTCCACATCTTTGTCTTCGATGGCCTTGATTGTTTTGAATATGAGGTCACACAGGTTCAATCCCCTTCCGTGTTATTCAAATCTGTGTCATCGCACAGGTATTCTGCATATCAAAGCGACCGATATGGTCACGTGACCACCCACTCTATTCATAGATGTTTGTTGACTGGTGACGTCACAATAGAGATCGGAAGGTAATAATAAGTGTTTTTCAAAATATTTTGTATTTGAAAAATATACATAATTTTTCAGATATTAAGTTACGTTAGCACATTGAATTTCTTACACATTTTATTACTTAACGAAAATGGAAAACTGAAGTTTATCTAATAAAATAATAAAGGCATTTCACTAACTAATTCAGGAACATATAATATTCTTTTATATCATGGTCTCTATAATTATCTTCATTAACTTTGCGTTTAAGAAACATTTTCAAATTGAAACTGTATCATTAGAGAAGTATACTACTACTACTACTACTACTACTACTACTAATAATAATAATAATAATAATTAAAAATAATACTATACTAAAATCAGAAGTGGTAACCTTTTTAAAAATAACTAACCAATAACAATCTAAATAAATAATTAAGTAAATTTCAAACTCCAAACCCCTCCACATCCTTCTTATGGACATTCTTTGACCGAATGAACATTTATTTATCTTCACATTCGCCTTTGTCTCAAATATCGGCAATTAAGAAAAAAATTTTATTCCGGGCTAATAAAAGAACTACTTAAAATACCATGATTTTACCTGTTAGCATTTCTCTGTATCTTATTTTCAATAGTGTCTTTTGTGTTAGCTTGCTTATTGATCGTAATATGTGTTTATGTATTTCTTATAATTATGTAATCTTATGGGCATCGACTTTTCTCTTTGTCTATGTAATATATAGGGCAACAGTGTTATGTGGCTTCAAAATATCTCTGGTACACCCTTGTTCCCGATCCAGCTTCGTCCGACTCGGAATATTGCCTAGTGGCCTTGAGTTCCGACCATGAAAAAGTATCTCCATAATTTGATAACCCGTGTTTAAGTGGATCGGTAAAGTTAGCTACTAGTAACTAACTACTAGTAGCTGGCTACTTGTAGAAGAAAAGTTAGCTACTAGTAGCCAGCAACTAGATCTAGTAGCTAACTTTACCGATCTTGTTTAAGTACTTTTTGATAGAATTTCTTAAATAATAAAAAGTGTATCTACATAACATTGTTAATATCAAATGCATTGTAATTCTTAGAAATTTAGTTGAATTTTGAAATACTTCTAACGACAAACCAAAAGGTCAAATATTGTTCCAAGTCACCACTTACGTAGTCGCACTGGTTTGAGAGGCTGTAGAGATTTGTCTTTACTGAAATAATTACACACCAAAATTGCTTGCAGTATTGATTTCGACGCTGTTAAAATAAGCCAGGTAGTTTTTTTTTTCTTTTTGAAATTATTATTAATAGAAATCCAGTGAAATAAAGTTCTTTCAGTTAAATTGAAAATCCGGAACAAAAGTCATTCCTTTTTCACTGAAGGCCACTTTCTTTAAAGAAGTGCTCAATTTTAATCCCTAGTAAAAGCATTAAGAATAGAAGGTGATGGCAGACTTCACGCTGAATGCGGTGCTCCAAGAAATGGAGGAAGATCCAAGACCAAGTAAACCACTAAAGAGGATTTAATGGCTGCGCCCAGTGGACAAAACATGGGTACGTAGTTACTGTGTAATTACTAAATTAGAGTTAGATTGAAACCATTTTTAAGCTCTATCTGTTATTTTTGTAGAAAAAATTTTTGTCTCTGTTTATTTCTACCATTTAAAATATTTTAATTGGAAAATTTATTTTTTATTTATTAGTCCAACCAAAAGAATTCAAAAATAAGGACAGTGCAGTTTGAATAATTCTCTTCAAATCTGATAAAACTTACAATGAATATATAGACAGTTTAATTTCAATTTTGGGATAAGTTCAAGTTCTCTATTTCTCAAATTGTATGATTTACAACAAAGAGAGTATATTCAACTACATGATAATTTACAATAAACCGACATTTAAAGTGTTGTTACAGAAACATACCTGAGGTTGGAAATTCCCTGTATTTCTCAGCTTTGACTTTAGTATATTGATACTGTTAATTACGATGTGCTTATCATTTACTAATCTACCATTTCACTTTAATTTGTTATATAAGCTTCCAACTATCAGGGTTAACTATAGCTTTTGAAAAGAAGGAGCCAAAAATAACTCAAACGCAAAATTTTGGAGCCAGTTTATATGAAACAGTTCAAGTAAGCTTCAGAAATAAAAATATAAATAAAGAAATTGTTGAAAATTTTAGAACAAAGATATTATCCAATGTCAATATTTTGGAACAAGAATTTATAAAAATTAGCTATTGGCTAAATTGGTAACAGAGCAACCCATGTAGTTAATTATTCAAGCTCTGACTTAAGTTCAAATTAATATTTTTTATATCATTGGTAAAAGAAGAGGAGGATTATGAATGGCAACCACCAAGTGAAGCAGAAATGAAGATAATTCAAGCCAGACGAGAAAGGTCAGATAAGATTAGTAAAATTATGGGTGATTATCTTCTCAAAGGATACAAGATGCTTGGTTCTGTCTGTGATGTATGTGAAGTGAGTATATGAATAAATACAAGTTAAAAATAATAAGATCAAAAACAAAGTTAAGAATATTACCATTTCTAAGAATACATGATGCTTTGTTTGGTATGTTGAGTTGTAGTTCGGTTGGATATTGTTGCATAAGCAGTTCTTTTTTGCTATTCATGATGAGAGTAAGTTTTTAAATTTTTTGTTTAGTGTATGAAAGTGTGTATTATGCTAGCACGAACTCTGGCATCTGTAACATGCTAGCTCACAGAGTCAGTATGCCACAGACAGGTATACTTTCCCAAAGTCACATTATTCTGAAGCTCAGTAAAGTAGTTGAAGTCAAATGTAAAACCTTACTAGTGTTTCAATCCAGGAACTCCCTGTCTCAAGGTGGATGCTCTACCCATGAGCCACTAAAGCTCTGTGTGTGTGTGTGTGTGTGTGTGTGTGTGTGTGTGTGTGTGTGTGTGTGTGAGAGAGAGAAGAGAGAGAGAGAGAGAGAAGAGAGAGAGAGAGAGAGAGAGAGAGAGATGCAAGCCTAAACTAATTTGCATGCGTGAATGTGCATACACTATTCTTAATTTGTGATAAAATTATAGTGATAGGTATGGAAATGTCCTTGTGTACACTCAAAGTAAAATGACTTCTACTTCAGTAATTGGTTACTTTATTGGTTTTATTGTAGACAATACTTCTAGAAGATAAGTCTGGACAAACTTACTGTATTGCTTGTAGAGAACTTGATACAGATGCTGATAAGGATGACCCAGGTATGAATCATGCTTTTGACTGTCTTAGTTGGAACAAACCTTAGTATGCAAGTCAACTTACCAGTACTTGCAGAACATTTACTTTCTCTTACATACATGTATTTAGTGAATAAACACTACCATATATCATGATTTTTCTTGGCTTAAGTTAGTCTCTCTTATTTTTATAAAACTAAAATGGTTAATCAGTTAATTATTGTGATATATAAGTATCTGTGTCACCATGAGGTTTGGGTACTATTCTCTGTAAAGTTAAACCTTAGACTTAAGTAAAGGGGCTGAGCTAGTTTTGATGTTTTGTTGTATATAGTAGATATAGTAGAGTGATTTACTGCCAGACTTTCTAGTCAGATCCTATCCTTGGGGTACAGCACTAGTTTATTACCTGGAAGGGCTAGGTTCAATCCTCAGCCGAGGCAGTCTTTGAGGAAGTTTTTTTTTTTCTCTAGTCTCTCCAGTTACACTTGAATATAGGTAGTGACTGTTCTTTCACTTGGCAGCTTTCTTTTCTAACTTAATCTGCCAATAAATTCAAAATCAGCTTTTTAAATCGATTTTTAATGTGATTGGAAAAACTGATATCTAACTAGAAAAATGTTAAAAAAATGGTAAAAATTAATTTAAAACATTAATTGTTAGTTTAAACGTTTAAAACATTGTACTGCGATTACAGTTTAAAACTTAAAAAAACAAACAGTGATTTATCAAAATTTGTTAACATCGTCCTGGATTCTCCCAAGTTGACAAATTTCTACCAACTGAATGATGACGTCACATAGAAAAAGTTCTTGCATATTCAATGACATAATGTGATTGTTGTCGGAAACAGGATTTACCCTGAAAGTAGTTCCTGGCTACTATGGTGATATGTAATGTTGTATGCGATACGGACCATTGTATCACATAGCCAGAAAATGTAATGTATCGCTATAGTAAGATTCAATGGGTATGTGATAAATTGGTAAGCTTAACACAAAAATCTAATAATCCTTACTTATCATTAACAAGAGCACATTGTATAGGAATGATTTCTAAAGTGTCTTGTAGATGTAAAATTTTGATTGATGTGCATTGTATATGAACTTTATGGAATGAAACATGAAACCATGTGTCTGACACCTTCTCGTATATGAGGTTACATCTTTTGTGGTACATCTTTTTTTGCACTAATATTGTACCTCAGAATAAAGATGGCTACTGTAGTTAAACTGTGTTTAATAAATTTTTAAAATTCTCATAAGTCTACATTATTTAAAAAAAAAATTTTTTCAGCTGTAAATGAAGCTGCTGCTAGAACAAAAGTTGCTGAAAGATCTCAAACTGGTATGTATTACCGGTAGACTATAGTCTTAACATGTGTTAAATTATGCTTGAGAATGACAGATGGAAAATAAAATTAGATATTGTAAACTCTGTGTTTGCTTTCCTGGTAAAAACTGCTATTGGCTACTAAATTCTGGGAAATTCTTTCTAAAAGTAACATATATACATGTATGCAATTTTTTTAAAAAAAATACTTTAAAAGGACAGTATTTTCTCAACTTTTGAAATAAGACTGCTAATAATTTTAAGTTTGTGGAAATCTAGAAATATACTAGCTCTCTTGAGCCAAGGGCTCTGATGAATTGTTGTCTTAGGACACTATTCATCACGTGTTGTGTCATTGCTAGATAAGGTTTGTTTAAATGAAGTGGTTATCCTTAATGTGAGAAACACTGCAATTCCTTTAAAGTCTTGATATAAATGCCATATTTCATATAAAAGATATTTATGGCATTTAGTTATAATTTTTTAGGCTCACCTGAGCACAAAGTGATCATGTGAGCTATTGGTATCAATAGAGACAGACCCTCCATCATCCATCCATCCATCGTCCCTCCATCCTTCAATAATTGCTTCAAAAAACTTCTTCTCAGAAACTTCTGGTCACATTTCCTTCAAACTTGGTACATAAGCATCTATAGAACATTGCCTTTCAGATTTTTGTTGTTGGTTGCCATAGCTACCAAATGTAGGTCACACTGACCTACATAGTTGAAAACCTAAAAAAAATCTTCTCCAAAACCACTTCACTGAGATAAAATCTGATGTGATATTTGGCATTTAAAGCATCTTACATACCAAGTTTGTGAATTTCAATAATTAGGTTACCCATTTTTGCATTTATTTTTTATACATTGTAGATAGTACTTTTTAACCAAAATTACAATATTGAATAAATTTAGGTGAATTCTTTTTCCAAACATCATTTTCTTATGTGAAGAAACATATGTTTGACAATTTTAATGAAATTCTGTAAAATACAAGTTGCTTTTTTGACCTTTTTCATTTTCAATTCTAGCAACCCAAGGGTCAAGGGTTCAAATCCCAGTGAGGCCACTTTTTTTCTTTTCTTTTTTTAAATTTCTGAATTTTATGACTTACAATGGTGCATGGAAGAAACTTAATGAATTTTTACTTTTTAGTGTAATTATTATTTTTGAAATACATGTGATACTGATATGTAGATATAGCTAAAACCTTGAAAGATTTTTTTTGTTTTGCAAATTTAATTATTGTTATGTGACATAATTTAAACTAATTGAACAATTTTTTAAAAATAATTTGGAGTTGACTTTTACAATTTTTTTAAAATATTTTAATTAATGTGTCAAATCTGTAAAGTCTCAAATCCGGATCTGAAAATTGCTCATGTGAGCTTTTGTTATGGATAGGCACTCTGCCATACATCCATCCATCAAAAGACTTCTTCTCAGACACTACTGGTCAAATTTCATTTATATTTGTCAATAGCATCTATAGACCATTGCCATTCACATTTGTGTTTCTGGTTGCTATGGCTACCAAAAGTAGGTCACAGTGACCTACATAGCTAAAAATCAAAACAATAAAAATTATGTTCTCTGAAACCACTTCTATTGAGGCAACATGTTATGACTTACCAGGTATTATCAAGACATATCAGTTACATTTTGGGCCTCTTGTTTATATGTCTTGGCTTTTGGGGTTCAAATAGGCAAATTTTAATGGGCCCCTTAAATTAGAAAAAAAAAGTCTGCAAGAGACTTGTTAGATGTTGCATCCTTAAGACAAATGGTGAACAAAATCTCGACAATAAAGCCATAAATGGAAGATCTAGAGGGTCACATACATATTGTTTAAATATATCATACCAGTATGCATTAGCAAGACCTGAGATATTTTAGATGTACATGTGGTGTTCCTAGCAAAAGTAGTAATTATTTTGCGCCGACTCAGATATTTTAGATGTATCTTCCTTAGGTATAGTGGTATTTCAATTAGACAAACATTGGCAATGGGGTTGGAATTGGGAAACTGTAGATAGGACCCTTGAATTTGTTTAAATTATCTCTTACAATAATTCTATAAATAGACTGTAAGATATTAGAGATGAAGAAGTATTTACTTTTGCACAAACCATGGCAGTTGGAGCCTTAATCTGGAAATTCTGGAGGGACCATATATATAATACATGTACATAATTTTAAAATATTTTTATATGGTCATGTTATAATTAAGATGGACTTAAATGTTGCATCTTTAGGAAATGAATTATTTGATTTGTATAGAAATTGGCTTTCGGGTCCTTAAAAGAAATAGCTAACTTTAGAGATGCTCTTTAGTTTATGAATTATCATTAAATATAATGGTATTTGATATGTCATCAAGTGAACATTTAGGCTTATGATCATCTTATTGACTTACAATAATGGTTGTAATGATTTTGTCCATCAGTTTTCAGAATTTCAGGTTTCCCAGTCAAGAAGGTTCACTTATATCGAGACATCAACACTTTTGCAGTGTGCTCAGGGTAATGTTAGGATGCCATGCCTACCATGACATGGGGCATTGGTTTTAAAGGACCCTATGACTTTCATTTCTAATTGAAGAGTGCTTGGACAAAAGAAGAATCACTTACCTATTAGAATCACCATCTATTTTCAAGTCATGGTCAGACCTGGCTGGGGTTTGACATTGTAATGACTGAGAAGACTAGTATAACAAACAGATTTACAAACTATCCGATTTTACATAAATAGTTTATTATAAAAAGAGAAAGAAATAAGAAAAGTATTTTTACAAATTTCAACAGTAAAATGTAGTATGTTACAAATTTGTGTTAGTACTGATTAGTTCTGTATCACTATAATGTTTCCTGATCACTACTATGTAGTAACCTAAGTTTGTTTTCCAAGTCTAAAATATTATATTCATTATGTTCCTTCCTGTATGACTGTGAAATTGTTATTAGTCTGAATAAGTTTGCACATTATTACAATCCAATACAAGAAATCACAAGGTATTTACATGAACATTTACATCGTTCTAAGTGTCTATCCTTTTTTTCAGTTTCACTTTATTTATGTTGCCAATCTTTCTTGGAGTGTTCTACCAAATTCCTTTCAATGCATGTAAACATTTTATAACTCTGGAAATGTCCACAAAGCAGCAGTATTGTTTCCAAAAGTAGATTGTTTATTACATAACTTACAGCAGTTACCCTTAACCCAGGGCAAATAAAATTATTAGTTTCCAAGCAGACAAATCAAAAATATAAATCAAACATATTCAAAATATAAATTTTACATTATTCATTAAAATATAATACAGTTAAAATATCAAAATGTTATTAAAATGTTATAATGTTCACTCATATATTACAACATGCTTTTTGATTAAAAAAAAACAACTACATTTGCCAATTTTACTTAAAAATAGCATTTTACTTCAATAAAGCTTAAGGTTTCAGGTATGTCTGATCGACCAATGTTCCAACAGCCCATGACCGACTAGTAAAAAATCTAAAGATGGTAAAGAATTGAAAACACTTGGTACATATACAAGGATATTTAAAAATGAATTTGCTCATGAAGAAAGGCAAAATAAAGTATTCAGATTTATAACCTCTAATTTATTTTGTGTTTCCAGATGATGGATTGAAGTGTACAAGTTCAGGTTTTAAATTATCAGCTGGAGGAGATCTTGGTTTATCAACTGTATCATGTGTCAGTGTTCCTCCAAATACCAGGACACAAGAGAAACATGGCAGTCATACAGACATTTATAATGAGGTTGTAGATAACCTCTGTCAGACAATTAAATTAGCAAGTGATCAATTAAAACAGTCAACAAGTGTGGAGTACAGTATACATCTGTGTAATTTGATCAAAACTAGTGCTGATGCTATCCAGAGTTTAAAATCCATAACAAATTGACTTATTGGTATTGTTAAAACACATAAATACCATTTTCGTTACAAAACTATAGTAGAATTGAAAATACAATTTTAAAAACAGAATTTAATTAGAAAATCTGTGATGTTCTCCTCA
The DNA here is from genome assembly GCA_029721355.1 of Tegillarca granosa. Classification (NCBI taxonomy): domain Eukaryota; kingdom Metazoa; phylum Mollusca; class Bivalvia; order Arcoida; family Arcidae; genus Tegillarca; species Tegillarca granosa. Next base: position 6,839,076 of record CM056595.1, read on the forward strand.
GATGTTTAGAATCCATAACTGTATAAGTAAATGCTGCTGCTTATAAACAGTCTGACAAAATCACAAATTGGCTTCTTATGTTGATAAGATTTTCAATGAGTTGAATGTACATTTATTTAGTGGCATACTCACGTCAGCAGTTTTAAAAAAGGCAACAGTCTTGTCCTGCTAAATGGAGGATTAATAATTATACTACGTTCGTAAATTGCCTTGTGTGCTTGTTACTTCACCAATAACTTAATCAGGGCAAAAGATTTCTTTACGTTTAACTTTGTTATCACGCTAATAAGCTGTGACGTAGATCTATTTGGGTTACAAAAACCTGATAATTTTTTTTTAATCTTTAATCCACAAAAATTAAACATGCAAAAATAACATTTTTTGACAAATCTGCAAAATTTGTCACACACAAAAATAACCCAATTTACGGTAATAAAAGCATCCCTATGCAAAACAACAGAAAACATGTAATTGTTTTATAACTGAATCTGATGTCATTTTAAGCCCAAGTTAGTTATATTTTCGTATTTTTTCTGTTTTAATCTATAAATTGGATATCTTAATAACTGAGAAGTCACATGGCAATCCAGTTTATACCCGAAAAATAAAGATTGTATGTTGAAAAGAAATGTTGTAGTTCAATAAATTTTCTTCCAAATATATTATTTTTGTTTTATTTACAAAAAAAAAATGTTAACCACAAAACATTATTTAAATAAACTATTTGATCTTTAGTACAGTATTGCACCAGAAAGTATGCAATAACAAAACAATTTTATTATATGTATAAAACTAACTAAAGGGGTTTACAAGTAGTATTTTAGTTTAAAAAAAAAACCTATTAAAAATATTTATGCTTTATTGACCAATCATATATTGTTTTGTTATGTCTTAGAAAAAAAGGTTCTAAAGGTGTTACTGTATTGTAAGTGCTAACTTTTTCCAGGTTTAATTGTAGATATTAATCTAGTAGGTCACTTGAAAAAACTTGTTTGTATATTATAGGAAGCTAATATACACTTCTTACCTTGAAAGAAGAGCAGCTTTGTTAGCATAGTTATATAAATACTTGTATAAGTTGAAGTCTTTCTAAAAAACTCGGTATTATAAAATGCAGAAATGTTTAGAAAAGTGGTATGATTGAACTGGTCGTTAAATCATGATGGGGCCATTAAAGCCTGAAAGTGGATTTATTACTTTTTAGCAAAAAAGAAACCAAATATTGATTGTATCGTACAACTTGCACTTTATTTATATATTAATTTCTGACAGCCTATTTTGCACTTGCATCAACCAAGTAATTACATGGTCAACCATCATTTAAATAGATGATCATTTTGATATAAGGTTCAAGGTCATATGTTCAAAGGTCAAGGTCACAGCTGCAAAAAGAAGCCTTCAATTCCTTATTATCATGAAAACTATTAACTTTTGTATAGACATGTATACTAGAATATTGTAGGTATTGATTTGACGATCATTTTGATATATGGTTCAAGGTCATATGTTCAAAGGTCAAGGTCATATCAGCATAAAAAGTCTAAAATTGTTAATTATCTTGAAAACTAGCAAATATGCATAGGCATGTACATTAAAATGTTGTAGGTACTTACATGCCATCATTTGGATATATGGTTCAGAGTCATATGTTTAAAGGCCAAGGACATAGCTGCATAAGTATACCGAAAATGGTTAATGATTTAAAATATTCATTGCACTACAATTACTTCATGCATATAAGCTGCTTATAAATGAAATTTCACTGTATATGGGTCTCTTGTTTATATAGTATTTGAAATAAGTACATAGATAAATCTCTTATTGCTTATTTTGATTGAAGGTGATCAAACGACCTTTTTTGCTGCATCAACCACAGACGTTCTTTGCCAAATGTGGTTGTATTCATTGCAGTGGCTTGTAGGAGATAATTTTTTTAAAAACATTATCTTAAAATAAACACATTTTCCATACAAGTTTTTCTTAACACATATCTCATACGAGTAAAGGTACATGTATTTAAATATTAATATAAATATCGTGATACATAAACTACAAGATAATGTTATACTACTTAGGCTAGAACTACTTGAACTTGTTCATAAAAATGGGAGCATATACATTTTTACAACTTTTAAAAAGAATGGAATGAGTTCAAGATTATTCATTCTTGAAACATAACCAGAGAAATCCAAGGTGGGTAATTGCAATATGGCCATTGGTAAGAACTTCTCCAGAAATAATTCCATGAAGGTAGGGGGAGATTATTGTCTGGTCTATTATATGATATGTAGAATCATCAGGGTATCTGCTTTTTGTTTCATGTTTAGTTACTATTTCATTGGATTCCTGAAATGTCTCACCAATATCAAAAGAAAATGGGTTCCCTCCATTACCTCCAAATGGACCGAACTTTCGATCGACATTAGTATGAAACTCTATACAGTCTATCAGCCATCCATGTCTTCCTGCAACTTTAGTTATAACTTCACCATCCTCAAGTTCCACTACATGTTCTGCTTCGAATACGATCGGGTGTTCAACACGTCCACCACACGTGACGATTCTGCCGCTTCTATATCTAATCTTTATTCCACTGATCACTGAAACGTTACACCAGTACCTTGTCCATATTAATATGTCTTGAATTTGGTCTTCGGTACTAATTGTATAAGCTGTTTCTATCCATTTTAGGGGGTTCCCAACACGGTTGTTACAAGCAACTCGGTCATACAATTTAAGAACTTGAAGGGAAAGTATTCTTTGGGATTTCCAAAGATTTGGGGCATCTTCATAGCTTATTGGATCTGATCCTTTATATGAAATATAGATTGCCGAATCTACAAGTTGTTTAACAGACGATAGCGACAAAATGCTGTCGAACTGTTCTAATTCTTTCATTAAAGTTACAGGTTCTATTAACGGAAGGCGGACATATTTCAGAAGTTCTAAAAGGATATTTTCCTGTTCTGTCGATGGTTTGTTCCTGCAGTATATCAAAGCTGCTCTAAACAGATACTGCTCTTGCAGTTTTGGAGAAACCAAAACATGCTTGCGAAAAATAAGAAGGTCCGTGGATTTGTAGAGTTTCATAAAACATTCTAGAGGCATAGATTGTAAATCGCCGTTCACAAGTAAAGTGTCAAAGTTTTTTCCAATAAAATTGATGACACATATTTGTAAATTAGGTAATGAATAATTGTCTGCAAAAGAGAAGAGATCCATACAATTGTCGATGTCAATATTTCGTAACATTAATGCTTCACATTCTTTTTTGATGTCGATATTACCAAAATAATCAGCCGACATCAAGACTCTTTGTACATTTTCTACTGTAAGTTTGATCTTTCCGGTATATGCGTACTCAATAAGAGGACAGATACTTTCATATTCAACGTCACTCAAATCATAAGATTTGTCACAAGAATACCCAGCTAAATTTGCAGGATCTATGTTCACGTCAAACAAACCACGGAAATATTCAAAACATGCTGCAAGAACTAACTTATGGCATTTCACAGTGGTTTTTCCTATCTTTAAAATAACGTCGCAGTACTTTTCCTCTTTCCAATACTCATATATTCGGTTAAACATAAATGATTTATGCCTGAAGTGATGGTCAACGTCTCCGGTAGAGGCCATGAACACACACTCTACAATGATACATGTATAAATTTGATTCCATTATTTTAGATTTAGATGTAAGCAACAGACAAACATGTTGTAGGGAACTTTAAGAACGAGAGAGAGAGAGAGAGAGAGAGAGAGAGAGATAGAGAGAGAGAGAGAGAGAGAGATTATGGGAAATAAAGGTTTTTACACATTTAATTATACCTGTTTAGGGATAAGGCTACCCAAATTATTTACAAAGTGCCACTTTATCAGGCGAACAACTTAATCGGACAAATCTGTAACTATGTAATTCTGTGTTTATTAATATAAATACTACGTTTTACATTGCGTTTTGTGGTGATTACTTCACCAATAACTTTATTGGGCAAAAGGTTTCTTTACGTTTAACTTTCTTATCACGCTATTAAGCTGTGACATAGATGTATTTGGGTTACAAAAGCTTAATAAGAAAAAAGGTTGCGACGTGATATGTTTTTTATTTCAGAAATTAAAATAAAACTTTAACCAATTTCCAATTTACATCAGTAGTTTACGTTCTCGACATTTAAACCAGCAAGTCCTTTTGCAATATTCGTACACAATCAAAACTTACCAGTAGTAATACTTCCGGGATTAAAATGATGGGAGACAACGCCGATAATTTGACACAGCAAAGGGAGAGAACCTGCATAATTTCAAGTATTAAATGTATATGATTCGTATATCCGTTTCTTTGCAGTAATATCCCTGCTTCTCCTGAGTATGGCGTATATGTTTCGCAGTTAATACGGTACGTTAGAGCTTATTCCCACTATGGGGACTTTCTGCAACGAAGCAAATTGCTTACAATTAAATTGTTGACGCATGGATATTGCAAGCCTAGACTAATTAAGGTCCCTTAAAAAGTTTTATGGCCGTCAACACAATATTGTTGAGAAGTATGTAGTCACTCTATCCAAACTTATACTGGATATATTTGACTTAAAATAGTTCTTTGTTTCTTCCATTCTCAAAATTGACTTGCACATGACGGGTGTAGCTAGCTAGACAGGAGATGCTTACCCTTCCGGAGCACCCGGCCTCACTTCCTTGATGGAAGTTCACGTATATAGCTAATTTTGCCAGTTTTCAAAGTTTTCACTTTGTTTTTCGGATTGTGATATGGACAAGGACTGGTATGTTTGTTTTATTTTATCTATGAAATTAAATGGAATGTTTGTTCGTTCAAAAGGTGCTTTTGAAAACAAGGATACAAAAACAACGAAACACAACTCAAACTGAAAAATTGATTAATAAAATTCAGACCGCTGACTATGAAACACCCAAATTGTAATGTTACATTCAATGTAATGATAAAACATTATCCACTGTTGTGGTTCATATTGGTGTTAGGGAAAATTGTTTAAAAATATTAATTTTGCAACCGAGTAATTTTTTAGTACGCGGATTGCACAAACATGCATGATTTATAATATATGGTCTCATTCTCAATACTGCTATCACCATTTTCAGATGGTTTGAAACAACCTCCATTAAAATATCAAAAAACTAAAGTGAAAAAAGTTTTAATACAAAAACATTTAAAACATATCTTGAAACATAAAATTGACATTTTTTTTTCTATTATACATTCAAAGTAACATTTTTGATAGTTAAAGTTGAAAACACCTGTACGACTTAACAAGAGAAATACTAATTATAACGATGGGATGGGAAGAAACTGGTCTGTGTGTGTTTTGTAAAATATTTTTTCCCGCATTTGTAATATTTTATTGCATTTATATGAATGAGTTTTGCCACAAATGTATTTTACAAATAGAGTTGCAGGTTTTTATCTATCTGTGGCAAAACCGAATAAAGAAAGATTTACGATACAATGTATTAACAATGTTATACATGTATATTTATCTTAAATTCAATGTTAAACGCCATGTTATCCGTGGCAATAGTATTTGTTACATAAGTTCAAAACATTGTTGTTCTCAAATGACAATTTCACTACAAAGTTATAAGTTTCCAGTCAAGCGACAAACCATAAAATAATAATCGTCATATTTATAACTCCAGTCATTGATATTTCCTGTAACTGTCGAAAACCCATTTGATGACGACCAATGATGTGGTGGTATCATCAAATCAAACACAAACGCACCGCTCCATCTTTAAGTCACTTTCCCAAAAGCATAGGAAAAACTTTGTTAACTGGCTTATTTAGTTTAACACTTGAAGTTTTACCACGAAAGGGTAAACACTGTCTTGCTAGCTACACTAGAAAACAAATTTGAGTATTAAAAAGACTTGTTAGATGTTGCATCCTTAAGACAAATGGTGAACAAAATCTCTACAATAAAGCCATAAATGGAAGATCTAGAGGGTCACATACATATTGTTTGAATATTTCATACCAGTATGCATTAGCAAGACCTGAGATATTTTAGATGTACATGTTGTATTCTTAGCAAAAGTAGTAATTATTTAGCTCTGACTTTGCCATTTAGGCAAGATCTCAGATATTTTAGAGGTACCTTCCTTAGATATAGTGGTATTTCAATAAGACAAACATTGGCAATGGGGCTGGAATTCGAAAACTGTAGATAGGAACCCTTGAATTTGTTTAAATTATCTCTTACAATAATTCTATAAATAGACTGTAAGATATTATAGATGAAGAAATATTAACTTTTGCACAAACCATGGCAGTTGGAACCTTAATCAGGAAATTCTGGAGAGACCATATATATAATACATGTACATCATTTCAAAATCTTTTAATTTGATCATATAATAACTAAGATGGACTTGAAAGTTGCATCTTTAGGAAATGAATTATTTGATTTGTATAGAAATTGGCTTTCGAGTCCTTAAAGGAAATAGCTAACTTTAGAGGATCCCTTTAGTTTATGAATTATTATTAAATAAAAAGATATTTGATATGTCATCTGGTGAATATTTAGGCTTATGATCATCTTATTGACTAACAATAATGGTTGTATTGATTTTGTCCATCAGTTTTCAGAATTTAATTGAATGGGGTTGTATGTCCAGTCAAGAACGTTCACTTATATCGAGACATCAACACTTTTGCAGTGTGCTCAGGGTAATGTTAGGATGCCATGCCTATCATGACATGGGGCATTGGTTTCAAAGGACCCTATGACTTTCATTTCTAATTGAAGAGTGCTTGACAAAAGAAGAATCACTTCCTATTAGAATCACCATCTATTTTCAAGTCATGGTCAGACCTGGCTGGGGTTTGACATTGTAATGACTGAGAAGACTAGTATAACAAACAGATTTACAAACTATCCGATTTTACATAAATAGTTTATTATAAGAAAGAAAGAAATAAGAAAAGTATTTTTACAAATTTCAACAGTAAAATGTAGTATGTTACAAATTTGTGTTAGTACTGATTAGTTCTGTATCACTATAATGTTTCCTGATCACTACTATGTAGTAACCTAAGTTTGTTTTCCAAGTCTAAAATATTATAATCATTATAAGTTCCTTCCAGTATGGCTGTGATTGTTATTAGTCTGAATAAGTTTACACATTATTACAATCCAATACAAGAAATTACAAGGTATTTCCATAAGCATTTACATCATTTTAAGTGTCTGTCCTTTTTTCAGTTTCATTTTTTTATGTTGCCAGTCTTTCTTGGATTGTTCTACTTAATTCTTCTAATGCATGTAAACATAGTAAACATTCTATAACTCTGGAAATGTCCACAAAGCAGCAGTATTGTTTCGAAAAGTAGATTGTTTATTACATAACTTACTGCAGTTACCTTAACCCAGGGCAAATAAAATTATTAGTTTCCAAGCAGACAAATCAAAAATATAAATCAAACATATTCAAAATATAAATTTTACATTATTCATTTAAATATAATACAAATGAAATATCAAAATGTTATTAAAATGTTATAATGTTCACTCATATATTACAACATGCTTCTTCGATTAAAAAAAAAACAACTACATTTGCCAATTTTACTTAAAAATAGCATTTTACATTCAATAAAGCTTAAGGTTTTAGGTATGTTTGATTGACCAATGTTCCAACAGCCCATGACCGACTAGTAAATAATCTAAAGATGGTAAAGAATTAAAAACACTTGGTAACATATACAAGGATATTTAAAAATGAAATTGCTCATGAAGAAAGGCAAAATAAAGTTTTCAGATTTATAACCTCTAATTTATTTTGTGTTTCCAGATGATGGATTTAAGGCTACAAGTTCAGATTTTAATTATCAGCTGGAGGAGATCTCGGTTTATCAACTGTGTCAGTGTTCCCCCTAATACCAGGACACACAAGAAACATGGCAGTCATACAGACATTTATAATGAGGTTGTTGATAACCTCTGTCAGACAATTAAATTAGCAAGTGATCAATTTAAACAGTCAACAAGTGTGGAGTACAGTATACATCTGTGTAAACTAGTGCTGATGCTATCCAGAGTTTAAAATCCATAACAAATTGACTTATTGGTATTGTTAAAACACACAAATACCATTTTCGTGACAAAACTATAGTAGAATTAAAATACAATTTTAAAAAATAGAATCTTATTAGAAAATCTGTGATGTTGCCTTCACATGTTTAGAATCCATAACTGTATAAGTAAATGCTGCTGCTTATAAACACTCTGACAAAATTACAAATTGGCTTCTTATGTTGATAAGATTTTCAATGAGTTGAATGTACATTTGTTTAGTGGCATACTCACGTCAGCAGTTTTAAAAAAGGCAACAGTCTTGTCCTGCTAAATGGAGGATTAATAATTATACTACGTTCGTAAATTGCCTTGTGTGCTTGTTACTTCACCAATAACTTAATCGGGCAAAAGATTTCTTTACGTTTAACTTTGTTATCACGCTAATAAGCTGTGACGTAGATCTATTTGGGTTACAAAAGCCTGATAATTTTTTTTAATCTTTAATCCACAAAAATTAAACATGCAAAAATAACATTTTTTGACAAATCTGCAAAATTTGTCACACACAAAAATAACCCAATTTACGGTAAAAAAAGCTAAAAAACAGAAAACATGTAATTTTTTTATTACTGATGCCATTTCTTAGTCAAAGTTAGTTATTTTTTCGTATTTGTTCTGTTTTAATTTATACATTGGATATCTTAAAAACTGAGAAGTTACATGGCAATCCAGTTTATACACGAAAAGTAAAGATTGTATGTTGAAAAGAAATGTTGTAGTTTGATAAATTTTCTTCCAAATATATTATTTTTATTTTATTTATAAACAAATTGTTAACCACAAAACATTATTTAAATAAACTATTAGATCTTTAGTACAGTATTGCACCAGAAAGTATGCAATAACAAAACAATTGTATTATATGTATAAAACTAACTAAAGGGGTTTACAAGTAGTATTTTAGTTTAAAAAAAAACCTATTAAAAAATATTTATGCTTTATTGACCAATCATATATTGTTTTGTTATGTCTTAGAAAAAAAGGTTCTAAAGGTGTTACTGTATTGTAAGTGCTAACTTTTTCCAGGTTTAATTGTAGATATTAATCTAGTTGGTCACTTGAAAAAACTTGTTTGTATATTATAGGAAGCTAATATACACTTCTTACCTTGAAAGAAGAGCAGCTTTGTTAGCATAGTTATATAAATACTTGTATAAGTTGAAGTCTTTCTAAAAAACTCGGTATTATAAAATGCAGAAATGTTTAGAAAAGTGGTATGATTGAACTGGTCGTTAAATCATGATGGGGCCATTAAAGCCTGAAAGTGGATTTATTACTTTTTAGCACTTAATTTATATATTGATTTCTGACAGCCTATTTTGCACTTGCATCAACCAAGTAATTACATGGTCAACCATCATTTAAATAGATGATGATCATTTTAATATAAAGTTCAAGGTCATATGTTCAAAGGTCAAGGTCACAGCTGCAAAAGAAGCCTTCAATTCCTTATTATCATGAAAACTATTAACTTTTGTATAGACATGTATACTAGAATATTGTAGGTATTGATATGACGATCATTTTGATATATGGTTCAAGGTCATATGTTCAAAGGTCAAGGTCATATCAGCATAAAAAGTCTAAAATTGTTAATTATCTTGAAAACTAGCAAATATGCATAGGCTTTTTTGCTGCATAAACTACAGACGTTCTTTGCCAAATGTGGTTCTATTCATTGCAGTGGCTTTTAGGAGAGGAGTTTTTTTTAAAGAATTATCTTAAAATAAACACATTTTCCATACAAGTTTACGTTAACACATATCTCATACGAGTAAAGGTACATGTATTTAAATACTAATATAAATATCGTGATACATAAACTACAAGATAATGTTATACTACTTAGGCTAGAACTACTTGAACTTGTTCATAAAAATGGGAGCATATACATTTGTACAACTTTTAAAAAGAATGGAATGAGTTCAAGATTATTCATTCTTGAAACATAACCAGAGAAATCCAAGGTGGGTAATTGCAATATGGCCATTGGTAAGAACTTCTCCAGAAATGATTCCATGAAGGTAGGGGGAGATTATTGTCTGGTCTATTATATGATATGTAGAATCATCAGGGTATCTGCTTTTTGTTTCATGTTTAGTTACTATTTCATTGGATTCCTGATATGTCTCACCAATTTCAAAAGAAAATGGGTTCCCTCCATTACCTCCAAATGGACCGAACTTTCGATCGACATTAGTATGAAACTCTATACAGTCTATCAGCCATCCATGTCTTCCTGCAACTTTAGTTATAACTTCACCATCCTCAAGTTCCACTACATGTTCTGCTTCGAATACGATCGGGTGTTCAACACGTCCACCACACGTGACGATTCTGCCGCTTCTATATCTTATCTTTATTCCACTGACCACTGAAACGTTACACCAGTACCTTGTCCATATTAAAATGTCTTGAATTTGGTCTTCGGTACTAATTGTATAAGCTGTATCTATCCATTTTAGGGGGTTCCCAACACGGTTGTTACAAGCAACTCGGTCATACAATTTAAGAACTTGAAGGGAAAGTATTCTTTGGGATTTCCAAACATTTGGGGCATTTTCATAGCTTATTGGATCTGATCCTTCAAATGAAATATACATTGCCCAATCTACAAGTTGTTTAACAGACGATAGCGACGAAATGCTGTCGAACTGTTCTAATTCTTTCTTCAAAGTTACAGGTTCTATTAACGGAAGGCGGACATATTTCAGAAGTTCTAAAAAGATATTTTCCCGTTCTATCGATGGTCTGTTCATACAGTATATCAAAGCTGCTCTAAACAGATACTGCTCTTGCAGTTTTGGAGAAACCAATACATGCTTGCAAAAAATAAGAAGGTCTGTGGATTTGTAGAGTTTCATAAAACATTCTAGAGGCATAGATTGTAAATCACCGTTCACAAGTAAAGTGTCAAAGTTTTTTCCAATAAAATTGATGACACATATTTGTAAATTAGGTAATGAATAATTGTCTGCAAAAGCGAAGAGATTCATACAATTGTCGATGTCAATATTTCGTAACATTAATGCTTCACATTCTTTTTTTAAGTCAATATTACCAAAATAATCAGCCGACATCAAGACTTTTTGTACATTTTCAACTGTAAGTTTGATTTTTCCGGTATATGCGTACTCAATAAGAAGACAGATACTTTCATATTCAACGTCACTCAAATCATAAGATTCGTGACTTAATTTGTCACAAGAATATCCAGCTAAATTTGTAGAATATATGTTCACAGTCAAACATACCACGGAAATATTCAAAACATGCTGCAAGAACTAACTTATGGCATTTCACAGTAGTTTTTCCTATCTTTAAAATAACGTCGCAGTACTTTTCCTCTTTCCAATACTCGCATATTCGGTTTAACATAAGTGATTTATGCCTGAAGTTATGGTCAACGTCTCCGGAAGAGGCCATGAACACAATCTACAATTATACATGTATAAATTTGATTCCATTATTTTAGAGTTAGATGTAAGCAACAACAGACAAACGTTGTAGGAAACTATAAGAAGGAGAGAGAGAGAGAGAGATAGAGAGAGAGAGAGAGAGAGATTTTATGGGAAATAAAGGTTTTACACATTTAATTATACCTGTTTAGGGATTAGGCTACCCAAATTATTTACACAGTGCCACTTTATCAGGCGAACAACGTAATCGGAAAAATCTGTAACTATATAATTCTGTGTGTATTAATATTAATACTACGTTCATAAATTGCCTTGTGTGATGGTTACTTCACCAATAACTATCGAACAAAAGATTTCTTTATGTTTAACTTTCTTATCACGCTATTAAGCTGTGACGCAAATCTATTTGGGTTACAAAAGTTTGATAAGACAATGGGTTGGGACATGATATGTTTTTATTTGGAAATAAAACCAATTTAAAACTTTAACCAATTTTCTGTATTTTACATCAGACAGTAGTTTACGTTCTTGACATTCAAACCAGCAAGTCCTATTTGCAATATTCACAATCAAAACTTACCAGTAGTAATACTTCCGGGATTAAGTTGATGGGAGACAACGCCGATAATTTGACACAGCAAGGGGAGAAAACCTACATAATATCAAGTATTAAATGTATATGATATCCGTTTCTTTGCAGTAATTTCCCTGTTTCTCGTGCGTATGGTGTACATGTTTCACAGTGAATACGGTACGGTAGAGCTTGTTCCGACTGTGCGGACTTTCTGCAACGAAGCAAATTGCTTACAATTAAATTGTTGACGCATGAATTTTGCAAGCCTAGGCTAATCAAGGCCCTTAAAAGTTTTATGGCCGTCAACACAATATTGTTGATAAGTATGTATTCACTGTATCCAAACTTTTACTGGATATATTGACTTACCATAGTTCTTTGTTCCTTTCCATTCTCAAAATTGACTTGCATAGACGGGTGTAGCTAGCTAGACAGGAGATGCTTACCCTTCCGGAGCACCCGGCCTCACTTCCGTGATGCCTTGAAGTTCACGTGTTTAGGTAATTTTGCCAGTTTTCAAAGTTTTTACTTTGTTTTTCGGATTGTGATTTGGACAAGGACTGGTATGTTTGTTTTATTTTATTAATGTAATTAAATGGAATGTTTGTTTGTTCAAAAATTGGTTTTGAAAACAAGAAAACAAAACAACGAAACACAACTCAAACTGAAGTATGAGGAAAAAATAACTAATAAAACTGAGACCACTGACTATGAAGCACCCAAATTGTGATGGACATTGATGTGATGATAAAATTGAATCCACTGTTGTTGTTCATATTAGCGTTTTAATTTAATTATTATTATATTTTATAGTTTTAATTATTAATTTTACAACCAGTAATTTTTTAGTACGCGGATTGCACAAACATGCAAGATTTATTAATATATGGTCTCACTCTCAATACTGCTAACACCATTTTAAGATTGTTTGAAACAACCTACATTAAAATATGAAAAAACATGCAAAAACATTTAAAACATCTTGAAACATAAAATTGACATTTTTTTTAATTATACATTCAAAATAACATTTTTCGTACGACTTAATAAGATTAATTCTTATTATAACGATGGGATGGCAATAAATTGACCTTTGTGTGTTTTGTAAAATACGACCAATGATGTGGTGTTATCATCAAATTAAACATAAATGCACCGCTGTATGTTTAAGTGACTATTCCAAAAGCATAGCAAAAACTTTGTTAACTGGCTTATTCAGTTTTACACTAGAAGTTTTACCACGGAAGGGTAAACACTGTCTGTCTTGCTAGCTACACCGGGAAACAAATTTGAGTATTAAAGGAGCATAGAACTTTGGGAAATGAACTACGAATAATTTAAATATAACGACCTCATATTTTTTAATAATGCTTGAACAGGATTTGCTCCTATTTAAAAATTGATATATACATTAGATATAAATAAAATGTTTTTTTTTTATTCTGAAAAAAATTAATGTGTTCAAGATGTATCATACTTAAACATAACCAAAAAATCTAAGATTGGTGACTGCAATATGGCCATTAGTAATTACTTCGCCAGCAATCATTCCAAGTAAATAAGGAGTAAGTATTGTTGTGTCTATTATACGATAGGTAGACTCTACCAGATATCTGCTTATTGTTTAATGTTCAAGAACATTTTTATTGACATCATCTGTATCATTACTACAAATAAAAGTAAAAATAATTTCATTTTTTAAATTATCCATGGTTCTTTCAGAAAATGATTTGTCTGTCCTTACTTCAAACAGACCGAATTTCCGATCCAAATTGGTATGAAATTCTGTACTGTCTATTAGTCATCCATGACTTCCAGTTACTTTTGTTATAACATTTTCCTCTTTAAGTTCAACCACATGTTCTGCAACAAACACCGTTGAATCTTCAACACGCCCACCGCACTTGACAATTCTACCGCCTCTGTACCTTATCTCCATCCCACTTGATACAATAAAGCCATGACCTTGTCCATATGGTAATGATTTGAATTTGGTCATCAAAACTATTGTTGCTTATTTGATCTATCCAATTAAAAGGTCTTTCAACTTGATTCTCACAAGCAACTCGCTTATGAAAATCAACTATGTGAGGCAAAAGATATCTTTGAGTTCTCCACACGCTTGGTACACCATCCCCATTCAATGTATCCGGTCCGGCATTCGCAATGTGAATAGCCATATCTACAAGTTGTTTAACAGATGGTAGCGACAGCATACCGTCGGGCTGTTCTACTTTTGCATCAAATCTTCGGGTTCTTTAAACGGAGGGCGGACATATTTCAGAAGTTCGCAAAGGATACTTTCCCGTTCTGTCGATGTTCTATTCATACAGTACATTAAAGCAACGTTGCTCTAAACAGGTACTGCTCTTGCAGTTTTGGAGAAACCAATACATGCTTGCGAAAAATAAGAAGGTCCGTGAATTTGTAGAGTTTCATAAAACATTCTAGAGGCATAGATTGTAAATCGCCGTTAACAAGTAATGTTTTTTCGAATAAGATTGAAGACACATATTCGTAAAATAGGTAATGAATAATTGTCAGCAAATGAGAAGAGATCCATAAAATTGTGGTTGTCAATATTTCGTGACATTTATGCTTTACATTCTTTTTTATGTCAATTTTACCAAAATAATCAGCCGACATCAAGACTTTTTGTACATTTTCAACTGTAAGTTTGATCTTTCCGGTATATGCGTACTCAATAAGAGGACAGAAACTTTCATATTCAACGTCACTCAAATCATAAGATTCGTGACTTAATTTGTCACAAGAATATCCATTGAAATTTGCAGAATCTGTATTCATATCAAACAAACCACGGAAATATTCAAATTATGTTTCAAGAACAATTTTGTGACATTCCACAGTATTTTTTTATATTTAGAATAACGGCATAGTATTTCCCGTCTTTCCAATAGCCGTTTATTTTGTCAATTTACAGTTCTTTATGCTAAACGGTATGGTTAACTTCCTTGTTGGAAGTAATCTTTTAAGGTAATAAAGGACAACATTAACTTACATTTTAGAAATTTGCAGCTGGAAAATAAATGTGAATTTTTAAGGATTAGCACACACACACATACATATACGCACGTACACCAGTAGAATTTTTTTTGTAAAATGATGGAACTGCAAAATAACCCTGGACCAGATTAAAAGTTTTGTACATTTCTTGTTTATAATTATTTCGACCCCTTCTTGCTTCGTGATTTTGCTTATTTTAGGTTTCGAACCATAATTGGCAGCACATTTTATTTTCAATATTACCCTGTGATAAAAGATAAAACACAATAATACCACTCCATGTCCGATTCACAACCAACCAACCCCCCCCCCCCCAAATAAAGTAAAAGCTTTGAAAACGCAATTTTTTTTTTTATAAACGTGAACTTCCATCAAGGAATTAAAGCAGGGTGCTCCGGAAGAGTAAATGCCTCCTGTCTAGCTAGTTACACTCGTCACGTGCAAAGTCCAAGATGAGAATGAAAGGAACAAGGAACTGTAATGAGTTAGATATATCCATTATAAGACTGAATACAGTGACTCCATACTTATCAAATGTTGTGATTACGGCCATAAAACTTTTCAAGGGGCTTGATTAGCCTAAGCTTTGAATATTCTTGAGTCAACATTTTAAATGTAAGAAGTTTGCTTCGTTGTAGAAAGTCCCCGTAGTGGGTACAAGCTCTAATATAACGTATTAACTGTGAAATATATACACCTTGCGCAGGAAACGCAGGGAAATTACTGCAAAGAAACCGAAAGTTGACAATAGAAAAATTGAAGTCATCACGTCGTATGGCTTTAAATGTAACCTTTCGTGGGTGTCATAATTGAGGTATAAGTACAAATATGAAGCAGAGTATGAAATCCGTCGTGTCTTTTATTTCAAGCTGACTCGGATATATGACATTTACATTTTCTCCAAATTTTGGATTATTTAGAGATAGAACGTAATCTATAAATCTGTATGTGTAGCTGAACGATTTAGCGATTTTCTTCAGATTTGACAAGGCTCCGTAAAACTAATTATTCATATGAATAAAGAAACAAATCAGCAAGCTAAGTTGCACAGTTCGTGCCCATTCGTATACCGATTGTTTGATGGAAAATTATATTGCCAAACAAAACAAACATGTCGTCTATCAAAAACTTTTTTTGTTGATGATACATGTATATTCAGTATATTTTTGTTTGCAGTCTGTATGGTGTTTTAAAAATAACCAGAATCCTTGTTGAGCACTAGATATTTATATCTTGATTTTTGTTTTTGTAAAAGAATGACCAGTGAATGATTTGTTTAAGACGTTCTTTCTATTTAGACTGAGGGATAGTGGTGTAAAGGATAGAAGAATCAAAAGCTTTTATACTTTTATCGAAGACAGAGTATTAGATACAAGTTAGTAAAGAAGTTGTTTAGAAGTTTTGAGATTCCACATTTGGTTGATGCCAGATGTAGAATAGACTTTCTGAATAAGTCTGAAGGCCATACTTGACGACTGTTAAAATTGTTGTTAGAATTACTGATAATGATTTAGAAGTACATGTACAGGAACCTGCGCTATATCCTTACTTGTTTGGATTTTTGTGGAATCTAATACAAGAAAGGAAGGTCAAGTTCTTTCTGTTTTAGATTATTACCAAAAGACTCAACGACTATCCTATGATTTGGAACTCACAAAAATTATGTTGTTAGAAGCTTTATCGGCTGGGACAACAACATAATTGTTATGTATGTCCGTAAGGATTGCAAAAATCTCAGGGTCCCTGAGCACTGAAGAAGGACTAGTACCCATAGACCTATAGCAATCCTCGTTTTTATGAAATTTCTAATTGCCCTTATCCAGTCAGATAAGGTATCAAGCTGTCCTGTACAATTTGTTATAGTTAAACATTTTGGAAGCAATAGGTTTATTGTAGGAGTAGCAAGCTAGAGGTGGCGTGTTATATTTGAAATAAGTAGGGACTTTCAATTGTACTCTTTTATTAAGTAGTATATTAGAAATTTGATCGGCCTACAATCTTTTAAACTCACTTTTCATAAAGAATTTAACACTTTTATTTACACTTTACACCATTGACTAAGCTAATCTGTGTAGTTAGGGTGTAAAGTTATATAATCCAGTGTTCGTCAGAAAGTTTCTTTAAAAACTTTTTTTAGTGATATGAGCTAGGAAACAATTAAAATTATAATAGCCTTTTGATGAAGTGGTACATGCAAACAGTCAGTGACATTACTTACATAGTTTTATAATTTTGTCCACATACTCGATCATGGTCGATTCATTAGCCCAGTGATTTTCCGACAGTTTGATATGAAATGCTTTTGGAAACTTAAATTTTTGATGGCATAAAGATTTTTTCCTTTGTAAATCAGTTTCATGGGTAAAAATGTGCCATCAAGTGCCCCGACCAAAGTTTCTAAAATATAGGGTTTCTTAAGTTTTACGCAGTGTTTGCATTCAGTGGATTAGTAATGCATGATTGACCATCAGACAGCAGGTTACTGTACTACAAGATAAATTCAACAATTAGTAACGAATTATCGTAGATTAATAATGCATAAATGCTTGGTAGACATGCCATAAATAGATTTGATACGAAATTGGTAATGTGTATTTATTTTTAGGCAAAATATCGGATAAAAATTAAGTTAAATTATTTTACCGGTAACTTGTCTTTTATCAGCAAGATATCTCCATACGTTTCAGTCATAGTCCATTGCGATACAGGTATAATTGGTATCCCATTTAATATATAACATAAATACCAGTTAAATTTTGATGTGCCAGATGTGCACATTTCGTAAATTTATTCCTCATCAGTGACACTAAGACCGAAATTTTGATAGATAAAAAACATAAGTTAAACAGTTGAAAATAATAAATTAAAAGTTCCAAAATTACATATATCCAAATCCAGCTAAGGAATGCTTTGCATGAGGGAACAAACCTTAGTTTTAAATAAATTTCAAATTTTAGATGGCTGAAAAATTTGCTAAATGATACATTTTCTGACAGCACAAGGTACTGCCTACTGAGTTATGGATACCCTCGAGGAGTTATACTCCAACAGCAGCGGTTCCCCGCTTAGTGGTAGTAATATATAACATAAATACCAGTTAAATTTTGATGTGCCAGATGTGCACATTTCGGAAATTCATTCTTCATCCCAATTTATTATCAATGAAGATGGAACTTTATGTTGTTGAACACAATCCCGTATTTTTGTCGAAATTTGTCCTTTTCAAGTTCAAAATTGTCAACTTTATCAGCCTTTTTAGAAGTTGTACCCTTCCTTTTAACCAAGTTTATCCTTCCATAGGGGAAAGAGCCGAATACCGGATAGTATTGATATGACCACCATTTTTTAAAGAAAAGAATGTTCTTTTGAGACTATTTATCCCTTTCCAGCAGCCTGAATTATAGCTGTATTAATAACACCTCGATATTTACGAGGAGCCGAACATATTTTTGAAAAGTTCATCTCCCATCAAAAGTTTTCTCCTCCGTTTTTTGTGTACAATTCATAATTTTCACTATCTTGATCATCATCAAAATTCAATGTACGTTTTTGGTTAGTTCAACAAGTATTTCTTTTTAAAAACCCCTGACAGTGCTTTACTAACCTTTGACTAAGAATCGGTGAAAAAATTTTCACTCTGGCAGAAAAACCGTGTTCAGCGGCTTTTTTTCTGATTTCAAATCTTTGTTTGGGACTTTATGTTGAGTCATGTCCACATTTGGATGGTTTTGGGCTTTGATTTAAGGTTTTTTCTACCTCAGCATTTGCTCCAACAAATTCATTCGATTCTAGAAGTTTGAATTTCACATTTATATATCGTAGAAAATACAATCTTGATAGTTATAAAACTAGATCAAAACTGAATTGAGCTAGATACCTGAAAACGGACGTGAGTACTGTTCAACATCTTAAAGGTTTATGGAACTGTTGTCAATTGACAAGACTTGTCACTAAAAGTATGGAATCATAAAATACCGGTAGACAAAACTATACAACTACGAAAGTTAAATTTTGGCTAGAGGAAATTTTCATGATTTTTGTCGAGCTTGACATCGCCGAGACTTAGGTGTTACTTTTCCGGTGTCGGAGGCGGCGGTGTGTCAAATGTAAAAGTTTATGTTAAAGTCCATATCTCTAAAACTAAAACTGTTATTTAAATGAAATTTGCAACACAAATTAATCATACAGTTTTATAATGATTACATGAGAATATAAGCTGATCTTTCAACTATTTTTTGGGTAAAACCGTTCATTTTTACAGAAAAAGGGAATTTTGAGAAAAAGTGCCTACAGACCCATTTTATTTCTTGAAATTATGAATTAAGCATATATATATATATATATATGAAATGGTTTTTGGAAAAAATGTTGATTTTGTATTAATAGAAAGGACACATTTTAAGAAAATTTTGAAAGGACATCTATATCTGGTTGATGAATTCAGTTCAAATGTTGTTTGATTAGTTTCTTGATAACATGCAATGCCTGTTGACCATTTATTTCAATTTTGGGATAAATCTGAGATTTTTGATGAAAAAAGATAAATTTTGAGAAAATGTATTTTGTTCTTAACCAATATTTTTTTGGTGGCACGTTAAATAAAGCTATACAAGTTTTTGTGTTATTTACCTTGTTTCAGTAATTTTGTTTTCTCTAAAGGCCAAAGCCAAGATTTTGGATAAAAATGTACATATTTAAGAAAAATTTACTTAAACTTGAATTTTTTCTTTAAAATTGATATGATTAAAGTTTTTATGTTATGTACAATACAAATTAAAGTTCATCTATCGAGTGTTATTTGAAAAGAAAGATATTTGTTTAAATATAAATAAGTTTATTTATGAAATGCATTTTGTGCTACATCATCTTTATTTTTAACACCAAATGTGTTATGACGAATCTCAATGTTATGTACATGAAAGAAAGATCACTTTTAATATGACGCTATGTCTGTCATATAATAAACATTTTGAATCCAGCTGAATGAAGTACAATGCATCTGAAAAAAATTGAGTTGTGTGTGTGCCTAGGTATGTGTGGGTGTGTACATGTATATGTGGGTGCATGCATACATATGTAACCCACATTACTGTATTAATATATTTGGTTCCAGTGATAAATGCATGTAATTTTATTTTAGATTTGCATGTTGACCATCATTTGCATAGAACTTGGAAAACCACTATGTATATCAAATATATATATGAAATATTATATCTTGATGATTATATATTTTTCTTTAAAATATATGATTTAGAATCTTATAACTAAACTTTATTTACTGTATTAAGCAATTTATCGCAGCATGTTGTATACACTGACAACGTATAAAGGGAAGTATAACTTCCATACTGACAACCGGTACTTATGGGATCAAGCTGGCCTGATATAGAATATACTGAGTCACCATATGATCAAGATTATTAAATAAAACTTATAGAAACTGGAAAGAACTAAGATATAATAGATTATAATGTGAATATATCAGTGTTTAATCATATATAGTTAACAAAATTTAAAATTATGTTACGATAAGACTGAATCTTAAAATGTATTTTCCACTCGATCAAAAACTAACCAGGCGAGACATTTAATTTCGCGGAGTTCTTGTTTATACCGTGAATATAGCGAACATTAGCCACACGCGAAAAAAAACGATATACGGTATTTATTTATAATTATATTTATTCATTTAACAATGATTGAATGTCACTTTCGGATACTATACTTTATTGTAAAGTATTAATATCTTCTTCATAACAGATTTTACATTTCGATGAAAGAAACCACAAAGTATTTACATAAATTCATTCTGAGTGTCTATCTTTTTATTTTTAAATTCCCTGAATGGAGAGAATATAGTTCCCATATTAACCATCCCGTCCATACGTATGTCCTTGCATGTGTCCATCAGTCATAATTTTGGCCTGAGCATACCCCAAAACTTTAAAGGGTATCTATATGAAATATAGATAGATAAAGCTCAAGGAGAAGAAATGCAAAACACAAGAACCATACCTTTATTTTATTTTTTAAGAGTTATTGTACGACGCATAACGCAAATCTTCATGACATCCCTGTGAAACTTCATAGGTCAAAAGAGCTCAATTAGGTAAGATGCATTGTACAAGATCCATAGATAAATTTTGTAAAATTTAGTTATTCCACTTTGTAATTTTTCTCACTTGCATATTTTCCGAAGCATAACTAAAAATCTTTATGAGGTATAAATACAGTGCAGTGTTTGTTTTTGGTAAATTGTGTTAGATGACTTGGCAAAAATGTTTTAAGTAAAATAGTTTAGTAGTTCAACATATTTCCTATTTTGTTAATGCCAACTGATAATAGTTAAATATATAAGTTGTCAAAAGTATATTTAGTAATTTCATGAAATATATATTATTCTAAAATATAAGGCTGTTTTGTTTAACTCAAAGACTTATACGTCATAACTTAATTTTTTTGAAAAAGCGTAGCCAGTATTTTAATTGATAGCTTAAAATAACTAAATACATATTTTATTTAAGAACATTATATAGAGAATAAAGCATGGTTAATTCCATATCACATGCCACATCAGCCCGAGGCTCCAATATCAAACCGAGGGCTTTAGCCCGAGGTCTGATATTGGTCAAGGGCTGATATGGCATGTAATATGGAATTAACTATACTTTGTTTTTTTTTATCATAAATTTAAAGGTTTTTATATACGGTATCAATTATTAAAAATTGTCAGCACATATAAGTGTAATAAAATTTATTTAACAATTATTTGATACATTTATCATTGTTGAATGCATGTCTGCCTTTCTACTTTCTATCAAAAAATCTAACTGCAATATATCGGACGCAAGTTCGTCCATAATTTGGTCCCCGCCCCCGACATGGACGACATGGTGTTTGATTATGATCGTCTGCATCAAACCGGAAGAACACAGAAAACTTCCGGATATTGATAGCCGAGGGGATTCGAAAAGGGGTGTGATATTGGGGGTGTGATCAAGGGGGTGCGATATTGGTCGTGAGATATTGATTTGTAGTTTGCATCAATATCGGATATGCAAAAATTATGTATTTTAGTACAAATATATGATAAAAATGTATAGCTCATACTGGATATTTATTGAATATTTAATAGAAAACATTTGAATATTCATCAAAAGATGCTTTTCACAGTTTAACAACAGGCAACGCATGCGCCTACGATACAGGTTATGTTTAAATAGGCGATGTTTGTTTATCCTCGTGATTTGATATAGAAAAGAAAAAGGTTGTTCTGAGTATTTGACGTTAGTTTTATTACGGAGGTGTAATTATTTAAGTTTTTAAGTTGTACTAAACTTGCAAAGTCTTTTTTTTAACTTCATTGCCATAGGTACACATTATATGTTTCACAGAAATCAACTTAAATTATTTTTCTCATAAAACAAAGGACAATTACTGTTTGCTTTGAGTTAATTCATTGGTTCATTTAAACTTTTTTATAAGTAAATATTAAGGGTATTAATTTGTTAATTTAACAAAATGATGAGAAATCATATAACGTACTTAAACTGTATAACAGGATACATTTGGTCATTATATTTACTTCCTGTACAATGTAAAGAGGTTACTTATAAAAAACATAAATCTCATGTGTGTAATCTTGTCTTAATTTCGTAAGACTTTTTGTTATTTTCTGTATTTACAACATTGCAAAAATCATTTAAGCTCACAATTTCCCTTCAGATGCAAGTAGAACATTTGTCTTTTTAGGCATACCGTGCAGAATGACCGTCAATTCATTTGAAAAAGACGAACGTGTAGCAGACAGCCAACTTTGAATTAAAGGACAATGCTCTAGATGACAAGCGATTTAAAAGTTGATATATAAGTAAACTACTGTTAAAGTCACTGTGTTTTTGACAGTGAATTTTCCTAAATTTTCAATAATTTAATCAGATTATTGTAATTTTCACTTGCTTGAGTCTAGTCGTAACTAAAAATCGCTGTGCGCATCTGCGATTGTCAATAATAGCGAAAGTGATGCTTTTAGTGAGGAAGTTATAGTATTCGCAAACAAATTCACCAATGGCTTTGTTTTTCAACATGTAAAATCCCAGTAGCAGCAACATTTTTGTTTCTACAGAACTATTTTATGGTAATTGCTGATGCGCATAGAGATTTTCATTTACGGTTAGACACAGTTAAGCAAAACCTACCGAACTAAATTAAACTTATTAAAACTTTAGCAAAATTCACTCTCACAAGCACAGTGACTTTAATAGTATAACGTAATTGATAACATTTATTTATTTATTTCTGTGAAAAATGAAATTACCGAACGGCCTTGTATGTTTTTTGACGGTTTCGAAATATATGATGTTCAAACTACTGACGAAGGACATACAATTGCTGATTATTATCACACAGGTCTAAATAAGCACTTGACTTGATGACACATTGTGTAGAAGTGTGGTCCAAATTATAGGTGAACAACACCTACCGTAACACGTGAGGTCTGTTTTAAAGTCTAATGCCTTGTCCCATGGCTTAAGATTCGATCTGACCTCATTATCTCTGTGTAAGGATTAGACAGCGATGTGAATAACATGTCTGATGCTAATTTTAGTTTGCTACTACCTGTCATATTGCCATATACTTTATATCTTGCTTTGTATGAAGTTTATAATAGTGAGGTTCACAGATAATCTTTCTTTAGCATATATATATATATATATTTATATATAATCCCAGGATACTTTTTCAGACGTTTTTGTCTATGGCAAAAAAGAAATAACTAGAAACAGTTATTATGTTGTGTTTGTTGTCACAGACAAATAAAGCCATAGCTTGAAAGATTACAAAAGACTACTATTTTTTCCTTGTTTTTTTATTAATTTTAAACGGAAAAGATTAAGTCTTAACCCTCACTCATGAATGTACATATATAATATATTGTCTTTATACTAGTATATAAAAATTTTTGTCAAACGTAAAAATATATTTTAAAAAACATGACCGATTCATAATTTTCAAAGAACGGAAAAAATTTGTGTAAAGAAATGTGAAAAACGCATATATATGTTACTTTTTTCAAAATGAAAACGTGAAGAAGAACATTCGATCGTAATATTTGGATTCTTACAAAGTTCTAAATAATTCATTAAAACTTCAGAGCTTAAAGTTTGTCAAACATATTTAAAAAGTATTGAAAGCATCGCGTCTACCATATATTCAAAGAAATGACCAATTGGAAAGCAATCAAAACGTTGTCTTTAAACCTGCTACTTTTTCTGCAGCTAACAATTTTTATAAGCATATACATCTTTTGTTTATGTCTATATCTTTAACTCTTATTGAAAACAAAATGTGAACACAATAAAACTGTTAAAACACAAAACCTTATGCATTGTACAATAATAAAAACCAGATAAATTACTCTATTTACAACTACAAACTTTAGTCAAACGATATTTGTTCGTATTTCAATATTTACAGTTTTAAACGATAATTATTGACTTGTCATATACGAATGACACAATTAAAAAAATAAAACATTGAACCAACATAATATAGACGTGGAATAATTTTATGACACACTTCTTACAAAAATTGTAAATGAATGAGCTTTTCATATGAAAAACGTATGGTATTATCATTGCTGTAATCCATATCATAACTAACGTATTGAATCACATGTTAGTGACACCATCAAACACCCATGGAAAATATGCATGGCAACAAAATAGAAAAAGTTTTTCCAGAATATTGGTTAATACTATGTTCTTTGAGGTGTATAATCAAAACATTTTCATTAGTTAAACCATATACATATTTTAACTTCATAACAATAACATAATTTTAAATATGAAAAATATTTATTAAATTATATAAATATTGTCAAAGACATTTTAATAAGAATTAGATAAAAGATGGACCATATTTTATCGCACAAACTTAATATGGAACTATATTTATCTTTCAAAAAATCAGTATATAACCCAACCTGTCATAACCAATTATAATTTTTTGCTTTGAAAGTAAGTGGATATCTTAAATTTTGGATGTAAATGTCAGATAAAGTAATAAATCTTTCCTATCCAAGAACCTTCTATGCCGATTTTCATTTAAGGTCTGTCAGAGAAAATGTTCTAAATTTTAAGCAAAAATACAAATTATTTGCATATTGCGTAATATTGCACAAACTAAAAACTGTATAAAAACTATATAAGTTAGATATCTCCTTCTTTTCTTTATTGTTTTATATTTCAAATTTAAACTTAATTAGCATCTTAATAACTCTGTAGTTGCAGTTTTTAGGTTTTTGCTATTAATAATACCGGTCATCCTTCATTTGAAACGGACATAATAGATATACTTTCAGGATTTTACCATTAAAAACTTTCAAAACCAAATTTCATTGAAAATTAGTAAGGTACTTTCAAAGAAGAAGTTTCTTTTAAAAAATAGGTAAAATACTTTTAAATATTGCATACTTAATGTGCAAATTGAACATTGTGCAAAAATCGATACAAATTGAAGTTCCTGACATCTGTTTTAACAAACTGTCATTTTTAACCTGTCGTTCTCAAAAGTTAATTAAAAGTTTTTACTTTTGTATATAAAATGTTTCCTAGTGTTTACTTCTTTTTCTTTGGAAGATCATTTACTTGTGTATTTATACACCAAAATATGACTTGTAAAGTTGAAGAAGTTGTTCACTAGGAACAAGTAATCTTTTTGTTTCTTCTGAAATCAATTTATCTGTATTGGAAGTGTCAAATATTGGCCAATTAACAGCGCGATCCCAAAAGTCTGACATAAAAAATGGCGTCAGTGGTAAAAGTTCTTTATTGTCTTCTGACGCGGTTTTCAAACATTTACGCCATTCATTCAATGGCAATGGCGTAAGGTTCATTCCGTCGAACAAGCCATTAAAAGGCATTGTATACTTGTTAAACATATGGAATACTCTTTCCGTAACGGTTTTGTCATTGCAGACCTTAATTGCTATTTCTACAGATGCACGTGCAACATAATCTACCGGGGTTAGATCGTAAGGATAATCCATATCAGGGTACGTTCCTAAACGTTTCATTCCTATCATAGTTGATCCGAAAAGATCATTTCGGGGTCCAATTCCATTTGTAGTGCATCCAGATATCCGAGCAGGTCTAAATATTGCACCTCCAGGAAGATGATCAATAGCCTGTAAGACCAAGCGTTCACTTGCCCATTTACTCTGCCCGTATCCTCCAGCAATAATTGTTGGGTCTTCCATTATTTCTGATTCGTAACACATCTTGTGTTCTGGATAACCATTATTTGTATTCGGAGGAAATAGAAAAACTCCAAGAGATGACGTTGTAAATATGTATTTCTGGACGCCAGTCATTGCAAATTTGATAAATTCTTTTGTGCTTTTTACATTTGCGGTTCGATGGTCTTCATATGGTGTGTTGAAATTCATTTTTGCAGCATTCATGAATACCACATCTACCATTTTGCTAAGTGAGGACATATATATCCGGTGCGATTCCAAGTCTTTCTTTTGATAGGTCAGAGATAACGATAGCTATACGACTGGAGTATTCAAATTTCCAAAGATTATACTTTCTCAAATTCTCAACTACCCTTCCAAGGCCCCTCGATTCCGTTGTTTCACGAACCATACAACAGATGTGTGCATTTGTTTGTTCTAGGAGTTCTGAAAGAAGGTATGCACCAAGAAAACCAGTAACTCCGGAAATGAGAACATTTTTGGGATAGCGAAAATTTGTTTTCGGAATTGATGAATGGAAGTGATTAAACTGCACCGACCCACGTCTTGCGTACCTGGATAATATATCTGGTCCTAGTTTCGAGTCATTTAAAATCATTTCACGGAGATCCGATTGTTTCTGAGAGACGTCTGCCCCCGCGGTTGTTTGAAAATCGCGTTTGCGCTTAACAGCTTCCGCAAATTCCTCTATTGTATCTGCTGTTCCTAGGTCTGTAAAAGACAGATGGAACCCAAATGTCTCTTCTAATGTTCTCTGCAGAAGAACCAATTGCAAAGAGTTGCCGCCTAGTTCACTGAAGGAACTTTGACGAAACATGGAATATGCAACAGAATTGTCGAGTTTTAAGATGTCACACCACAGCTTTGCAATTGTTAACTGCGTTTCATTTAGATGACTGTTACCAATGTTACCATGCTGTTCATGTATAGTTTCATCTATTTCTAAAGTCTTACGGTCAATTTTACCGTTTAGGGTCATTGGAAAGTCACATATTTCTAGTCTTTTAATAAAACTAGGCATCATATATTTTGGCAAAACTTTTGAAAGGTATTCTTTTAATTCTGAAGCGTAGATAAATGATGGTGATACAAAAGCTGAAATGCTAAGCTCTTTCGATCGTTTGCATTTGTGAGCTACTACTACTGCCATTTCTATTTTAGGGTGTTGAATAATTACTTGTTCTATTTCGCTAAGATCCACTCTTTGACCACGTATTTTGACCATATCATCCATTCGACCAACGTATGTTAAATGTCCTGTTACATCTTGGTAAGCATGATCTCCGGTCTTATATAATGTGACGTCGTTTTGAGATAGAGGACTTTTGATAAATCTCTCTGAGTTGAAATGAGAAGCATGGCCGAGGTACCCGAAAGATAAACCTGCTCCGCCTATGTATATTTCTCCTACAACATCAGGAGGTACTGGTTTCAAATAGTCATCCAAGAGGTAAACATTTAGACCTGGGATTTTCTTTCCAATCGGAAGTTCGCGATTTACATCTTCATATTTTTCACTTGTCTTAAATTCATAGCATGTCGCGCAAACAGTGGTTTCTGTAGGGCCATAGGCATTGAAAAAACGTACACCTTTAGCCGCGACCCATCGTATTGCAGTACCAAGTGTACAAGCCTCTCCTGCTGCAACAACCGTTCGCAACATTGGTAGATCAGAAGGACCATAAATATTTAGGGCAGATGGCGGCAATGTTATAATTGAAACGCAAAGTTTGTTCATAGCTTTAATAAATTCTTGTCCTAATCTCTCTTTTGGCCCCAACACAGAAAGTGTAGCTCCGGAGAACAAAGCAGTGAATATCTCTGATATTGTAGCGTCAAATCCGATTGAAGCAAATTGTGCTATGTTGTCCGATTCCTCAATTTCCCACAGTTGTATTTGAGAGCATGCCATATTAATTACACTGCTGTGTCCAACCATGACACCCTTCGGTTTTCCTGTTGAACCTGATGTATACATAACGTAGCAAGTATTTTTTGGAATTGGAAGGTAAGTTTCTATTTTATTTTCGTTAATTCCTGTTTTTAAATTATCATTTTCGTCGATTGAGAATTGAACCAAAACAAGATCTGTTCCACCAATCATTGTAGGTAATGAAACAAGAGGACGAGAGGGCAGGCTTTTAAAATCCGCTTTGTTGAATTGGTCTAGACTTGTGATTAACGCTGTTACTTTAGCATCACGCATTGTGAAAGACAACCTTTCGGGAGGATAATCCAATGGTAATGGGAGAAAGGCATGATCTGCTTTAAGTATTGCCATAACGGACATTACATATGCTGCCGAGTTTGGCAAGTGGATTCCAATTATTCTGCTTCCAGTACATGTATTATTCTTTTCACGCAAAATAATGGAGGCTAGTTTATCAACTGCATCGAATGTATCTTTGTAAGTGAAAGAGGCTTTTGTAGTCTGAATGGCAATATTCACTGGAACTTGCAAACATTTGGACCTAAACTTTTCGTATACATTGCAAGTGTATGTTCGGTCATCATTTGCATCAACTGCGTCGGGATATAAGATTTTTCTTTCATCTTCTGGTACCATGGAAACCTCGGATAACGGCAATTCAGTTTTTGATTGACAAATAGACTGAATAAATGTAGGAAAATGTTTTAGAACATCTATTATATGTCCAAAGTCTTGAGCTGGACGTTCATTATATAGCAAATGCATTTCATCACATTGGTCATTGAAGAGCAGCAGCATATTACAGTCTTGCAGTATACGTTCTCCAAGCATGGACTCTGGTATGGTGTCAGTCATCGTTCCGATTACTATATTGTGGTGCGGTGTGTTTTTTCTTCCTCTTAACTCTGGGTATCTGTAAAACATGTCTAGAAGAAATGTCTGAGAGCTAATGTGCTTATCAATTTCAGACTTGCATCTCAAAAGGACGTCTTCTATTCCGCCCTCCCTGTCTACGCTAAACAAACCAGGACAAATGTCAGCATAAAGTGGCCAAACATTGGGGTTGATTCCAGTTTTGTCTGCAAGAAGTCCGATACAAACTTTAGTTGTGCAACAAATTCGTCCCAAGAACGCCACAAAGCTTGCAAGTAAAAACTTTTAAAACAGTTCCATATCCATTTACATAGTCTATTTGCGGAAGTGGTAACACTACAGATTTAAGACGGATCTTTTCTGAAACATCTATAATGCTGGCAACAACATTCATTCGTTGTCTAAAGAAAACCGTTGGTTCGTATGCATACATTTTCCTTCTCCAAAACCCTTCTTTCTTTCTCACGAATGAAAGCCTTTGTGTATCAACTGCAAAACTGTTACTCAGGTATGTTGATTTTTGCAAACCATATTTGACGTAGTCATTTCCAACAAGGTGACTCCCGTCTAAATGAGCACAAGATATCATAACGTCACCATTCTGTGTTGAAACTATTAAAGTATCGTCTGCAACGTTGCGAATTTGTCCTGGATTATGGTTTTCTTCTCTGGTATTGGGTGACAATTCTAGATTTATCACAAGCAGAAAATTTCCTGTTGATGTTAATATTTTAGGACTTCCTAGTGCATTTTCGTAGTTGCCAAATTCAAGTGCCCTGGCTTGATTGTAAACCTTTTTTGCGTCTTTATTGAAACTGAGAACACCAATGTTAGCTGGAATAGCATACAGACCAAAGTAAGATCTCCCAAGAACTGGTTGTGAATTACGTGTTAATGTTCCGTTCTGTATATGCAGTGTTAAAATATTAAAAGTATCTATTGCAGCATCTTGGCATTTAACATTAAGAGTAAAAGCCGAGTCCTCCTCCAAAATATCCACTTCTCTCTGTACCAAAATATCGCCCGTGTCTATTTCAACTTCAACAACATGCCAAGTAATACCGTGTTTTATTTCGCCTTGGATTATTGCCCAACTTGTTGCATGGACACCCGCATAAGCAGGTAACATTGAGTCATGGTAGTTGATTGTCATAATCTTTGGAAGTTTTAATAAAGTCTCAGTCAGAACACGTGGATTAGATATACTGAAGAGATACTGTACCGGATTGTCTCTTAGAATCTGCTCCAGACAAGCGCTGCGTCGGTAGAATGTAATACCAACTTCGTCACAAAATGTTTGAACTTGGGGTGTATTAGAAAAAACCGATCGGACTTCAAACCTCTTGTCTAACAGTATCTTCAAACAGCTGAGCAAAATGTTGCCTTCTCCGATAGCTGCGCACGATACATGTGTAACTGCTGGAGTGGATTTTACTACTTGCATATTTGTTGGCGGCATGACGTAAGTTAAACTGAAATAACACAAAGAATAATTTTGTTATAATGAATACGTTTGTAATTAAAGAACCATCAACAGCAAAAGAACTATATATATATATATATATATATATATATATATAATAAATACATTTGATATGAGTATGCTTAAAGTATACTTTTGAAGATCGCGTATAATCACTGAAAATACTGAACCTATGTACCAGAGAGAGAGAGAGAGAGAGAGAGAGAGAGAGAGAGAGAGAGAGAGAGAGTATATTAAAAAAATCAGATAAACTTAATAAAACAAATGTCTTTCCAAGAGTATCATACAATTTTGAAATTAAGTGCAGATAGATACGTGTGATACCATGCACAGAATTCGAATACAAAGTTTTAAGATATTACTAGGGGAATTAGTTTAAACATTTTAAACAAGTTTCGGGTCCTTTATATTTGTATTAATGTGGAAATCAGGATAATTTTTTTTAAATTTTTACATTCACAAACATTACGTTTAAATCCTAAAATTTTTACCCACTTCATCCATGTTTATCGTGTCAGTTATCATCACAAATACATTCAATAATACTTGAAAGTTATCAATAATAATAATAATAATAAAAATAATAATAATAATAATACTTTAAATCTGATCTTGTACCATATTATTACAATGAAAAATAAAAACCATTATAAGATTTTGTAAAATGGAATATCCTGGATTTGTTTCTTTTTAATTACCCCGAATTAATTAGATCAAACGATGTAATTGTAATCGGCATATCATTTAGATGTTATCATGATTACACATTGCACAAAGTTGTAATTTTTTACAAAAAGGGGGAGGGGTATACATTACATTGTCTGCTTTTTAATTGAAGCTAGCGCCTCGGTTATCGAAAAAGTTTTATGATGTGATAACCTTTCTAGTCCCATTTTTATTTGAATTACAACTGTATTTTAAAATGTCAACAAATTGTTATTTTCACAAAAAGGGGAGGGATAACACGTTACATTGTCCAACTTTTATTTAAATTTAGTATCTCGGTTATTAAAAGGTTACATGATTTGCAGCCGGTAACCTGTCCAGTCCCATTTCATTACTAAGTTAATTTAAAATTTTAACACGAGATACTTGTGTATTTAACTACTAAATACGTATCGCGTATATTTTATGTCTAGTCTACAGCTTAGAATTCCCGGGTCGCTCGGGTCTCGATAATTCGAATTTCCTCTGACCTTATCATATACGTATCGACCGAAGTCGGTCACTTTTCAACGTTTTTTTACTTTCATTCTGAAGCGAAATGAAACAGGCGCCCCTTACGACACCAGTAGGTATCAGAAAATTCCGTTTTTATATAGAAATTCTATTATAATATATATATATAATTCGTTTTTATATAGAAAACAGTGAAGTGTGTAAGGGTTAGGGGAAATTCAACCTAGGGTCTGGGGCTGAATTTGTTCATCGGATTCTGGCTTCAAGAAATATAGCTGTTAGCAAAATTTATCACTTGCAAGGTTATAAACTTCTCATCCAAATGATGAATAACCACCTGACATATAAAGGTACATGTACTCTGTCTGAGTGGTTACATTATTCTGTTTAACAAAGCACACGTCGCTATGTTATCATTATATCTAGTGCCAATAGTGTAAGGTAATACTTCTGATACTGTTGTGACGTCACACATAGATTACTTATCGCTTAACGGTCAAGAGGAGGCTAAAACGTAGATTTCAGATTGCTATAACTTTTTTTATACTGTCGTCAGTTGTGATGCGGTTTTCGATATTGTAATATTTAAATGCATTTTAAACATCTATACTAAAACAAGTACTCATTATGCCAAGACCAGTCATATAAAAGTTTCTACTTTAAACGAGTACTGAACTTTTAACGGATTCTAACCACCTTTCTTATTTCATTCAAAGTTTTCTAGCAATACCTACATACTTATAAATATAGTGTCAATCTTCATAATCTGTACGTTTTAGATATGAAGTTTATTTTTTTTGTGTAAGACTGATATATTTTTTAATTCCACGCCTACGGAATGTTTCTCGATCAAGATGACAAACCATTGGTCAAATATTCATATCTATTGATAAGGTTTGTCGAAGACTTTGGATTTATATACTACATATTATACCTAAAATCCTGAAATTCGAAAATTGATGTAAGCTTACTATCGCATATTCGTCACAAGAACTACATGTCATAAAGTATTTAAAAAAAATATCGTAAATACATTAGAAAAATGTCATATAGCAGTTTTAGAATGTATTTTACGATAAAATTAAAAAAATGCTTTATGACCTAATACTGTGTTAGTTCATATACATATGTGTGATTTCCAAAACCCTGAATTTTTAACTTTTGAATATATAAAAAATGAATTGATAGCAAGTTATAAATATAACAGATTCGTGTCACGTTAGGTAATGACTACCCAGGCACCGAGACCCCTTCAAGTTCATGGCTTCATAAAAAAGTCCAGAATGATTATGAAATTACTCACGGCCTAGGTGTCCCAGAATTTTCGCTTATGCAGTACTTAACATGATTAGATACTTTTCTTAGTTAAAGCTGCATTAAGGTTATCAATTTTCTGAATTTTTTTTGATTTTCTAAAAATATATTCTTTTAAAAATAGATATCTTCTAACCACGAATCCTGACATTCATTTTCTAAAATTTCATTTCTTTTAGCTGTAAATAAACGGAATCCTCTGACCGGTTGGTCAGAGTTTTACGATGGTAATTATGAGCTTGGAGCATGCGCACGGATCATGTCGGATGTACGGAAAAACCCTAGAACCGAAAGTGAAACATAACAGATTACATTAATTGTCCTTCATTTATATCCGGATGTATTTGAAATGGTGTTTTGTATCCCTTACTAAGTCACAAATGACAAATTCAACGAAGTTCTGTGTTTAATTTATCGTATTTCACCGTTTTGAAAGTTGTGTTTAAATTACCCGGGTTTTTGATGACGTAACCATGTTCTAATATTAGATCCTACATGCTGCATCTCGCTGGGTAAATATTGTGATTTCTGCATTTATTCGAGCTTTTATCGTTGAACCAAATGTAACATTGTTCATTAGGAACATCATTAGTTAGATTAGTGCCTTTTTAATTTTTTCTTTGGAAAACTTAATGCAGCTTTAACAGATAAATATTGTCAGGTTATCATTAGTTTAACCTAAGTGATTTTTTTAGGGTTTTAACTGGATCTAGGATCTGTTAAAGTGACTTATTAAACTAGGATTTGCCACTGTCAATGCTGATTTTAAATCGAAATGCATTTTTCATGTTATTATTTTTTAAAAATACTTTTGCCCAAAACTAGCATATGTACATGCGTATAAAGCTATACAGTGCATGAAGGTTCAAGAATTGGTACATCATGATTTTATACATTGTTTATTTTATTATTTTACACAGGGATATGCCAGAATTGTAAATATAAGAAATGACTTCGTGTTTGGCAACGTATATTAGGGGATTTTGAACGCTAATGAATCCCGAACAAATTTGCCATTTGCACGTGCTTCACCAGCGTTCGTACCGTCATATACATTACTAAACACGAAGTCATTTCTTAAATATTTGCGTTAAAGATTAACAAACAAAAAAAAAAAAAAAAAAAAAAAAAAAAAAAAACACCTTGTGTAACAGGTTATGCCTGATATTTATTATATTTTTGTTGGTTGTTGGTTGAAATGCTATTTAACCTAGCAAATGAGCAATATTTTATCTTTTCGCAATAAAGACCGAGATTTTTTTTTATCTCTAAGGATTAATCTATGAGTTGAGAGTTGTGTTGAGTAATGGTCTTTAACGTCCCAGTCAAAAATATTTCACTTATATCGAGACGTCGCCAGCTATAGGGGAAAGTGCAGAAATTTTGTCTGTGCGTCGCGCTGATGGCATTAGCAGGGTTCTTTATCGTGCCAGCCCTACCGTGACACGGGACCTGGTTTATTTTAAGTTCCCATCCGAAAGAACCGTAACTTTCATTTCGTAATGCCGAGTGCTTGGCGAAAGAACAGCCCCTACCCACTTTCAAGTCCTGGGTCAGACCCGGTCGGGGTTTCAACCCACGACCTATCAATTACGGAGCGAGCACTCTACCAACTGAGCTACCACAGTGGTCGATTAATCTATGAACAAGTTTGCGTGAAAAGTGCACGTGTAAATTTTGGTCTGCCTTGTGCTACTGTGCACTTTTAAGGTGTTAGCTTACTGATTCACCTAATGAAACAGTCTGTAATGCTGAGCTCCAGTCGAGGAAACAGTGTTTAAAAAATTCAAAGTCTTCGAGATTGATTCGAACCACCGAAGTTCCGTGTAGGCGAAGTAACTTGAAAGTAGTAAATGCAACTTTTGAATGAGATAGAGTATATGAACACAGGTTACAAAGAATGTTGTACGATACTTTATGAGTTGCTCCATGAACTTATGAATAATCATTATGTAAGGATCTCGCATTAAAATGATTCATTAATTTTCATTATCTCATATTTTTGACTACAAAAACATTTAAAAAGTAAATTTGCCAATGTATCGGTCATTTTAGATGTATAGAATACGTGTTTAATTTAACCTGTGTGTCAGTGTTACTACCGAAATACTTGTTTTCGAATTTATTTTTTATCAGTTTGTAAAGTGAAAAACTTATTAAAGTTTAAGATAGCCTTACCGTACTTGACAAAATAACTTGCAGATGTGTCTTAAATTTAGTTTGAGAAAGATAAAAATGTATTTTTCATAATTGTTTAAGCAAGGACACTTAATGATATTTCATATACTATTGTAAAAAGCTTCTCTCTAGAAAAATAAACTATAATTATAATAATCTTGAGGTTTGAAAATGGTATTTTTATTATGATATTAATTGAGCATGTAAAACATAATTGATTTATATAAATTCGTTTCTTTTAATTACTTGCAAGCAGAAGTTGCCAACTCGCAGTTTTATTTATTTATTTTTTAAATTGAGTGTATAGAAAAAATAAAACTATATAAATTAATATTTATAAAATTATGAATATTTGTCTTTCCGATTTATTTTCATATTTTGCATTTTCTTTTTTATTTCCATTAGAAATTACATTGTTATTTTCAGTTATAAAATATAGATGTTACTTAAAGTAAAAGTCGCATGACAATAATACACCTGTCATCTATACGGATTGTCTATACACACAAAAGGAAAATTAAACAACAAAAATCATTGTGATTTATAGGATCTTGCACCTAGTATTACCAGGTAAATGTTAAAAAATATAATTATTACGTCGCAGGAAAAAAGAAAACCGTTTACTTACATAGTCCAAAACCTGTAGCAAAAACCGTTGCTGCAAAACTAATATAATAGTTCTATTGCAATACCGTGGCAAACAAAGGCAAGTTTTTTCATGTTTGCACAATGCTCAAAATCCTAAGTGGTTTTGCTACTAGAAGTGCTGGACACAGCATTATAATAGAGAACCAATCTCTTATCTCGATGTCAACCAGTTCGGTCAAGATTAAGTGCCTTCTTGTAGTAATCGCAATGATTTTAAGTAAGTGACCACCCATATGGTGGATATTCCATTGTTTTGATTCCATAAGATACTTAATGTCCATTTCTGTACGTACGCCAACGCTTTTGACCTCTAAACACAAGACAGAAATGCTGTTGTATTTTAATTATTCTTGCCAAGTTTTTGTTATAAATAAATAAATAAATAAATAAATAAATACTGTAAATAGATAAATAAATAATAATAATATTATTATATTAAACAGTTCGCAAATAATAGAACATTTATACATTTTCAAATATTATTGACTTTCATTGTTAAACTCAAATAAAATAAAATTTCATGTACATGTGTATAACTTAACGCTTGAAACATAACTTATTTCGCCAGAGATGAGTAACGCCCATTTTTACGATTTTCCCATGTACGTTAATTTTACCCATCTTGAAGTAGCATTCTTCTACACATTTTTTTAGAATTACTTCATTTATTTATACGAGGGTTGTTCGATATATAATTGTGCGATATCTCAAACGTATTCGACTCAAATAGTAAAATAAATATTGCATCTCTTCAAAGTATATTCCGCTGTTTGAAATACATAATTTCAATCTCTGAATCCGTTTCTGAAATGCGTGACGGTACGTTTATTTAGTTAGACCTCTGAGGCACTGACTGATGGCTAAGAAAAGGGCTTGTCGGCACTTGTAACCACAAGATAAGAACGTTTTAAGTTTTCAAAATAGTAAAGTTGCATGGGACTAGGTCTGGGGAGTATGATGGGTGTGGCAAGACGGTAACCTTTGCCGACTTGCTTCACAAAAACTGCTTCACAAGCTTGGATATATGTGATGGAACATTATCATGAAGTAGACAAAGATATATAAATCCCGACAGAAGGCGTCATTTAAGTTAAAACTTCCTGAGCTTTTTTTTATTAAAACATCCCTGTAATACCAATCTGTAGCACATTTGCCCTTTGGTACCGTAATTTGTACGGCTATACCATCTCATGAGAAGTATATGCAATAAATTAAAAAACCTTCTGTGTGCTAATGCTTCTTTTGGCAACTACAGGCCTTTTACTGTGTTTTGTAAATCATATTTTGTTTCCAATTTTTCTTACCGGTTCGAAATAGTAAACCCATGTTTCGTAACCAGTAACAATGTTTGCAAATTGTCTTTGATTCAATTTGGAAAACATTTTAAGCAATTGTATAGCGGTGAGTACTTGTAATCGTTTTTGTCATCTGTCAGTTTATGCAGAATCCGTTTGGCAGAAATGTTTCGTACTTTAAAATTCGCTTCGAAACGAATTGCAACCCCGATACCGATATGCTAACAGCTTTGACAATATCACAAATTGTATATTATATCTGCCAATACTTTCAACTACTTCCCTGACTTAAGAGACATTTGCCTTGTCTGTTACAGTTACAGGTGGGTCAGATTTTGCTGCATGTTTAACTGACTCTGTGCCAGTTAAAATTTCTTTCTCCACCTATGAACTGTCTTATAAGATACATTATCAGACCAATTCAGTCCAAATCTGTATTACCGAATGACCGAGTTTTGTGAGAACTTTTATATCATCTCTAATTTCTTCAATATTCTTAGCCCGTTTCCCAAGCGTTTTTACATCAGACTGGCTCTATTGGAATGGCTATTATTTTACATGTTTGTTTATACTGGTGGACAGGTATTGAAGAGCTATTCAAGCGTATTAGTATCAAGGAAATCGTGCAAAATGTTTTTCCTAAATGGTACAATACACATTATATATCAAACAGCCCTCGTATTCCTTCACTGATCCTCGTACGGCAGCCTTAATATAGATGTAAGGAATTAATGTTAAAAAAACTTGTTATAGAGCCGAAATGTTACAGCGAATGAATAAAATAATGAATGAATGAATGAATGAATGAAATATCGCAGATTATTTAGCTTTTGACTTTAACACGCCTGTTACAACATTTCGATACCATTTGAATGTCGCAACATATTTCAGTCTTTACTTCAACAGGCATGTTACGACAATTTGATAACATTTAAATGTCGCAGATTATTTCAGCTTTTGAGTTCAACATGCCTGTTACGACGTTTTGCTACTATTTGAATGTCACAGATTATTTCAGCTTTTGAGTTCAACATGCCTGTTACGACGTTTTGATATTATTAAAATGTCGCAGATATTTTAAGCTTTTGACTACAACACGACTTTTACCACATTTTATTACCATTGTTATGTCGCAGATTATTACAGATTTTGACTGCAACACGTCTGATACGACTTTTCGGTACTCTTTAAATTTCGCAGAATATTTCGGTTTTTGACATCAACACGCCCGTTACGACTTTTTGGTATTGTTTAAATGTCGCAGATTATTTCAAGTTTTACTACAACGCGTCTGTTACTACTTTTTTGGACTGTTTAAATGTCGCAGATTGTTCAGTCAGCTTTTGAGTTCAACATGCTTGTTACAACTTTTTGATACTGTCTTATTGTCGCAGATTATTTCAGATTTTACTACAACACGCCTGTTATTATTTTTGTACTATTTAAATGTCGCAGATTACTGTACCTTTTGATTACCACACGCCTGTTACGAGTTTTGCTACTATTTAAATGTCACAGATTATTTCAGCTTTTGAGTTCAACATGCCTGTTACGAGTTTTGCTACTATTTGAATGTCACAGATTATTTCAGCTTTTGAGTTCAACACGCCTGTTACAACGGTTTGATACTATTATTGCGAAGAATGATGAAATAGTTGTAGCGGATTATGGTAGTAGTATTAGTAGTAATACATGTTGTTAAGCTGGCTGTTTATGGTGATTTTTTTCTTGTTGATCTTAAATTGTAGCCTGGCCTGACGAACTCGGGGAATTAGCTCTTTTGATCTGAAATAACTAAATTGACACTTGGAACTTCAACTGATGTTACTTTATTCGTGGTCATGGCCAAACTGAATAACAACAAATTTACATAATAATAATAATAATAATGACAATTGTAATCATTTGACAAGGAACAGATGCCTACCACTGGCGCCCCAAGACTTTACTTTTGTGGATTATGATAGGCAACAAAGGAAGGATTTACGTCTTTTTACTGTGTCGTGCCGCTTTCATCCAAGAAGCTTTTTCTGTGATAAACATTAAGACAAATACTTAGACGCTACGGGGCATTTACAAAACATTCTCAGAAACGTTTTGGACCGGCTTTATGTTTCCGTTGAAGTTAAATATCTTGTAACTATTGAATTATAACTAATTAAAGTTAAATGCTAAACAATAAGTATGCATATGGAGAGCTTATTCTTTCCTTGTCAATAACAATCTATTGCCTCATAAATGTTACAAAAATACCATAAAATTCTGTACTTCCGGTTCATGACTTGGTATTATAAACTTTGAAATAAAACATTGAACACCGGAAGCTGAAACTATAAACAGACAAAGACCTGGTGACGCCGGAGGTTGAAAATTTAAACAAACAAAAACAAGGCGACACCGGAAGTTAAAAATGTAAACAAATAAAAATTTGGCGACACGGGAAGTTGAAAATATAAACAAATTAAAAGGTGACGACGCCGGAAGTAAAAACTATAAACAAGTAAAAAAATGGCAACGCCGGAAGTTCAAAATATAAACAAATTGAATGGTGACGACGCCGGAAATTGATAATGTAAACAAATAAAAATATGGCGACACCGGAAGTTGAAAATATAAACAAATTAAAGGGTGACGAAGCCGGAAGTTAAAAATATAAACAAATTAAAGGGTGACGACGCCGGAATTAAAAAATATAAACAGATAAATAAATGGCGACGCCGGGAATTCAAAATATAAACAAATTAAAATATGGCGACGCCCGAAGTTGAAAAATGAAAATAATTTAACAATGACCTGTTTTGTTCTAAAACCTCGATAACAAAAATGTACAAGAAATGACAAAAATGATAATGTCGGACATGATTTAAATTTTATGACTAAACTTTTTTTGATCTGTTGTAATTGAATCCGAAGTTAAACTTTAAACATGAATGGGCACCCATGTATATCGTGCTGAACCGTTTGAAATAAGTCCTATTCAATATTTTGACTTGCTAGGTTGGCATCTTACATTGACGGACACAATAACACGGTATTTAAATAAAATATACTGAATGCTTTTGCAATTGCAGGTAAAAAGTGTTGACTTTAGAAATATACGATTGTGAATTTAATTATTCAAAAAAATGTAAAATGAAAGTGCGGAAATAGTATTTAATAAATGTCTTTGATTTTGCCCAAAAATCTCAAAGAAAATGAGAAAGTATTCGTAAACACGTGAATAAATAAATCATTAAAAGTACAAAAATATAAAATAGAACGTAAAGTATGGACTAACCTAAATTAACACTTGGAACTTAAATTGATGTAACTTTATTTGTGGTCAAGGCCACTTTTGACATTGAATAAATTGAACTAACCAATCAGGTATCGCTTTAGTGTCCCATGACACGGGATAACTGAGTGAACATCGATTGAAGTTCCACGTCCGGCGAAGGTTATGCAAGTCCCTAACCGACTAGATCGTTATCGCTTGTGGCTTAAGCTCATCAAAGGATTTAATTTTAATTTTGACTGTTATAGCCAATTATTCAAAAATATTGATCACAAGTAAATGATATTGACAAATTTTGTTCATCGACGGGCATTTTCTATTGAACAAATGTATTTTTATAGGTAAATTTAAACGCCAAATTACCGAAGAACACAAATATTTTTTTTAATTATATATAAGTTTTATGTTGAAATATAAAATAAACGAATTAAAATCCAATGAGATTCGCTATTTAACAATGTTTTAAAATTTGATTTGAATTATTAATATAAAATTCTTACAACGCCGTCCGTGGGGAAAATGTGTCACTCAAAGGTGAACCAGACGGGTTGTTACTTTTCAAAGTTAAATAAATAAAAACTAAGACACAAATATAAATTTATAGTTTTATTCCTTCGAAAATGGTGTCACACAATCTGATAAATTTGGATAACAATACAGCATTTTGCAAAAAAAAAAAAAAAAAAAAAAAAAATATTGAACAACAAAACTTTTGCGAGTTTCCGCTTCAAGTTCGTATCGTACGTGTTTCCGCTTATTGATATTTGATTGATCGGCGTTTCCGATACAACCGCACTGTACTCGGGAGATCCGAGAAGTCCCGGTTTAGAATTTAGAAATAAAATATAAAGCAAATAATTCTATCCTGAGAGATTAGTTTGAGCCCTTTGGTTGGATAATAAATCAGGTATTATGACGGACTTGTTTTAATTAACAACATAAATATATTTTCTATGACATGTTAAAACAATAAAACTATAAACACCGCTAAAATCTGTAAATTAAATAATTGAAAGGACGCGAGAATAAACATAATAAGGATTAACTTTAGCCTTAAGAACATAAGTAATTCCGGTTCAAGATTACGTAAAATGGATAAAATGAAATAAAACCAAGTAAAATAGTGAGGAATATTATGATACAAAAATATAAAAGAAAACAAATTTGATAAAAATGGGATAAAAATTAAAACTGTTCAAATGAAGCCAAAATGTGCTAGTTACACATTTTCAATTATAAACATTGAAATTAAAATCCAATAAGATTCTTATTAAACAGTTTTAAAATTTGATTGGAATTATTAATATAAAATTCTTACAATTTCAATTATAAAAATGTATTCTATGAAAACGGCTAAAATGTTTGATATCATAACTTTAACCTTCAATAGTTCAAAATATCATTTTTATAAAAATCACTCAAATGTTTGAGTTCAACACGCCTGTTACTACTTTTTTGCTCTGTTTAAATGTCACAGATTATTGTAGCTTTTGATAATAATACGCCTGTTACGACTTTTACGACGATTTTAAAAATATCGCAGATTATTTCAGATTTTGAGTTCAACGCGCCTGTTACGACGTTTTGAAACTATTAGAATATCGCAGATTAGTTGAACACGCCTGTTACGACTTTTTATACTATTAAAATATCGCAGATTATTTCAGCATTTGAGTTCAACACGCCTGTAACGAAGTTTTGATACTATTAAAATATTGCAGATTATTTCAGATTTTGAGTTCAACACGCCTGTTACAACGTTTTGATACTATTAGAATATCACAGAATATTTCAGATTTTAAGTTCAACACGCCTGTTACGACGTTTTGATACTATTAAAATATCGCAGATTATTTCAGCTTTTGAGTTCAACACGTCTGTTACAACGTTTTGATACTATTAAAATATTGCAGATTATTTCAGATTTTGAGTTCAATACGCCTGTTACAACGTTTTGATACTATTAAAATATATAGAAGATCTTGCATGAGTGTTTATGTAATATTGAATTTATTAAACGAGTTTAATAAATTCAATATTACATAAACACGAATGTAAGATTTCATTTATTATATAATCCCATAAAAACGGCTTTTTCACCGATTTAAAACTTGTCTTCTCTTTATAAGAAAACAGCTGATTGACCGAAACACAACATGTTCACGTAACCGCGTTCATGCGCCAAAAGTAATTCTGATGAAATGTTAAAAGTAAACAATAGTCTGTCCGCAGGATACAAAAACAAAACAAACATTTTCAATTTAAATACAATATATCTTCTTTTTAGAAAAAAAGTACAAAAGTATCAGCTTAAATTATGAAACAACAAACAGTGTGTCACTGTGAACTAGGTGAATTATGTGACTGTCATAGCGCGCGCACTCTGGAATGTCAACAACATGGACAAGAATTTACAGACACGTGTTACTCGGAATTGCTGTCAATGATTATTCTGGCCCGTTTATTTTTAGGAACTGGTGATTTGTTTTGATAAATATGGATTTGAATGTTTCTTCCGGTGACTGTTCCTACAAAAATGCTTCGGAATCCGCCGTGTAAATACTTGTGCGTAGTGCGTAAGGATATAACCTAATTCACACGCTTCTATGACGTTACACTCATTCAATACGATTTTTATTGTATGACCGTATGACATAGATTATTGAGTAGATTATATAATAAAGCAGATTATTTCAGCTTTTGAGTTCAACACGCCTGTTACAACATTTTGATACTATTAAAATATGGCAGATTATTTCAGCTTTTGAGTTCAACACGCCAATTACGACGTTTTGATATTATTAAGATATCGCAGATTATTTCATATTTTCCTACAACTCGCCTATTATTACGTTTTTGTACTATTCAAATGTCGCAGATTATTTCAGCTTTTGAGTTCAACACGCTTGTTACGAAGTTTTGATATTATTAAAATATTGCAGATTATTTCAGATTTTGAGTTCAACACGCCTGTTACGACGTTTTGATATTATCAAAATATCGCAGATTATTTCAGCTTTTGAGTTCATCACGCCTGTTACAACGTTTTGATTCTACTAAAATATCGCAGAATATTTCAGCTTTTGAGTTCAACACGCCTATTACGACGTTTTGATACTATTAAAATATAGCAGATTATTTCAGCTTTTGAGTTCAACACGCCTGTTACAACGTTTTGATAATATAAATATATCGCAGATTATTTCAGCTTTTGAGTTCAACACGCCTGTTACGACGTTTTGATACTAT
The DNA here is from genome assembly GCA_029721355.1 of Tegillarca granosa. Lineage (NCBI taxonomy): Eukaryota > Metazoa > Mollusca > Bivalvia > Arcoida > Arcidae > Tegillarca > Tegillarca granosa. The sequence continues at coordinate 6,882,896 of CM056595.1, forward strand.
TGAAATATAGCAGATTATTTCAGCTTTTGAGTTCAACACGCCTATTACGACTTTTTTGATACTATTAAAATATAGCAGATTATTTCAGCTTTTGAGTTTAACACGCCTGTTACGACGTTTCGATATTATTTAAATATCGCAGATTATTTCAGCTTTTGAGTCAACACGCCTGTTACGACGTTTTGATATTATTTAAATATCACAGATTATTTCAGATTTTACTACAACTCGCCTATTATTACGTTTTTGTACTATTCAAATGTCGCAGATTATTTCAGCTTTTGAGTTCAACAGGCCTGTTACGACGTTTTGATATTATTCAAATATCGCAGATTATTTCAGCTTTTGAGTTCAACACGCCTGTTACAACGTTTTGATACTATTTAGATACCTCAGATTATTTCAGCTTTTGAGTTTAACACGCCTGTTACGACGTTTTGATACTATTTAAATATAGCAGATTATTTCAGCTTTTGAGTTCAACACGCCTGTTACGACGTTTGATACTATTAAAATATTGCAGATTATTTCAGATTTTACTACAACACGCCTATTGTTACGTTTTTGTACTATTTAAATGTCGCAGATTATTTCAGCTTTTGAGTTCAACAAGCCTGTTACAATGGTTTGTTAGTTTTTAAATATCGCAGTTTTTTCAGCTTTTATACAACACGCCTGTTACAACGTTGTCCTATTTGAATGTCACATATTATTTCAGCTTTTTAGTTCAACATGCCTGTTAGAACGGTTTGATACTATTTAAAGGTCGCAGATCATTCCACTTTTGAGTTCAACACGCCTGTTGGGTTGGCTTTGAAAACACACGTATTACATCTTCTGTTAGTTATTGTAAGTAAGCATCAGTTCTGGACTACAATATTACTTTGAAGTAATGATACAGTATTGCAGATTAACCTAAGAAAAAAACAACATATCTAAATCGACACAAATTGGTCACTTTTAAAGGATAACAATAGTGCTAGGGCATGTCAGAACATTATGTTATTGTTATCTTAAGTGCAATTCATTTACGTAAATTATACACTTAAGATTTAAGACCTTTTGACATATCTATATAGATGTCTGGCAAAGGTGAAAAGGTAGTTATACAGAAATATTGATACACGTGGTTAAGTACAATCAATCGCAGGGTCTGAATCAGTGTATATAATAATGTACAACAATTTCCTAAGCATAATAATAATAATAATAATAATAATAATAATAATAAGTTATTCAAGTTTAAGACACTTTTCATAAAAAAAAACAAAAAGAATACTTCCAATTTATTAAGACGCATGCGCAAGACTCCATTACCTTACAGGATTTTACCCGATTTAACGTAATGGTATAGAAATAGTTTTATATTGTCGCATGTGTCACTTTCAAATTCTTTCATAACAAAAGTTATGATGTAATTAAATGACATTTTTAAACGTTTTCTAACAAAGTTTAAATAAATTTATTTTAGCAAATTTTTCAAATTGTTTGATATTTTAGACGTTAAAAAGCTTTACGCCCAAAAAGCAGCTAGACCAACCTAGTAACATTTCAGTTAATTGTAGATAAGAAATATTTAGAAAAATTAATAATACAAAAAGAATACTTAAAAAGGTACAAGGTTAATTATCTACTGAACATAGTAGAAAATTCAATATATATTGTTCAGGTACAAACATTTGGAAAATCTCTTTTAAAAAAAATTCACCAGATTATAGAAAATGAAAACAAACAAATTATCAGTTAATAGTATAGGTACGGGTATCATGGCCAATGTGTTCAGTTGTGTCGACCCGAGTCGAGAATGTTTTACTGTTTGAGGGGGTCAGTTCTGTGATGGTGAGTAAACCGGAGGGCCGAGAAAAACCACCGAGCTTCGGAAAGCGAATTGACAAACTTTCTCAAATTAAGATCTGATCGATTGGTATTCAGACCAAATCGGTGAGGGGAACTGTGATCCGTAGGCGCGAGCTTTAAACCGTCCGGTTACCCAGGTTAATGACAATGACAGATGAATCTTATAGAGGAAAGAGTTTTCTAGCTTTCAGGTATGATAATTGCTTGGTAATGATCAGTCGTGACGCCAATTTATTCTCACTAAGAAATTGATTTGAGACATTTTCAATACTACATATAATACACATAGTTCATTTTTATCTAATGTGCACTCAGTGCAAATGTTCTTTAATTCTGCAGGCCTCGATGAATAAGAAATCTCAAAAACATGCGCGTACGGATTACAGTGCCCATAATGCCTGTGGTCGGATATTATGCGAAACAGTTCCTAGTTTGTTAGTTTTCTCAAGGCACTGTAATTTCTTCCAACTGTCTAGAACTGACCGCCTCAATATGATTAAAATTTACACTTGGGTATTTTTAACAATGCCACCATTTAATGTGATATTTGGAAGATAAAGTCAGGAATGATATAGGTAGAAATTATAAGTGTTATTTCAGCAGTTATAAATCAAACGCAAGGGGGGTTTGCATTATCTTTAACGATAACTTTGAATACAAATTGGATTAGTTAAAAGTGACAAGAACGGAAACTATTTAGCTTTTGATCTCCTAATAGATAATACAAAATTTACTCTCTTGACCATATATGGACCTAAATCGGACTCGCCAACATTTTATGACAATATTTTTGAAATTATACAGAATTTTGATAATGATAATTATTATATTATATGTGGAGATTTTAATTTGTGTTTAAGCCCTGATTTAGATATTTTTTAAGACTTTTAACTATTTACGTTTAAATAACCCAAACGCAAGAGAAAAATAATTATTACTTATAGAAATAAATGGCATTATAGACCCCATCCCGAAACTAAACGATTCACTTGGAGAAAAAAACCATTAAAGCAAGCGCGTCTCGATTTTTTCTACTATCCCAATCATTTTCTTCCAACAATTATACTACCCATATAGAGCCTAGCTATCGGTCAGATCATTCCATTATCCGCTTAAATCTTGAGTTTACACAATTCAAAAAAGGAAAGAGTTTATGGAAATGTAATAATTCATTACTGTCGTCTCTGGAATATTTAAATTTAGTTATTCGAGACGTCATTAAAAAAAAAAAAAAAAAAAAAAAAAAAAAAAAAAAAAAAAAAAAAAAAAAAAATTATTACCCGTTTATAACATAGAAAATATTGATGATATTCCAAATGATAGTATTCAGTATAATATAAACGATCAACTTTTTTTTTGAAACACTAATGGTGAAAATACTTGGAAAAACAATATCTTATGCAAGTTATATAAAAAAAAAAAATAGAAAAAGAATTTATTAAAGAAATTAGCGAATTAGAGAAAAAATAATAGATTCAAATTTGAAAATTTTTGAAGAGAACTTGAACAACTTGAAAATCATAGAAAAGATAAATTGAAAGGTAGCGTCATAAGATCAAGAGCTAAATGGGTAATGGAAGGAGAAAAACCGACACAGTACTTTTGCAATTTAGAAACAAAAAAATTTGTAAATAAAATAAGTCCTAGGATTGAAAAACCAAATGGCGATCTTATTGTTAACCAGAATGAAATTCTTCTTGAATGAAAATCATTTTATTCAAATCTTTATTCAAAGGATGAAACCCTCATTAACATTGATCTAAAAGATTACCTTAAGGATAATAACACCCCTAAACTTTCAGACAAGGATTCGAAACAGACGGAGGGTCCATAAAAAAATATTAAATCGGCTGTGAATCAAGGGGGAAATTTATCGATTTTTTTAACACCGGAAGAGGATGCAGACAAAGTGACCCACTGTCTCCTTATTTATTTTTGCTTTGTGTTGAAATCATGGCAGAGAAAATAAGAAATAATAAAAACATATCTTGAATAAATATACAAAACTTTGATATGAATAAAATCTGTGACTTAAATTTTAATAAAAACATGACAAAATTGAACATTCTACTTGAAACGTAAAAAACGTAACTTGACTCCCATAAGTAGAATATCTTTAAATAACAAACATTTTTAATATCTCAACTTAATCACTTGTTTATTTCAATTCCCAACCCTAGCCAAACATTTCTGAAAGAATTAAATAGATTATTTTATAATTCCGTTTGGAACAGTCCAGTGGATATGATAAAAAGAGATATAATGATAAAAAAAAATCATAAAGAAGGGGGTTTAAAAATGATTCATCTTAATTCATATGTCCTAGCTCTCAAGACAACTTGGATCCGTAGACTGATTCACACTACAGGCAAATGGACCAACATAATAAATTCTCAAGTTAATCCTGATAAGATGTTTAAGTTTGGGGAAACTTTTCTTATTCAGGTTGTAAACAAGTTAAAAAACAAATTTTGGTGTGATGTTTTTATTGCATGGAAAACACTAATCGAGAAAGACACTGAAATTAATAAATTGTTGGAACCAGCGAAATTTTGTCTATGGTATAACTCAAATATATTAGTTGGAAAAAATTCAGCATTTTATAAAAACCTGTATTCTAAAGGCATTTATTATGTAAATGATATAATTAATAATAACAATAATTTTCTTTCTTGTGGCGAACTTAATACTAATTTCCAGTGTGAATTAAACTTCATTAACTATTTATTCCTAAAAAATGCCACAAAACAAATGCTAAAGCAAATTTATTGCCAAAAACTGAAAAAAGTTCATTATCCATTTATTCAAAATAACATCCAAAAACTGTTAAAAAGTAAATGTAGATCGAAAGATATGTATAACATACTAAAATACAACTCATGTAAACCTGCTTCAAGATTTAAATGGGACAACTTATTTAACGATTTAACAGATGAAATCTGGAACAGAATATACAAAAACATATTTAATCCTCTAGCTGGAACCAAGTTACATTGGTTCCAATATAGAATCGTACATAATATTCTTGGTACTAATGATCTTTTATTTAATAAAAACAAAGAAATGATTCCTTTTGTACGTTTTGTAAACAGCACGAAGAAAGTATTATCCATTTATTATGGGAATGTGAAGTTGTCCAGAACTTTTTATATATTTAATAGATGAATGGTTCCTTAAAAACAATATATTCATATCTTTAAATAAAAAAAATATTAATTTTTGGGGACTTTGTCATGAGAAATAATGTAAAAAAATAATAATTACACAAACCAAATATTTGATTTTTAAATCAAGATGCTTAAATAAAATATTGTCTCTTAGTGTCTATCAAAATACTATTAAAGATATGATAAATGTTCAAAAGTCTATAGCAACATAAAATGGGAATACGAACATTTTTAAAGATATATGACCAATTTCTGGCATTGTAAACTAGAAATAAAAGATAAGAGTGTATTTTATCTCTCTCTCTCTCTCTCTCTCTCTCTCTCTCTCTCTCTCTCTCTCTCTCTCTCTCATTAAACATTCAACATAACCTTGCTGTAGATAATTTATTGAAAAATTGTTAATATTAAGTATGTCTCGGATTATGATCTTAGTGATCATTTATATCTGTATGTTATTATATATTGTATGGATTGTATGTTGATAATAAGTATTAATGTATATATGTTATGTTGAATGCCAAAATAACAATAAATAAATAAATAAAAAACTATTTAATGTTATCAATGTGATTGTCTTTGAACTTTGATGTAAGGTATACCCTTGTTCTTGAAAAAACATCTTTATTGATAATATGTCTGACTTCTCATCAGCAGATTGTTACGAGAAAATTTAACCTACTAGGAAATTTAAATACAATTGTCGACCTGGTTCTCAAGTATTATGCAAATTCAATGTTATTTCAAGCCATTTCTTTAAAAATCCTCTCTTCTAAAACCTTTTTAGGCCGAAAAGAACCAAATTTGTTAAGTAGGTTCTTGGTTATTGTTGAATAAAATTGATGTTGCATGCGCTTTCCTAATGCAAGATTGTCGTCATTACATTAAGTTAAAATTTTTATGGAAAATATGTATGGTTCGTAAAGATTACAACAAGTTTTTTTCTGTGATTTTTTGTTGACCTAGTTTTCATTAATATGCAAATAAGGTTTTTAAAGCCAAAGTTTAGAAAATATTCTGTTCTGAATACGATAATTGTTGTGAACGATAATTGGTTAATGGGAATGTAAACTACCAGTGGATAGAAACGGGCCCTATTATATCCCCTGTTTCTACTTCTATCACAGGTGTGTTAACTATGAGAAATATAATGAGCTGCCGATGACGCTCTTGTTTTTAATTGATTTTTTAAATTTTATAGGATAAAGACAAATATTTGTGAGTCAATTAAAATATTTCGAAAAAAAACTTTTTATTTGATAAAAGACCATACAACTTGCTTCTCAAATTTAAACCTAATCGGTCATCAAAAAATCTGAAATAACTACTTGCTTGTATCTGTTTTAATAGCGCCCATCTTAAATTTCCACCGACTATGCAGGACATCATTTTTATTGACATACACTAAGGACTTTCTTTGTTAAATTTTGTTCGATTCGGTGTTTCGGGAAAGAAAATAAAGTTTACAAAATCACGAACATTTACACACGCTTCATCATACTATATATTAAGCTGGCTAATTCCTGGGGAACTAAATACGGTTGCAGATGTTTTAATAGAGGCTTAATTTGGTATTGCAAGTTTAAACAAACAATCGCCACTTGATCCCAACCTTTTTCATTTTATTTAAAAGTGTTCATGTATAAATGTGGAGTTACACAGACCCTATAATCGTGATTCTGTACTTACATTCCAGTTGAAAAGGCTAAAATTTTACAGTATACATCAAATCTTCGAATTTCAAGGCAACTTTTACTATCTAGCATTATATAATATTTAGCAACATGAACTTGAACTTATAGGCAGTAAATAGGTCGCACACATGGAAATTATTGTACTGAATGATAGTATTAACAATGACCCAGCTTTTAGTCTATCGGGTTTTGATAATTTTATGACTCTTTCATTTATTATTACATATATTAGGAAACAGAGGAAGCAAACTACTGGCATCCTTACTGCCTCTCATCCTTTGTTTACACAAGACGATTTAACATAGTTTCTTCTGTTACAACTTATATGTTATCATACAAAAAATAAGTTGTTGTTGTTGTTGTAATGTTGTTTAATGTCGCATCAGTAATTTTTCAGCTATTCACGACGAGAACAAGGTTATCTATGTTTAAGGATTAATTTTTAAAAACGATCTTGTATGCGCGGGATAAGTGTGTATTATGGCTTGACGTGTTCTAGCGCACACTCAGGATGACTTCCATGGTAATTTGCTAGCTTATAAGTATATAGCACTCTTAGTCCATTTTTCTAGCACAAGTGAACACAGGAGACGCTGTCCTCTTAATGCCGAGTGCCAGGTGAGGGCATCAATATCTCAAATTTTAGTCTTATGTATGACTCATCTGGGGTTTTCGAACCCATGGCCTTTCGCTCTAGAGGTGAAAGCTTTACCACTACGCCAACGGTTCATACAAAAAGAGAGCTCCGCTGTTAGAGTGTTGACTCTGTTAGTGATGTCAAGTTCCACGTTTCAATTCTTATAGAATAATACATTCATAATTGGTACCATAAATAGTAGGCATTGGCCAATTTTGAATGCATTATTATAAAAATTAAAACGTGGTACATAACAGGGACAATTAGGCGTTTAAACACCAAAGGACTTAAAGAAAGGCTAAGCTCCTTTTCCAACAATTTATGATAAAACTGAAGCCACTGTCGAAATTAACTACTTAGTAGTATCTTTGTAAATTCCACCATCTTATTCCTGTCTATTCAGGAGAACTAGAAAAAGTGATTCTGAAGAGACATTATATCTAGAGTGACTCATTGAAGACTTTGTTTCAACTGATAAGATAAACATCGGTGTTAAATTCGAGTAAAAGTGGAATATAACCCATCAAATAAAAACATTTAAAGAATCGCATGACACCTTTTAAACTAGAATAGGATTCAAACCAAAGCACGCACTTTAGACCTCTCAGCCAACGGACCCACCAATAAAATTGGAAGGTGAAAAATATGTATTTAACAATAGCAGAGGAACTATCGGACAAATCACATTGTCTGAATATAAATAATATAAACACAATCGATACCATTCCTTATAAAAATCTATGCACTGTCCTTGTATATTGATAAAGTTGTAACCTAACTGGTCTCTTTTGGATACAGGTCGTGTATTAATAACCAATTAAATTCGCACAAATTTTGTCTAAGTTGGTTGATTTGTAAAGCAGTCTTATTTTAGCGCTGGTCTTCATTATTTACTTCGGAAGGTATCGTTAGGTGCATAAGTTAATAATAGAGCAAATTTGGTATTTATAGACTGACATAGAAACTTACGCGTGCCTCTCTGCTGATCTTTTAGTGACCTATTTACATGAAACAAGATAAGGCATCGCCACTTAACAAAAGTTTACTTAGATAAATTTCTGTAATGGTGCCGGTCGTATAGTGCAGCGTCGAATTGGTGTCAACCTGCTTCATGGAGTACTCTTATAGATATAGCAACTTTATCATCAAAAGTTTTGACCTTTCATACAGTCAGACACAAATGCTTCTTGAATTTAAATGTCTACTTCTAGACAACTTGTCTTATTTTTATTGTTGGTTTGAAAAGTAAAGATGTATAAAACAGCTATGGCTTTCCATAAATTAAAACTTTTTTTATAATTGTCTGAATCGTCTTACTTTGACTACATGTAAAAATGTCATTTGTCGACAAACATCTTTCTTGAATAAACATACCAGAACTTGGGTAAAGCTTGTCTCTTACTTGCAGACAAAATACAAGATATTTGTAATGAATGTTGTATTGTCTGATTTTGAATAAATATCTGCAACATAATATAAATTTTGTTCCCAACCATTGTCTTTGGTCTTGATTGTTCAGCATTATACTTTCAAAAAAAGGAAAATATTTTACTCATTTAGCGCGAACAGAACGGTCATTACTAATGAAAAAACTTGAAACATTGTTTTATTGGAGTAAGATTTACAGTGTTTATTTGTGATCAAACACAACAGTTCTTACACGTCTGAAATGTCAATGAATATAACTGCCATGTGCATCATAACTTTTACAATAAGAAATACGTGTATTAAAATTTCTTAACAGAACAAAAAATAAAAACTTTTACAATGACATCACTAAAAGCCTCCGCATTGTCAATAAAACAAAGAACGTAATCGTTATTTCAAATGTAAATTCTGTAAGAATTAGCTTTTACTTCAGAAGTATACATAACGTCTAAGAGCATGTTTATAGTAACAGAACAACCGAGTTAATATTACAACAAACAGTAGAGAAGAAGAACACAATACATATGAAAAGACATACGGCGTACATGTACACGGTGATAAGACCAAGAACCAAGCTTCAGAGTCATTTGTTTACTAAGATTTATTTTTAAATCTGGCAAATTTAAAAACTTATTAGATTTTATGATATCATTTCAAGATCACTTCAATCTAATAGCACCTGTATTAAGCTTTGCCAAAATTATTTACTCATAGTTCCAAAATTTGATAAATTCATATTAAGGAAACTTTTATTAAGGAACAATTGTGAAGCTGAAGCTGGTAATGGGATTGTTTTATTGTCCATTGGTTCCCATTTAATTTTCAAAGCAATATGCTATCAAAAGACTGAATAAAATTATTTAATAATATTCATCAAATAAGCTTAAACTAACAAGTTCAAGTCCCAATATAATATTTTTAGGTAAAATGCTGACGTCAAAATTACTCCATTTACTGTGTCAGTATCGATCTTTTTAAAGCGTTGCTCAGAACAATTGTCTCTTTAAGCTGACTTATATTTCTCTTTTGCAAACAACATGTGATCACTTCATCAATCCCACATTAAATGCATTATTTGCTTAATATATATTTTGCAAAATCTGAAAGAAATGAATCAAAGAAATTATTTAGGTAGTAATGAATGTTTAATTTAAGAACTATTATCATAATGTGACAGAATGTCTTTGTTTTGACTTAACCGCATCAAAGCATATAAAAAGGATATAAATTAAAGTTGACGATAATGTGATGTGATATCTTCTGTAGCGCTTTTAATTAATGATAATGAAGATGGGTTTTTTTTGCCGTAAACATTGAAAATACATCTCCACAGATTACTCCTGCAAGATTCGCCATATGTATTTTACTACCATGGATTGCATTATTGCATTTTTGATGTCATTGGATTAAACGTTTTGTTCGTTTTACTAGTGTAACTTTATTTTTTATAAGTTTTAAGAATAGCTAACAGTTATTAAATGATATTTTAATTACCATCATATCGTATATGGCCCTCGTCATTCAATACTTCTTTAGTGTCTTCTAACATCTCCTTCATTTCTTCCTCTGTTAGTTTTTCTCCGTGTCGTGTCATAATATCCTGCAGTTCTTCTAAAGATAAAACACCATTACGGCTGTTGTCAAAAGATCGAAATGCTTCCCTTAAAGATTCCTCTGTGTCCTGGGGTTCCAACCGCATTCTAGCTACTATAGTCATTAATTCTACATAATCGATCTGACCGTTCCCTAAAATGTAAAATTAACCAAAAGTAAGAAAGAAGTAGCAACTAGTTTTTTGTCTCCATGTGCTTGTTTATTGAAGGAGTTTTTAGTTGTCTTGACTACATATTTATATATTTTTTTCCAAAATGGAACAGAAAGCTTAACCTCTGCAATACCTAGATTGATTAAAACTTATAATACTCTAGTCGCATCCAGAATGGGACAACACATAAAACCTAACACTTTTGTCACACAAGAATGACCAAAACATCAAACCTAACACTTTCGTCAAACAAGGATGGACAAAACATCAAACCTAACTTTCGTCAAACAAGGATGGACAAAACATCAAAACCTAACACTTTAGTCATACAAGGATGGACAAAACGTCATACCTAACACTTTAGTCATACAAGAATGGACAAAACGACATACCTAACACTAAATATGGGTACACTTAATTTCCTTTAATCAGATTTTATAGCAACTGAGAAGTTGAAAATCAATGATTAAACCGAAATGCCTATTATTGTGGAAACATTATTTAATGCGATTTTAGTTACAGAATATTTAAATAGGTGCGTAACCTGAATCTTCGTATGTGTCAACCAAGTTGTTGATTTCTTCCTGTGTGGGATTTAATCCTAGTGATCTAATAATGGCGCCAATCTCTGATATATCCACCACTCCATCTCTGTCTTTATCAAATAAACTAAATACCTCCTTCATTTCTAAAACAATTACTAAATTAGTCAACATTTATCATGCCATGCATATTAAATTTACACGGGAAAATGTATTCAGAAAGAAACAATTAAAATTAAAATAATTATGCCATTCATAATTAGCACAAGGTAGTTACATTAAAGACATTTCATAAAACAATAAATAATAATATACAGATATAATGTACAAAACGTAGTGTTGGACGATGTAATTTTTATGTAGAACGAGACATTCAAAACTAGCATTTTGTAGTCAAAATTAGCACATGAAATTTTAAATTTCAAAACTAGCACATGGCTATATTATTATTAAAAGAATGCATTAAAAAGAAAAGGCAAATAATTTTAAAGGCACAATTCAATAAGTTACATTTCTAGACATTTCTCTCTTTTTTTTGCATATACTAGATAACCAGAATTGAAAGGAAGGATGTTATGAATAACAGACATAAATTTTATAAATGTATTAATTCCATAACTTGTTAAGTGTCAAGAAATTTTACATATTTTACATATTATCCAAAATATTTTAACTAATTAGCCACATAAGTATTGAAGTCAACGCATATGACCATTGTCAATTAATATATATATAAATTTGTATATGAAATACTGATTCCATATTATATGTTTGTCTCTAATAATGACGTTTGTGTTTGTTACATCGAAAAACGGGTTTCCATACCCAGTTGGGGCACCGTTAGCCGAGTGTTCTAAAGAGAGTGTTTGTAGATTAAAGTGCCTCTCATCTCCTACATATATGTTCGAATCCATCTCGGGCAGATCCAAGTGTGGTAAAGTTTGTCAGTTTGCCTGCCGAAGGTCGGTCTGTTTTCTTCGGGCACTCCGGTTTCCTCCTCCAATCCTAAACAGAACCACTTTTATATAGTGTGAGAATCTTGACGGGGCGTAAAACACTAATGATCCAATTCAATCCAACCCATACCTAGTAATCAGGTATCACGTGACACATAACTTAATCTCTTTATTGTATTATTTAACACTTTGATATTAACACATTGCCATGTGCAGAATTTTGAATTGTGCTGAATTTTGAATATTTCTCTTTGAATTAAATAAATTTGAAATAAATTCAAAATTCTAAACATGACAACACATTACTGCCTCACCTGCCAGTTGTTCTTCCGTCATATTATCTGTAAATGCCTAGAAGAAGAAATGTTTTGGTTTTAATTAGATATATACAATTTTTATTGTTTCAAACAATAGATATATCAACATTATAGGAGAAAATTCTAAAAATAAATTGTTCTGTTCACACATTTATACGATAAATAACAAGCACCGAATTAAGCATTTAAAATTTACTTGACTCGAGAATCCCTCGTCTTTGGTTTTGAAATAATTCATGCACCTTCGATTTTGATCATAATAATCGTGCAATTTATCGTTAATCCTCAAACTCTCTCAATGAAGCAAATAATTTGACAAGAGCAGAAAGTTTTAGGAAATTTACATCGTTTATTATATTTCTTAACTTCAGATAATATTTTTACGTACGAGAAATGAGAAGATGTCGCTTCAACGTAGATTATCATAAAACAATAATTCAAAACAAAGAAAAATTATCATTCTTCTCAGACATGAGGCGATTAAGGTACATTTCTTCTTTCTTTGAAATTTTGTAACCATAATGTTCAAAACGTATCACTTATATTTTCCTGCTCTTAATTGTGTATGCATTTATAGAATTCTTACAAAATATCAAAAATGCTGTTTAGTTTGAAAGCCAAAGTATAAAATTCTTGATTAGGTAAGAACAAATCTCAAAGGCTTATGGCACCGGCCCACATGCAGGTGGTACACAGGTGGAACGATAACTTAAATATGAATTTAATTTGTTAAGACAGATGCAACATATTTACAGGGGCATATTAAGGATTACACATGAGATATTTTGATTTAACTAAGATTCAGATATCATTCATAGTATTATAGTCTAGTCAATCTACAGTTTGACATCAAACTAATTGCAACAGAACAAATTTTGTTACTAATATGCTCTCAAATACAAGAAATGTTTATAGTAAAAAGTATTCCAAAATCTGACAAGAGGAAACAAGTTTTTTAGAAGTTTTAATTTCTTAGGGGGATTTCTATAGACATGGGAGATAACTCCTGTAATACAGGTGGAGTTTTAGTCCAATTATCATGTTTTTTGCTTTTTTAAGAAAAAGTAAAGCTAGGACGTTAATTAATCAATCATAATTAATTCCATATGTATATTCAACATTTCTGATTTTATTTAAAGTGGAATCATTGGCCTATTTTCATTCAGTTGCATTTTATTTTAAGTCTTTCACAATATAATGTTTCTATAGTGATGAGAAATTAATAATAGAATACTCAAAGTAATGAAGTAAAAGTATAGAGATATACTTATTTTATCATTTTTATGTATAACAAAATATATTTGAGGTGAGTACATCTTTTTTCATTCTCATCAACATGCCCTTTATCAGCGTTTTGCATAAATTCTTTCAACAAAATTATTTAATTTTTTTACCATGCCATTTACATATTACATTATAAATTGTCTAAAATTATCCATTTTAAGTCTATATATAAATTTCCATCTAATTTTCTAACTTATACAGTATCAGAGAAAACTTGAAGTTTTTGAAAATTTTTGTGTAAAATTTAGGATCATAATACAGAGTTATCTCCCTTTTCTATAGAAATACTATTGGTAACTTCAACTGGCAAAAAACCCAAATTCCACTGGATTGAAATTGGTAGATTTTTTATGGTGAATAAAAAACACAATTCCTAAAAACAATCACATAAAACATTTTCTGTTGCAATTACTTTGAGGTTTGACCCTATTTTTTCATAGACTGACTAGACTAATATTAACAAATTGAGTTATGTGTAAATTATCGTTTTAAAACTATATAAAAGTTAATACAATTTTTGTATGTACGATGTCCGGCCTAAGTCAGGACATGATCAGATGTCTCAAAACGAATCATCAGTGTTGTGACTTTTGGGACTTGCGACTTTGTTTTTATAGTTCTAGCAATTGCCAGGTATATGTTTTATTATCAGGTTCACTTTATATATTTCATTGCTTTGAAACAAAAAACTGATAGCTGTACAATTTTACAAAATTAGAAAAAAGTTAAACAATTCCTATCTACATGTTTCTTATGAACCAAAGAATATTTTTCAAACAAGGTTTTGGTAAGAGATGTTAAATGTTCTATTTGCCATTGACTTTAACATAAAATTGGGAAAATTAATTGGGACTCTTTGTGCGATTTTGATAAATTATTCGATTTATTAACAAAAATTGTTCATAATAAATATATAAAAACTCACCATTTTGAAGTCACCCACTAACTGTTCATATTAAGGTGAAATCTTTCACATGTTGTTTAAACAGTAAGTGGACCGAGTTGTCACAGAGAAAACGTTAAAATGTTTAATTAAACGGAACATCGTTCTCTTTGTATTTAAATATCATTATCAATAGAAATGTTAACTTCTTTTTGTTAAATCATGATCAGACAAATAAAAGAAAGTATAATAGACAATCTCATGTATCAGATCACAATGAATGAAATGAATGGAACATTTAAAACGTTTATCTCAAATTACCGTAGTTATGTTTTAAAGTCATCAGGTAAAATTAACACTATCGTCATTTAAATGATCATATAAAGTAAGAAATTACTGATATAATAAAATAATTTTACTTAACATATATGTGGCAATTCAACTTTAATATTAAAAATCAAATAATAAATTAAGGAGCAAGTGAAAAACATATTAGATAACTGCTACCCCGTCTTGTTTTACTGGTGGGCAATTTATTGAACTTTTGTTCATTTATACCCCTTGTGTCCTTGGTCTTTTTCCGTTTAAAGAATGTTATTTGAGTGTTTTGTTTGCATAATATGTGCCACTGGTTCTAAATGATTTTATAATTTGGTGCAGTGTTTAGCTCATATAATTGTCATTTGCTACTTTTGAATTTTTTTTAAAACAAATAATGCAATTCAAAAGTAGCACATGACATAACAACTAATAAAACGATATTTTTTGTAATGCTTATAAAATTGTAGTTCCCAGTGCAATCAGGCGCTCACTTACGCAGCGCATTTAATATTACATTTTATAATTTAAAAGTTTAACTTTTTAATGCCAATTGTCAGAATTTATCCAATACCTTTCGATAAAAACAAAGATGCAGACAATACAACACACTGAGTGTATACTGCTTAATGATCACTACGTCACTCGTTGATTACGTTCAAATCTCACTCGGGAAGGATCATGATGTTAGAAAGTTTATCAGTTTGCATACCGGGCACTCTGGTTTCTCCCGTGAATTTTAAATAATCGCAATAATTAAAGAGAAGAATCTTGATTGGTGTGTAAAATTTTAACTTCCTACTCCTTAAAATCTTCAAAGCAAAGAACACCTACGAAAATAATTTACAAAATGGGTTCAGAAAGGTTTTAAAAGGAAGGATAAGAATTTTTTATGTAAATCTATTTTTTTCAATATTGGATTTTTGCCTCCGCAATTTAAACTTTCACAATGCATTGTACGACAAAGCGTACGGACAGCATCACCCTCGTCTTTGCATATATTCACCTTCTATCCTTCGCATTTTACAAGAACGATTGTTTAAATTTAGAATTAAGTGTTTTGAACTTTTCAAAAAGAAATAAAACTATTTTGCATAAGTCTCCATGTGGACAAAATTCATACAACATCAAACAATGCTATTTTATACTGTTGCTCAAGTTCGTTTTAGAGACTAAAGATGCATACTTTTTTTCCAGAATTTTATACTTCTATGCCAGTATTAGGTTTTACAAAGTGCTGTGTTCATCGGATCTGTTATATACACTTAGTTGTATTTAAATATTTTATGTTTACAACCTTCCGTTTCAATTCCACACATCAATGAGATAGTTATTTCACAGTCGTAAAAATAAACAAAAATTTCATAAAGCAAGAGCGAGTGAGTTATAAATTAAAGCCGCATCAGCGGGAAGAAATCGAATCAGAATCGAGGTTATTCCCCTTTATACGTTCGTACACAGCCAATATGGATGTTTCAGTAGAAAAAAGTATTGGTGTTTTTCAGGGAGTTTGTCGTTCACAGTGCCCCGAGGGACCTCTGTAACCGCTACAGGTTGTCTATCACTTGCACCGAGATACATATTTAACTGTTAAAGATGGTCCACCAGAGGGCACTAAAGTACATTTGTAACCCCTGTGGTCCATTACAGTGCTATGAGTCACTCCTGTAACCATCACAGTCGGCCAATCGTATATTTCTATAACCAAAGTTAGTCTATAACAATGCTATGAAATACATCTGTGATAACTACAAACGGTCCGCCATAATGCATTTATGTACCCATTCCAGATTGTCAATCACAGTGCATTGTGACACATTTAATAAAGGCTCTAATATGATCTATCGACAGAGATAAACCTAATCATAGTACTTAAACACTTCTATTATCATCAGAAGTTGTCAATCAAAATGCACTGAGATATTAACGTAACTACTCCAAGTGCTCCATCACAGTGCACTAAACACTTCTTTAACATAAACAGACATTCTATCAGGTGGGTCATCACAGTATACTAGGTTACTTTATTTTTTATATCACCGAAGACGTTATCTGTGGATTCTTCCTCTAAACATTGGGATATAGAGCATACCGTCAGGCTCTCTCATTGCAAAACTTTTTAAAACTATATATCAGCTTTAAAAGTTGTATATTTAAAACGACTTTTTCTAAGCTTTCTTGAGATTATAGTGTGGGTATTTTGTAAACATTCAATAGCAAAGTGCTTGTGACCCCTTAAAAAATAAATAAAAAGTCACTTACAAAATTGAAATCATAAGTTGAATAATTAAAAAAAACCCTGATTCCGAAATTCTAAAAATTCACAAAATTATCCCAGACTCCGTGATCATTTTGTCAACACTCCTTTTCAGAGAGAAACCCAAACTTATAACAGTGTAGAATCATAGTCAACTTAAGTGTTCATAAAAATCCGTCTGCACAATTGACGGTTGAAGATTAGATTTCTGAGAGAGAGAGAGAGAGAGAGAGAGAGAGGTTGACATGGTATGGTCAAACGGTTTATTTATTTATTTTTCTTTTAAAAAGACTAAAGCACACTTCACAACCATGATTTAAATGCACCTGTGTTTAACACCTATATTGATGCAAAAATTGAAAAAAAAGGACGTTTGTTCATATAGTGTGAATTTACGTTTGTTTATTGCCCCAGCATTGTCATTTGTTGCAGGGTCCATTGTAACTAGAATAATGAAATGCTTGCCTAATGTGTAAAAAGGACATTTTTCACATACTACTGCTGAACATATTTGCACATATGTAACACTTGATGTGCGTGACTGCGTCTTGTTTTGAAAGATACTTCAAAAAGATAAATAACAAAACATAACATATAATACATGGGTAATTATAAACAACTTAGTTTTATTCTATTATAAACACATGTTTATACACGTGGACAGCCAGTATTTTATAAATATTCTTTGCATTTTTTTTTTCAAATTTAAGTCTTGTGATCTTTAAATTAATATTGGTCAATATTCCTGTTTTTGTTAATGACATAATAATATAAATGATTATAAAATATATATATATATAATTTTAATCTGCTGAAACATGTGTTAAAACACGTGAGTTTAAGAATGATTTGTTCCGTGTTGATGGCTAAGGGGATTTTAAAACAATTTTTATAAACACAGATAATCTAATTATGTCAAAGTTGAACATCATATGATCGGTAGCTTTTAAATCTTATATAACACAAATAATAAAATTGTAAAATTAATGATATTTATTCAAATGAAACATCTCAGGTTTTGTGTCAGTTAGATTTTAAAAAAGTTCATTCTCCTTTATATTAATTTTCTGTTATATAATACTCAAATTTAAATCAACAAAACAAATAAAAACGAATAGTTTTTTTTAATTTTATGTAGAAATCAAATTATATGTAAACTACTTTAAACATTGGTCTTATTGATATACATTAATTATAAAAGCTCATTTTTATTTACTGTCAGTTTTATTTCTGATACAAGTTTAATCTACAGTTTATTGTCGAGTGACTGTTATTATTAGTGCCAAGTACGTGTTGTATTCATTGTAACTGTTAAGTTCGTGTTGTATTCGTTGTTGTTATGGCAGTGTCATGTACGTGTTGTGTTCATTGTAACTGTCACGTACGTGTTGTATTTGTTGTTGTGGTTAGTGTCAAGTACGTGTTGTTTTCGTTGTTGTTATGGTAAGTGTCATGTACGTGTTGTATTTGTTGTTGTGGTTAGTGTCAAGTACGTGTTGCATTCGTTGTTGTTATGGTAAGTGTCATGTACGTGTTGTGTTCATTGTAACTGCCAAGTACGTGTTGTATTTGTTGTTGTTATGGCTAGTGACATATACGTGTTGCATTCATTGTAACTGTCAAGTACGTGTTGTATTCGTTGTTTTTATGGCTAGTGTCATGTACGTTTTGTGAGCATTGTGACTGTCATGTACGTGTTATATTCGTTGTTGTTATGGTTAGTGACATGTACTTGTTGTGTTAATTGTAACTGTCATGCACGTGTTGTATTTGTTGTTGTGGTTAGTGTCAAGTACGTGTTGCATTCGTTGTTGTTATGGTAAGTGTCATGTACGTGTTGTGTTTATTGTAACTGCGAAGTACGTGTTGTATTTGTTGTTGTTATGGCTAGTGACATACACATGTTGCATTCATTGTAACTGTCAAGTACTTGTTCTATTCGTTGTTGTTATGGCTAGTGTCATGTACGTTTTGTGAGCATTGTAACTGTCATGTATGTGTTATATTCGTTGTTTTATGGTTAGTGACATGTACGTGTTGTGTTAATTGTAACTGCAATATACGTGTTGTATTTGTTGTTATGGTTAGTGTCATGTACGTGTTGTGTTCATTTGAACTGTTGTATTCGTTGTTGTTATGGTTAATGTCATGTACGTGTTGCATTCGTTGTTGTTATGGTAAGTGTCATGTACGTTTTGTATTCGTTGTTGTTATGGTAGTGTCATGTACGTGTTGTGTTCATTGTAACTGTCACGCACGGGTTGTATTTGTTGTTGTGGTTAGTGTCAAGTACGTGTTGTATTCGTTGTTGTTATGGTAAGTGTCATGTACGTGTTATGTTAATTGTAACTGTCGTGTACGTGTTGTATTTGTTGTTGTGGTTAGTGTCAAGTACGTGTTGTATTTGTTGTTCTTATGGCTAGTGTCATGTACGTGTTGTGTTCATTGTAACTGTCAAGTACGTGTTGTATTCGTTGTTGTTATGGCTAGTTTCATGTACATTTTGTGAGCATTGTGACTGTCATGTACGTGTTATATTCGTTGTTGTTATGGTTAGTGACATGTACTTGTTGTGTTAATTGTAACTGTCATGCACGTGTTGTATTTGTTGTGGTTATGGCTAGTGACATATACGTGTTGCATTCATTGTAATTGTCAAGTACTTGTTGTATTCGTTGTTGTTATGGCTAGTGTCATGTACGTTTTGTGAGCATTGTAATTGTCAAGTACTTGTTGTATTCGTTGTTGTTATGGCTAGTGTCATGTACGTTTTGTGAGCATTGTAACTGTCATGTATGTGTTATATTCGTTGTTGTTATGGTTAGTGACATGTACGTGTTGTGTTAATTGTAACTGCCATATACGTGTTGTATTTGTTGTTATGGTTAGTGTCATGTACGTGTTGTGTTCATTTGAACTGTTGTATTCGTTGTTGTTATGGTTAATGTCATGTACGTGTTGCATTCGTTGTTGTTATGGTAAGTGTCATGTACGTTTTGTATTCGTTGTTGTGGTTAGTGTCAAGTACGTGTTATGTTAATTGTAACTGTCGTGTACGTGTTGTATTTGTTGTTGTGGTTAGTGTCAAGTACGTGTTGTATTTGTTGTTGTTATGGCTAGTGTCATGTACGTGTTGTGTTCATTGTAACTGTCAAGTACGTGTTGTATTCGTTGTTGTTATGGCTAGTTTCATGTACATTTTGTGAGCATTGTGACTGTCATGTACGTGTTATATTCGTTGTTGTTATGGTTAGTGACATGTACTTGTTGTGTTAATTGTAACTGTCATGCACGTGTTGTATTTGTTGTGGTTATGGCTAGTGACATATACGTGTTGCATTCATTGTAATTGTCAAGTACTTGTTGTATTCGTTGTTGTTATGGCTAGTGTCATGTACGTTTTGTGAGCATTGTAATTGTCAAGTACTTGTTGTATTCGTTGTTGTTATGGCTAGTGTCATGTACGTTTTGTGAGCATTGTAACTGTCATGTATGTGTTATATTCGTTGTTGTTATGGTTAGTGACATGTACGTGTTGTGTTAATTGTAACTGCCATATACGTGTTGTATTTGTTGTTATGGTTAGTGTCATGTACGTGTTGTGTTCATTTGAACTGTTGTATTCGTTGTTGTTATGGTTAATGTCATGTACGTGTTGCATTCGTTGTTGTTATGGTAAGTGTCATGTACGTTTTGTATTCGTTGTTGTGGTTAGTGTCAAGTACGTGTTGTGTTCATTGTAACTGTCTCGTACGTGTTGTATTTGTTGTTGTGGTTAGTGTCAAGTACTTGTTGTATTCGTTGTTGTTATGGTAAGTGTCATGTACGTGTTGCATTCATTGTAACTGTCAAGTACTTGTTCTATTCGTTGTTGTTATGGCTAGTGTCATGTACGTTTTGTGAGCATTGTAACTGTCATGTATGTGTTATATTCGTTGTTGTTATGGTTAGTGACATGTACGTGTTGTGTTAATTGTAACTGTCATATACGTGTTGTATTTGTTGTTATGGTTAGTGTCATGTACGTGTTGTGTTCATTTGAACTGTTGTATTCGTTGTTGTTATGGTTAATGTCATGTACGTGTTGCATTCGTTGTTGTTATGGTAAGTGTCATGTACGTTTTGTGTTCATTGTAACTGTCATGTACGTGTTGTATTGGTTGTTGTTATGGTTGGTGTCATTTACATGTTGTGTTCATTTGAACTGTCATGCACGTGTTGTATTCGTTATTGTTTTAATTACATTCAAGAACATGTCATGTACGTGTTGTTATGGTTAGTGTCATGTACGTGTTCTGTTAATTGTAACTGTCATGTGCGTGTTGTATTCGTTGCTGTTATGATTACAGTCAAGAACCTGTCTTGTACATGTTGTTATGGTTAGTGTCATGTACGTGCTGTGTTAATTATACATGTAACTGTCATGTACGTTTTGCATTCGTTGTTGTTATGGTAAGTGTCATGTACGTTTTGTGTTCATTGTAACTGTCATGTACGTTTGTATTGGTTGTTGTTATTGTTGGTGTCATTTACATGTTGTGTTCATTTGAATTGTCATGCACGAGTTGTATTCGTTGTTGTTTTAATTACAGTCAAGAACATGCACGTGTTGTTATGGTTAGTGTCATGTACGTGCTGTGTTAATTATAACTGTCATGTGCGTGATGAATTCGTTGTTATTATGATAACTGTCAAGAACCTGCCATGTACATGTTGTTACGGTTAGTGTCACGTAGGTGTTGTGTTGATTGTTACTTTCATGTGCGTCTTGTATTCGTTGTTGATATGGTTAGTATCATGTTCGTTTTGCAATCATTGTAACTGTCATATACGTGTTGCATTCGTTGTTGTTATGGCTAGTGTCATGTTTTTTTTATGTTCATTATAACTGTCATGTACGTTTGCATTTGTTGTTGTTATGGTTAGTGTCATTTACGTGTTGTGTTCATTGTATCTGTCATGTGCGTGTTGTATTTGTTGTTATTGTTAGTTTCATGTACTCGTTGTATTTATTGTAACTGTCATGTACGTGTTGTATTTATTGTACCTGTCATGTACGTGTTGTATTCTTTGTTGTTATGGTTAGTTACATGTACGTGTTGTATTCGTTGTTGTTATGGTTAGTGACATGTACGTGTTGTATTCGTTGTTGTTATGGTTATGGACATGTACGTGTTGCATTTTTTGTTGTTATGGTTAGTGACATGTACCTGTTGCATTCCTTGTTGTTATGGTAAGTGACATGTACGTGTTGCATTCGTTGTTGTTATGGTTAGTGACATGTACCTGTTGCATTCGTTGTTGTTATGGTTAGTGACATGTACGTGTTGCATTCGTTGTTGTTATGGTTAGTGACATGTACGTGTTGCATTCGTTGTTGTTATGGTTAGTGACATGTACCTGTTGCATTCGTTGTTGTTATGGTTAGTGACATGTACGTGTTGCATTCGTTGTTGTTATGGTTAGTGACATGTACGTGTTGCATTCGTTGTTGTTATGGTTAGTGACATGTACCTGTTGCATTCTTTGTTGTTATGGTTAGTGACATGTACGTGTTGCATTCGTTGTTGTTATGGTTAGTGACATGTACGTGTTGCTTTCTTTGTTGTAATCGTTAGTGACATGTACGTGTTGTATTCGTTGTTGTTATTATGCTCTGTAGTTATAATTGTTTTTACCGTTACTGTACATGTTGTATCCGTTAGTGTTATGCCATGTACATGTATTTTCGTTTTATGGTGACTGCAGTGTATGTGTTGTATTAGTTGTTGTTATAGTTACTGTAGTGTATAACTTTTTTGCTTTACGTGTATTGCTCATTAAAGCAACATCTCTTGCTAATGTGAATCGTACACAAAGATTAAATGATAAATATACATATTTAAAACGTGTACGTTTGTACGTACATTGAGTTAATTGTATATTAAGCTACATGATTCACAAACACGTGAGTTTCATTACAAAACAAAACGATATCATGTCTCCATTAAAGGCCAAATTAAAATGATGTAATTTTTCATTTATTAACTAATTTAATAAATTCTGAAATTGACCAAAAACAAAACAAAATTTAATATAAATAAGTTTTGATTAATTAAAATGACATTTAATATGAAATGTAATCATTTAATTATGTTTCAAGGACATTGACATAGTTTAAGGATAATCATAATGCCTGTTTATGTGACATGTTCGACATTTAAACAATTACTCAATAACAATTTATTACGCAACATTGCATGATTTTATGCAATTTTGTCATATTTAAATTGACAATACAAGAAATATAATGATGACCAAGATTATTTCTACAGGGCATCTTAATAACAGTGTCAGTAATATCAGGTTCATATATATATATATATATATATATATATATATATATATATATATATATATATATATATATATATATATATATATATATATATATATATATATAACCCTAAAAAAATCTAATCAACTGAAATCATACCGAGTAATGTGTTACAACTGATTCAATTTACTGATATCTGATTAGTTTAAATATACGGAGTCCCAATTGTGACATTCGAACAAAATTTGTAGTAATGATGTTTAACATCCCGGTGAAGATCCTACACTTTCATCAAGGCGGTAAGTTTTTGGATAGTAGCGGAAACCAGGTATCCCGGAAAACATCCAATGACATTCAGTAAGAGAACTGACCGTCTTTGTCACACTAGGATCTGCCCGTGTAGGATTCAAACCTAGGCATTGAGAGGAACTGAGATCTGTCAGCTTGTGATCATGAACACTCAATCATAGATGTCCCGTCACACTTCGGTTTGTAATGTTTGGATTATACATGCGATTAAAGAGAGGCAGATAAGAATATTCAAAGTATTTCGTACTGATCAGTATTTGGTTTCTATTCTTTAAAAAGGTTTTAAAAATTAAGAGCAAAATTTTAACCTAGCCCTAAAAACACAAATTAAAGATAAATTGCAATAGACCTGTATCTGAATACATGATAAAAATCAATAACAAGGATATTGGTCACTTCTTTCAACTTTTGAAGTAACACAATGCATTTTGTTGCTTTTTTGCAGTACATAAGATCATGCTGATAAACAAAGACAAATGTTATGTCAAATAACACCATAAACATATAGCAACTTGAACACACTAAAATTATTGTTATTGATTATTTTACCATATGACAAGTTAAGGACTCCGTCGGAATTTAAATGTAATGATTTATGAATTATTATACTGTTAGAATGTCTGATAAATTACAATTAGAGCAATAAAACTACTGAAGCAAATTGGGACCAAACTTGAAAGATTGTACCAAAAAATTAAACCATGGCATTTTGCAAAGGAAATTAATTAGTATATATTGTGGTATGTTCCTGTTAATGATCTTCACTATTGTTATTCTTTAATGATCGTTGAAATATTTGAAACCTTAGTCCTCTTTTTTGCTATTTATTTTCTTTTGACAATATCAAGTGTGTAAGAAGCGTGTTCAAAGGCTGTGTGGACCACTGTTAGACTTCCTGGTCCTAGTACTTTGAACGCCTACTAGAGTACCGGCGTTTTATCTTTTTTTGAAGCTCTCCTATCTCTTCTGCATTTTATTTATGAGGTGGCAGAGAAACTGTCAATATTTTGAATAATTCAATTATTCTTACAATTCTGACAACTTGAAAATTTATAAGTGTAGTTATTAGTATATGCATAGAGTTTTCATGGTAACTAAGTAGATGGTATTTTTTTAAACATAAAATGATGTATTAAACATTTTGGGACCTTTCCGATAAATGAACATTTCCATAACAAGTCTTCACACACAGCCTTATGTATCAATGTACCAACGACGGAACATGTATACATAGGTACTTCTTTTGACAGTCACCTCTGTATTGAAACTAATTACTCGGATTTGGGAAAGTTTTGCAGATCATAATCGACAGTTAATTTGCATATGTATGGAATGTCGTAATCACTTTTATTCGTTAATTAACATTATTGGTCGTTTATATACTTTTACGGAATAAAAGTGTCTGGCACACATTAACAAAAATGAATTAATGTTAATTATATTTAACGATAGTTAATGTACATTATGGGTCGTTAATGCACTTAAAATAACGAATAAAAGTGGGTACGGCTTTCCATACATTTCATATGCTAATAATTATGATAAACAAACCCTATCCACTCGGGTTAGTCTTCAATGAACTTTATAAACGAAGTTAAAATTGATTTGACAGAGATTAAAACATTATGATTAAATAATTATTTATTTTTACTTAATTATGTAATAAATCATGGATATAACAAAATACATGTAGCTATGTTTTAAATTTTCTAACCGTAATAAATATTTCCTTTTTCTAATACATGTATAATTATCAAGCTCTGAACACTGTTGAAAACTATTATTAATATGAAAACAGAAGCCAATCAATACGTACAAAAAAGAACAAAACTGAGTAGTTCATATCTTTGATTTCATTTTGCAAAGTTTTAACACAAACTTTACACATCCAAATCCAAAAAGGCAAAGACTTTCCGAAGTTTCATTGTAATAAGTTTTCTCGTTCGATGAGCATTAAGTCTAGTATCAATAAGTCCGAGTAAAACTGGAGATTTTTGGGATATAAACTTCTACTATTTGTTCAGAATCATATCCAGAAACTCTGAAAAAACAAACAATACATAAATTTTATGATACATGTACATACAATTTAAAACACAATTTTTATCTTTTCACACAGATTTTTGTCACAAAAGAAATTTATGGATTCAAAATCCAACAGAATAGAGAAAACCAAGTTTTAAAATGTATTTGGAAATAGTTAATGTAACCTTAAACTAGATATAAATGAAAGTTAACGGAATTTTTAGAAATAGAAGTCAAAATATGACGAACACATTTAAAACCCCCCGACTCCCGACTTTGTCACAGCAATGAAATTAATGATAAAAAGTTAAGAAGTGTGGTTATGGTCCCCCACCACTCAAACATCAATCACTGGTCTTTAAATAAAAATTAAAAGAATTTTAAAAGTCCTTTTTACCAAAGAACAAACAAACCACTGGCATGTTTGGTGGTAACACAATTTAAGTATCAAGTAGCAGCATAGCCATTAAAAGTTGAAGCAATCTTGGCGTAGATGTGGGTTTATTGTTTTTCATGGTCTTTTGCATTGACAAAAAAATTTACTGACATAGCATCAGTCTATGGTTTGTACATTTAACGTCTCTGCGGTAACAAGAATGATTGAGTGTTCATTTTTTAAAATTTAATGTTAATATTCAAATTGCCGTCTGAGAAAATAAGGAAGCAGAAATAAGAAAGTCACGGAGTATAAAAGATAAAATCACTCAGATTATTTTCACACATTACATAAGTTTAAATAACATCCCCTACGTCCAATTTCACCAGTCACTAACCTTACCTGTGTAATTGATTTGACCATCACCGTCTTTATCAGCTTCTTTTATCATTTCCGTCACTTCTTCCTCCGTCAGTTTTTCTCCGAGGTTGGACATTACGTGGCGGAGTTCGTCTGCGCTTATCATTCCGTTGCCATCTTTGTCAAATACAGCAAACGCTCTTTTTAATTCTTCCTCTGAGGTAATCCCTTTGTCCATTTTCTTAGCCATCATCACAACAAATTCAGGAAAATCTATTGAGCCATTGCCTAAAAGGTATATTTGATCTTAATATGTGTTTGGTACTTTTGTAATGTTCTCACCCAATTATTTCTCAACACTTGGATTGTGTCATCCTATGACGACATTGAATCAAGATTATTTCCTGCCGGCAACAAGCAGAAGACTAAACTAATTGTATGACAATTGCCTAATTTCAAGGTCAATAAGCGATGTTGTGGTCTTTCACTTATTAAAATATTATTGATTGTAAATAGTGAATTACTACTGATCACTTTTTTGTACGTTACTGGACCTCGTGTGAGCGTCCTATCATCACAAAAAACCAAGGTTTTTATAGATGGAATTCATAATTTTCTTATTTTGTTTATGGTTAATAGCATAATAACAAGTTAGTGGTTTTCGTGTTCGTCCGCGACAGACAGAAAATATCAATTTAAAAATTAGGGAATGGATGTCCGTCGGTATGGCAAAAAAAAAAAAAAAAAAAAAAAAAAAAAAAAAAAAAAAAAAAAAAAAAAAAAAAAAAACACCAAATATTACAAATATTATCGGCGAAATAAACCAGGATTCAAGTAGTTTACATGTTAACTTTTCTTTGAACATAAATTTTTCATTTCCTTTTGATGGCAACGGTTTAACGATCTAACCTTGACCGACCAACCAAACAACATTTGATTTCAGCACAATACCAATGGTAATTGTGATTGAATTACAGAAATACTAACTAGAACAAGTCTCGTCTTTATATATTCTAATCAGATGAATAAGTGCTTTTCAACATTAGAAATTACCATCAGCATCCACTTCACTTATCATAGCTTTCAACTCTGCGTCCGTCGGATTCGATCCCATCGATCTCATAACAACTGCCAACTCACCCTCTGTAATTTTTCCGTCACCATCTTTATCAAAGAACTTAAAAGTATCTTCCAACTCTGTGGAAACAAATATTATATATAAGCGTATAAATAAGAGCAGCAATACTTCCATCATCTCTGTTCATTGCAATAAGTATATCACAAGGGTGTATCTTCATCCTATAAGTATTGTATATCAGTAAAACAATGTTGAATGTGACGTTTAAGTTAGTATCTGATAATAATTTCATTAAATAAAAGCACAAAATGACTAAGTTTTTTTTTTATTATTATCACGGTTTTATGAAATAAGTTTTCTTTATGTATCAGGGTTTATGCTACAAAGGTTGGCTGGTTGCACGTTGTTTTTACACCATTTCAGCAGTGTTTCAGTTATCAAGTCGACAATTCATTTATTCATTTTGAGATTTAATATAAACACAAGTTCATAAGGTGTGAGAGCGAATGCGAGTAAAAAGTGATTCATAATACGATACAGTTTCAAGATCAATGCTGATAGAAAAGTACTACCAAACACAATGTAAGGAAGAAAAAAGTAATCAGTTGTTTTGTAATTGGTCTAATTGTTTTGATAAGAGGACCTTGATTAAATACATACCAGTAATCTGTTCGTCTGATAACTTGTCCTTAAATAACATGAAAAAGAAAATAAATAAGATACAAATTTAGTTTGTTCATGAGACAATATGCTTTTTAATGCATGTAAACATCGATATACATGTTAACATGATCGAATATGAATCAAGTATGTAGAGATGGACTACAAGGCTTGTCTGTTATTAATTTTAAGATTGAAGTTTTTATGCAATTTTTTAAAGTTAATTCAATAACACTGTACTTCTAACACTAGCATCATTTAATTTTCCCTAGAAATATAACTTACTAGGTCCTTCTGTCATTATAATTAGTCCTTACTGAATCAAACCTCTTGTCATTGTAATCTTCAAGAAAACGGGGACTACACTGAAACCTTCAGTCAGTAATACCTATCCTATCGTCTTTCCAGGAACTGTTATCTACAGGAAACATTCTTCCAGTATCAAAAACATTGTCTTCTTCCAGAGAACTGTGGCCAATTAAAGCTATCTGCAAATACCAGTAGGCCTGTTAGTATCCCGAGAACAGTGATCTTCTGAAGCTTATGCCATTATCGCAAGTTTTGTTTTCTTTCCGAGAACAGTGGTCTAATGAAGCTTTCTGTCTGTATCAGAAATCTCATCTTATTTCTGAGAACTGTGAGCTACCGAGACTATCTGCGAGTATCATAAACCTTGTAAGCTTCACGAGATCTGTTTCCTACTGAAATCCTCAGTCAATTACAACACTCCCTTCTGCCAGTATGCAAACTTCCTGTAATCTAACCAAGAAGTGTGAACAGAAACATTCTATCATTATCAGTAACCATGTCATATTCCCGAGAACCCTAATCTACCGAACTTCTGCCAGTATCTATAGTCTTGTCATCTACCGAGAAATATGGCCTGTTTAAACCTGCAATTAAGTCCAGTCAAATTAACTACTACTTGAATGTTCTGTCATGTGCTACTTTTGAATGTATTATTTCATAAAAATTCAAAAGTAGCACATGACAGTTCTGTTTGTTACCGTGATCCTTTCTTTCAATCTAACCTGACATACCCCATTGTGAGGATCATAATTACAGCCAGCTACTAATTATACATATGTTGTTTGGATAATCTCTATTTACTTTTTGAAGAGCGTTTAATGTTACTGTACAGTATGTACAATAATCTCGACAGTTAAGTTATGATCACGTTAGATTTTTGCAAGTATAATTAAAGTAGTACTGACTTTCAGTGAACAACTTGATATTTTCTATAAAACCAAGAAGCCAGTGTTCTAATTCTAAATACAATGATATCACCTTCTATGACATTTCAATCCCGTGATGTTTAAGATCATTTATATATTGTATGATATTGTCAATCTTTTGCTCTTTTGTTCTAAACTGTTTACACTTTACTTTCAAATAATGACTTTAGATAGTTACGAAAAAAACCGATCAAGTCTTACAATAATGTTATGTGACGTATGCAGAGAATATGTTTGTAATAATAAATATATTATCGTAACCTTGGCAATTTGTAATTCCGGTCATGATTCTTTTATTTATATCACGATGGTAATATCTGGGATTCTGTACAGAAACTGGGGGTAAGGAGAAATCCACCAACCTTTGACAAGCGAAGTCTGATACAAATGTCGTACATATTTGCATTTACAGTTTTAATTAAATTATTTGCTAATATTTCTTAGCAGCTAATCAATCATAGTTATAAATAAATATTTTATAGTACTTTTCAAGGTGTCGATGCCAAGTATGACAAAGCATGTTTCGCGCCTAATTAACGTAATTACTTAATACGGAACGTCGACGATATTGTTCTTTTTGTTTCCGTCTAATAAGGTTTGGCATAGATTCATCAAAGTTTTTACTCATGTATTTAAAAGTGCATAAAAACTTATAAATAATAGTTGCGTTATATTCCAATAATCTATTACATGATTAAGAGAATGAAGATAAAAATTTATAAAATTATAGATTTTACTTACCATTTTAAAATTGTTAAAATTCGTACTTGGAAAAAATTGTCTTAAATTTTAAGAGACATCGAGACAAGAAACGTCGTAGTTTGATCAGATGATAGGTGAAAACATCCATAAATGTAATTATATTCGATTAATTCAAAACGTTTTATTTAATAGTTAAAAAAAATCATATAATGTGTACAGAACCATCTTTAAAATTCCAATCCTCTCGCAACTGTAACCAAGGGAAACTTGTTGGCAAGGGAGTGATGTAGGAGGACATTAAAATGTAGATTTCACAACAAACTCTAATTTTTTTTTGTATTATTTCTTTATTCAATCATTAAATTGTTCAACGTTTGGGTCACGTATCCGTGTATCTGCATGAAAGCATGTTTAAGTAAATGCATGTGAATTTATGCATATTAAATAAAATAAGTTTTAATAAATAAATAAATAAGATACAAAATGATTAAAAGAAACAAACAGCTGCTTTTAGAATGGAAACATTCATAGTTTACTACAATGACTTATATCTTAAACATTTACCATGATACACAATTCATAAGTGCATAAATAAATAAAATTTGATAATAGTAAAAACTGAAAAAAAAAATGAATAAAAAATAAGATAAAACGAGCTTAACTCGTAATTATTGTTGCACAGTGTTTTTTTTTTTTTTATAGTTTTTTTACGATCGCTTTCAGTATTATATACTTATATTGTGTGATATTGTAACGTTTCTATCGTAAAGCTATGGTTTATTTTTGGTTTGATACTTGCTAGGATCTTTGTGTATATATATATATATAAATTTATCATCAGAATGTAATTTTAAAAGCTTCAATAGAACCAAATGCACTTGACGTCCTTCAAACGTTTTTACATTGCAAAGTGAACCAAGCTTTTTTTGAAAAAAAAAAAAAAAAACTGAAGTAGTATATAAGTAAAAAGCACATCCTATAGACTTTCAACTGTGTAATAGGATGGTTTGCTGTATTAAACAATATTTCTTAATTGGTATTTGACATACATTTTCAGTATTTCATTAATGAATTGTCTTTAAAACGTTTCTTGTAAAACATCATGCTGCAAAACAAGAAGACACGAAACATTAACGGTGTCAACTTATCAAATTTGGCTGTTAAAACACAACCAGTGATAATCTGCACATGATTAACATAAAAGATTATAACTGTTTTATTACACATTATCAGTAATCAAAATCCAAGGTGGTTAAAAACTTCACGATATTCAACACATACAACTTTAACAATGTCAGACACTTAAGCAATGTCAGATACAAACAATTTAACGATGTCACACACATACAATTTAACACAAAAACGTTAACAATGTCAAACAGGTACAATTTCGAAAACGTCAGATACAGAAAATTTAACAACAGGCACATTCAACTTTAACGATGTTGGACACATACAAGTTAACGATGGCAGACAGATACGATCTGACAATTTCAGACACAACGTTAACAATTTCAGACAGGTACAATCTCATAAATATTAGACACATACAATTTAACAATGTCAGACACATACAATTTTACAATGTTAAACACATTCAACTTAAATAATGTCATATACATACAATTAAACAATGTCACAAAGTTAATCCAGATAATTTACGAAATTAAAACATATACAATGCAACAATGTCAGGCAGATACAATTTAACAATGCCCAAAATGTCAGGCAGATACAATTCAACAATATCAGACACATACGATTTAACAATGTCACAATGTCAGACACACATAATTAACCAATGTCAGGCACATGCAAAACAACAATGTTAGACATATACAATTTAAAAATGCCACAATGTCAGGCAGATGCAATTTAACACTGTCAAAATGTCGGATACATACAATTAAACAATGTCACAATGCCATGCACATAGTCAAAATGTCAGATACATACAATTAAACAATGTCACAATGTCATGCACATACATCTGAACAAAGTCACAATGTCAGACACACAAATTACCAATGTTAGACACATAAAATTTAACAATGTTTGACACATTAAACTTTAACAATGTCACAATGTCAGACGCACACCATCTACCAATGTCAGACACATACAATATAGCAATGTTAGACACACTGAACTCCAACAATGTCACAATGTCAGACATATAAAATATAACAATGTCACAATGTCAGACACATGTCATTTCAGAATGTCACAATGTTAGACACAAACAATTTAACAATGCTACAACGTTGGACATATACAATTTAACAATGCCACAATGTTAGACATATACAATTTAGCAATGCCACAGTGTTAGACACATACAATTTAACAATGTCACATTGTTAGACATATACAAATTAACAATGCCACAATGTTAGACATATACAATTTAACAATATACAATTTAACAATGTCACAATGTTAGACATATACAATTTAACAATGCCACAATGTTAGACATATACAATTTCACAATATACAATTTAACAATGTCACAATGTTAGACATATACAATTTAACAATGCCACAATGTTAGACATATACAATATAACAATGCCACAATGTTAGACATATACAATTTAACAATGCCACAGTGTTAGACATGTACAATTTAACAATGTCACAATGTTAGACACAAAATTAACAACGGTAGACACGAACAACTTCAATAGTGTCAGACACGTAAAACTTAACAATGTTATCACAGCAGCCTATAGCAAAAGCAAACGTGCCTGAAGTTCCGAAGTGTTATTTAATACCTAAAGAGTTTATATCAATTCTATTATAAAATTAATAATTATATAGTTAAATTAATTAAAGTTTATTTATTTAGCTTCTACATTAAAAATTAAATCTAAATTCTGTAATCAAAACTAAAACTGATACTAATCTGTGTTTTGTTAGGATCTGTACTGCTGTAAGCATATTATGATGATGGTATTTGTCATGGTACATCATGTTTCAATGCGTGTTTTTATTCTAGTTTCTTATTACACTTTGCAAGTA
The DNA here is from genome assembly GCA_029721355.1 of Tegillarca granosa. Taxonomy (NCBI): domain Eukaryota; kingdom Metazoa; phylum Mollusca; class Bivalvia; order Arcoida; family Arcidae; genus Tegillarca; species Tegillarca granosa. The sequence goes on from CM056595.1 coordinate 6,916,083, forward strand.
AATTGATTACATAAATATATTTAAATGCTAAAAAAATAAGTTAAAAATGCAAATATACAGCATCATTAACAGACATATTTAACTTCGGTAAGTCAGACACATACAATGTAACAAATAGAATAATAATATCTAAATGTTACTTTGTCTTTTGATAAATGATTTATAACTTAGAAACATGTACACACATGAACAAAGAAATTTAAAATTGCAAATATAGATTTAGGCTAAAATACATTTGGAGTATGAAGTTTGAAGCACTTCAAAATTTTTTCATATTTGGCAATAAAGCAATATATTTTCACGTGAAACCTAAAAGTTTGGTTTAATATTCAAATCATTAAATAGTAAAACCTGCATTATAGTCCACCTATATAAAAAGTTTAACAAGTTTCATAAAAAGTATCACTTGAACCTGTATGTTTTAGTTTTCTTTACCGGTATAAGTCACTTTTGGAAGCACAGTTGATTTAATTTTATTTTAAATTCTAGAACAGAACAACACAGAACAAAAAATAATCACACTTCATTTCTTATCCAAGTATTGCTATGACAACACCATAATCTGGTCAAACTGAATCAAGAACAGGCAGTGAGATTCAGTTTATCTTTTACTTCGAAAATAACTTCATTTTCATTGTGATATAAACATTAATTCCTCGTCATTGTCCTCAAAATCCGCCAGTCATCATTAATGTAAATTCTACAAAAGAAAGAAAATGAAATAATATTACAATGAAATTTGCAATAAAGATTTGAATATTGGTGTAAGACGTTGGCATGAAGGTTTGATTGTAAACGGTAAAGATTTCAACTGCTAAGTAAAATACACAGTAAAGTAGCCAGTTTAGCTACATCTTACACTAAAACATATTAATAAGATAAGTGCAAAGAACAATGTACAAAACAAACAGATATATGCTCTGAAAATCCACGTATCATCACTCTTTTTGGTCTCTACAAAACCAAAGCATTACTCCCAAATGTGAGCCCCTAGTGCAATTCCAAAACAACCAAAAGATGAGTAAAAACTGACTGACAGCATTGATCAATTTTGTAATTAATCCACTTCTGAAAATTTATTAGATAAATTGTAATCTCTGGTAAAAGAAATAGAATACTGTTAACAATATTTTCTACAGGGCTTTTCAAATTTTAATTCTATTTCTGTAATATGTTAAGTTACTTTTTTTCATTAATTACAACTTTACATATATGTGCAATTGTGACGTGAGCAGTTAAATGCATGTACAAATTCTAAAAATAAAGATTCAAAGGTTGTAGTTTTATTTCATAGTTGTTGTGTTGTTCTTGATTACTTCTAATAATTACTCGGGTTAAGATATCTATATTCTACTGGAAATGCAATATTTACAAAAAAAGTTAAATGTCCCTAAACACGGATGTCAAACACTTATAGATGTTCATAATAGATAGTACTTAGGAATTCTTATAAATATTAACATTCTTTGAATTCATTTAAAATTAAACTTTTAGATACTTCATATAAAATGACAAACAACATGCACATACAAAGGTCCTCCATTAGTACATAAATAAAGATTATCATAATTGTTACCTGAACAACATACAAAAAGACAGAATTAAAGTTATAGGCACAGACAAACAATCTTCATTGTTTTTATGCCTTTAATCGTCTAAACAATATTAAGATATATAGTTTTAGTTAATTAATTCTTATTTCATAATTGTTATTTGTAACTGAACCGCTTCATACATTAATGTCCGTTAAATATCAGAGAGATAAAAACGGTCTGATTGTTAACCATGGTCTAATATTTAAGGTTTTATGTATTCTTAGTTCAATATGTCAAGTAAGACAACATGGAAACATTTGTAATACGTGCAGTAATTAATGTTGTTGTTTTTTGTAGGTAATAAGAATAGTACGATGGCCGATGGCGGCCACGCTAAAATTAAACATTTCCCTATGTTTGTGTACCATGGTACACTTTTATGGTACACAAACATAACTATTTTGGCATGTTTGTGTTCCATGGTATACTTTTGATGGTACACAAAAATGACTCTTATGGTATGTTTGTGTTCCATGGTACACTTTTTCTTGGTACACAAAAATGACTCTTATGGTATGTTTGTGTACCATGGTACACTTTTTCATTGTACACAAATACGACTCTTGGTATGTCTGCGTACCATGATACAAATTTTCAAGCTAAAATGAATCATTTTACCTATGTTTGTGTACCATGGAATACTTTTTATGGTACAAAAACACGACACTTTTTATGTGTTTATGTACCATAAAAATGTGTAACATGGTACACGAACATACATTAAATGCTTCATTTTTGTCTGGCCGTAATCGGCCATCTAAGAATAGTCATAATAAACATTTCTTTTACATAGATGTATTGTAACAGAAATTCTTATATTTATTGTAAACGTAACTTCCATAATGAGTTAATTAATTAATTAATGATTTTATTGTCTTATCATATTTAAATTCATTATCATTTTAGAAACCATTTATCCCTACATATACATGTATTTAACATAAATGAGGATAAAACTTCTTAGATAACTTTGTAAATACGTAAAACATAAAATATATATAAATCAAAAATAAAATTTGTTTTACTAGTAATTCTGTACTGCTTTGGTTCAGATTAAACGTAACCTTGTTTTTGTGGATCAGTCCCAAGTTTCACAATCATTCACTCAGTTGATTGTAAACTCAATTCAAGTTAGGGGATATTTCAATGTCAATATCTTAGACATTACACAGTTAAAATTGAGTTGAGTTGAGTAATGGTGTTTAACGTCCCAGTCAAGAATATTTCACTTATATCGAGACGTCGCCAGCTATAGGCGTTACAACAGTGTTCTTTATCGTGCCAGCCCTACCATGACACGGGACCTCGTTTATTTTAAGTTCACATCCGAAAGAACCATGACTTTCATTTTGTAATGCCGAGTGCTTGGCGAAAGAACAGCCACTACCCACTTTCAAGTCTTGGGTCAGATCCGGTCGGGGTTTGAACCCACGATCTAGTTAAAATTGACTATCTATGTCATATTTGAATTATATAGTGTAGGTTTGTTGAACAAAACAAAACATTATCTCATTAAACTGAAAATATTGAGAGAAAATGGGAATATATTTGAGATGAGTTTACACGCAACTGAGTAAATATTTGTGCAACTGGGTCAGATGTAAAGAAACAACAAATTATTTACAATAATACAATACTTGACAGCATTTTTGACAATTCAATTTCGTGACATTTGCAGAAAGCAAAACTACGTAGGTTTATTTGAGAACAAGATGTCATCTTTTTTTATGTTTTAACACCCTTACTAGAATTCATCACATTTATAAAAATGACGGTCTCAGGATGAGAAACAATAATAATGAGATAAAGAAGCATTGTTGATTTAGTACAGCCAGTCTTCAATTTTGATAAAAGCATTTTGCAACTAACGGTGCAAAATCTTAAAAAAGCAATACCGAATCGTCTTTTCTGTATTGAAATTCCAGTTACATCTAAATGAATATGGAATATTTTCTCGAATAAATAGGTTAAAAGTACATGAAAGAATTTTCACAACAAGCTATCACTTTTAGAAGAAAAATATTAAACCTAAAACATACAGACTGAAATGAAAGCTTTGGAAATGTTCACTTCGTTTTATAAGATTGTCTTGAATGCTGTAAAGAGCTGTCAATAAGACGTAACATGCATGGACATATTTTACTATTGAAAAGAGTATAACCTTAGAGAAGTTAATGAATAAATGAATGAAAGAATGAATGAATGAATGGATGGATAAATGTATGAATGAATGAATATTATATTTAAATTACTTCTCAAGTAAGTAACACAGCCAAAATGAATGAATGGACGAATGAATGAACGTATGAATGAATGAATGAATGAATGAATGAATGAATGAATGAATGAATGAATGGTTAAATGTATGAATGAATGAATGAATGTTATACTTAAATTACTTCGCAAGTAAGTAACACAGCCAAATGAATGAATAAACGAATGAATGAAAGAATGAATGAATGAATGAATGAAATAGTGATTGAAGTGGTATGTACAGAAGTAAGTAACACAGTCCGGGAGAAGAAGATGTAGTAAATTAGTGATACCTTCATAATCCACCTGTCCATCTCCGTTTGAATCAGCTTCTCGAATCATTTCATCAATTTCTTCGTCTGATAATTTTTCACCTAAATTTGTCATTACACATCTAAGTTCTTGTCGGCTTATAAATCCATTACCGTCCATATCAAACACTTTAAATGCCTCTTTCATGTCTTCTTCTGCGTCCGTACTTTTCATTTTCTTTGCCATCATAATTAAAAATTCCTCAAAATCAATTGTTCCACTTCCTAAAAATAAAGAATAACGGCGAAGTAAAAAATCATCTGTTTCAATTGTATAATTGTAATTTATGTATCATAATTTGCTATACCAATATTTCGTCTATTACTAATTGCAAAAACTTTAATGAGAAGGTGCGGGATAAAAGATGCGAAATGTTTAATGATGGAACTTTGAATGCTATTAAAACACTTACACAGATTTAAGTTTAATATCAACGTACTAAGTTAATGCTAAATAACGCGTAATAAGCCAAAATCGTAGTTAGCAAGAACACACTACAATAATATCGTGGTAACTTGCATTTGTATGTTGACAGAAAACTACATGTCATTATTTGGTATATATAACATAGTGTGCAAACCAGAACAGTCTTAGAAAATGCACAATTGTCACCTTATTTGTGCCGTCTTACATGAACGTAATATCAAAGAATCAATTAAATTTGATAAATATATAGTTGAGGTAAAATTGTGTTTGAATTTTAGTGTTGACTTGCACTTAAAAAGTGTTATTCCTAAACAAAACTAACTAACCATCGAGATCCGCCTCTCTTATCATTTCTTTTAGTTCCTCCATTGATGCATCTTGACACATCGACTTCATAACAGCACCTAATTCATCAGTGGTGATTTCCCCATCGCCATCTTTGTCAAAAAGAGTGAATGCCTCTCTGAACTCTGAAACAAATAATGAAATTTATTAAATGCCAAACAAACGATAATGCTTTGTGTCGATGTATTTGTAACAGCGAATGTTTTAATGATCTTAAAATTACAATTAAATCTGTATTAAATTTTATAAACATTTTAATGCATTCGAGGATGTTTTCGGCGTAATTAAAGCTGAATTTCGCACTATTCACTATTCTAAATGCTATCGACCAAATGCTGTGACACAAACAGTAGATTGTCTAACTGCAGTTGTTTAAACGTAAGCTTACAGTGTCTATCACGGCCTAGGTTCGAATCCAACTTGGGCAGATCCTATTGGGTGGTTTTCTTCGGGTACTCAGATTTCCGACTTCTACCACCCAAGTACTGGCCATTTCGATACAGGTGGGATAACCTTAACTAGGGTGTTTCAACTCCACATTTCCACTCTACTCTATGGTAAAATCATAATGAAATATACAAATGTCTGGAGTGAATAATTTTGACCGGGATATAACGTCAGTTGCTATTTCCAGCTACATTTATACTTGTTTGTTGTAAAAAGTCATGTCATTAGTGTTGAGCATTATTAATTTTAATTTTTTTATTGATTAAAAGGAGAACCAGTGACATTTAATCGTGTTATATTTAAACATAACTAATAAAAAGTTTAATATCGCTTAACTTTCCTGTAATTGATTGCCATAAAAAATCAAGCATGAGTTCGAATTACTACAGCAATCTGGTGTAAATAAACGCTTGTGAGAATTACAAATTGTTTTACAATAAAAGATAACTGTATAGATAAAATCTACCTTGTGATATTAAAAGTCAATTTTTAAAATATTATACTTACATAGCTTTGTATATTTTTGTACCTTGTTTATGAATTATATATATACCCCTAAGCAGACCCGTTATAAAAGAAAAGGTTCAACATATAAAAGAAAGTACTTTTATTTATATATTATACATAAAGATTTAAAAGACACAAAAACGTAAGAGATCTAAAAGCCAGATTTATTTTAAATCCTTTTCATTTTATTGTACTTGCACGAGAGAGAGAGAGAGAGAGAGAGAGAGAGAGAGAGAGAGAGAGAGAGAGAGAGAGAGATTTTATCAGAGAAGCAATTACCATCTTTTTGTTCTTCTGTTAACTCTTCCTACAAAAAGACAGGTAGAATTGTTTATAGTTATATTTAATGATATTACAAAAAAACAAACTGGTATTTAAAATATTCCTCTACACACATGTGTATAAGTTTTATATATCAATAAGAAGACAACTGATGCACATGGGGGCCGAATTAATTCCTGCAACTTTGACAGATATTCAATAATGAATAGATTTGAAAGTATCAAAAAATACGAATTTCTAAGTCAGTCCCCCTATAATTACTATGCACTTAATCGTGATAAGAAATAATTGCTTTTGCAAAAGTACGTCATATACCATATGTTGAAATATTTAGTCAATGGTATATATTAAATAATATGATATATGGAATGTCTGTATCAATTGATTCATACCTTGATTTTCTCTGTCACATTTAAAAACATAAAAATGTAATTTTTTTAATTAAAGAAATTAATTCTAGTTTCAAACTCAAACTTACCAGCGACATTTGAACATTTAGAAAATTTCCTGTACAATTTATAAATCCAATAACATGAAACACAAATATATATATTTAAATCTCTGTAATTATGAATGCTTTAAGTTAGCTCTAGTTACATTTAAATGGTATTTAAACATAAAAATGACCTTAAAGTTAAAAACATGTGGTTTATAATCGTCTCTCTCTAGAATAAAAGAAGGACCACTTATATTTCAGAGCACTGTTACTGCGTATCCAATATTTGATATAAGATATACTTTGTTTCCAAAGACCTCAAGAAACTCCTCCTTTAATTCATTTGATTTTGTTGAATTTAAATAATTCTTGATTGAATATTCGTGTGTTTTGATTGGTTGAATTGCATTTTTATCTTTTAGATAAGAAGATGTTACAGTCAGTTTAGTCTATTCATGGATATATATTTATCGGACTTTTTTGTAAAGAAATGTAGTGACTGATCGTACCTTTGCTCTAAAATGACTGCTGAACTTAACCCCAAAAGCAGAAAAAACAATAAGTCAATTTTAGGTTAAATCTAAAGGTTAGGCTTTATTTTACAACTGACACCTCCGAAGACCCGGATTAAAAATTGTGAATGGAATTATTACTTGACAATACTCACCCGAACAGAGAGCCTTGAATTCCGTCCAAATTTTGACATTTTATTCCAAACACCGGTGTACTTATGATGATCCATCCCCCTCCTTTTACTGATATAATCTGGATTGGTATCTTGTGTATTGTGTGTTGCCGTGTATGTACATTTAGTATGTTATTTATTTCATCAAAATATTGATATCAAAACTTGATCAAAACGATAAAAACAGGAAATATGGTTTATAAGACAAGGTCAATATTTAAAATATGTCTGAATACTAACTAATGGCTAAGTCAATAAAAAAGTTTATGGCCCATTATACTATTATCATTATCGGTTTATAAGTTCAGCAATATCTTTTTCATTTCATTCATTCGTTTCAAACAAAAGGGGATATTTACATTAAAATTTATCACATACAAAGATCTTTAGCATTCTATTCATTATAACGCGTTTCTTCTTTCTCATGATTTTTTTTATATTGAAAGCCTTCGATCTATACAGATTTGTTTTTTGTCAACAAACATTTCAATAAAAAGAAAAACGAGAGCTTTAGTCGAAAATTGATATTTAAATAACCGTGTATAATTTTATGAAATCTATACAAGGTTCTCTTAAGAAAGCTGTTAATAATTATATATTATTTTTTCTATATTGATTTAGTTTAAAAATAGACAGAGTTAAGTAATTCGTGTTGAAGACATCTAAGGCATATACATTTTTACGGCCTTGATATTCTTCTAATATTGTTAGAGATTTTTATCGCTGTCAAAATATGGGTTTAAATATCAATGAATTTGGGATTTTATACCTAGTGATGTGTGGCTTTATATTTATAGATATGCTTAGGCCATGTTATTATTTATCATGTCTAATACTTTTTGATACTTTTATCACCGTAAACCCCATGTTGCGATTAGTGTTAAACCATGTTTGAATGTGTTCTTTGTGTCAAAAGATATTGCCGAGAACATGTCCTTGGTACTCTAAATCTTGTAAGTACGCGTTCTCAGGTGTGTCTAAAATGGTCAAGTACATATTTTTTTTTATGTTTCTAGATATTGCCAAGTACAGTTTTGAAGTCTTTAGATATTGCTTAAGACATCCTCTTTAAGTAAATGTTTCTAAAGTTTCTAGATATTGCCGTATATACGTTATGGTGCCTTTGGATATTGCTTAAGACATCCTTTTTAAGTAAATGTTTCTGAAGTTTCTAGATATTGCCGTATACACGTTAAGGCCCCCTCTAAATATTGTTTAAGACATCCTCTTTAAGTAAATGTTTTAAAAGTTTCTAGATATTGCCGTATACACGTTATGGTGCCTTTAGATATTGCTTAAGATATCCTCTTTAAGTAAATGTTTCTAAAGTTTCTAGATATTGCCGTATATACGTTATGGTGCCTTTAGATATTGCTTAAGACATCCTCTTTAAGTAAATGTTTCTAAAGTTTCTAAATATTGCCGTATACACGTTATGGTGCCTTTAGATATTGCCAATTTCATGTTATTTGTTCTATAGACATTATTAGATGTGTCTTGGTCTTTCTAGATATTGCATTTTTTCTTTTTCTAGACAATAACAAATTCAAAATATGATGTCTTTATAGATTAACAAGTTCAAGGTTTGGTATCTTTAAGAGACAAAGTACATGTTTTGTTGTCTCTGGGTGTTGCAAAGTTCATGCATGCAATTTTCTACACAAAACGCACATTTATTTGTTTAGGAATTCACGTTTTTCATAAGAACAAATTGGTATCTATAGCAATCAGAACTGGTACCTAATGTCGCCAATTGAAGGTTACACATACAATGTATATATAATCAAATAAAAAACAATTTAATCTATTGTCACCTGACATGAAGTATTGCTCATCTTTATGGAAAACTGCCAAAATTAAACCGACAAGGTGCTCTTCTAAAATTTAATTTTAATAAATGATTATTTTTAATTAAGTGGATTATGTCCTCTAGGCAGATCTATAATACAGTCTACATGAAATATATAATACAAAAATGTTAACACTCATCACAATGGAGTTCGTGTTCATTGCGGGGAGTATATCTCATCTACCGTCCATATAAACCAAATACGATTATTTGACCCAGTTGAATAATTGAATTAATTGAATAAAATCGTTTATTTTATCAATAATCAATACATTTCCTACAATTTAGTGTAGCGGGTACACATGTACGTACGTATTCACGTCGACACGACAATTTTTTTTAAAAAATTATAAATAATAAATAAATAAATAAATAAATAAATAAATAAATAATAAAGATGTTGCTAAAACTGCAACGTTTCGTACAAAGATAAACATTTAGATATAGTGGATAGTTTATTTTATCTTATGTAACCGTAGATAGGATCACACTTAGAAAGGGATCTGTAAACAGTGCCTAAGTCATCACACAGGACCTTTTCTACCGTGGTATCGTACGCATGTATTGTTCAGAAGTGTGTTACTTCCATACAGCTGATGACTATAAAAATACTTCGTTATAAATTTTGTAAGGCTGTTTTATCGGTTAAGAGAAACGTTTCTGATTATGCGGTTCTCGAAGAGTTTGGTCGCTTCCCACTGTACTTTATCCGAATGTTGAGGATTTAAAAAAAATACAGAATAAGGATTCTTCAGATTAAATATTACGAATATTCCCGTGCTGTCACATACAAGTACCTGTGTTATATACTTCTTTGTTACATATTGTTTTTCTTTTATTATGAGTCACAAACTTATTATGATGAATGATAAAATGTCTGATGTTTGAGAAGAAAAAAATTATATATCGAGATGAAAAATAATAAGAAGAAATAAACAACTTTTTAACAAGCCTTATTTCAATGAAGTAACGTTTATATTATAGGGATGCAATTTTTTTCTATTTCAGACACAATGTTACTTTTTGTAAAACTATTTTTCTTAGATGTTGACACCAAGCAGAGTGGCGCAGTGGAAGCGTGCTGGGCCCATAACCCAGAGGTCCGTGGATCGAAACCACGCTCTGCTATAATTCTTTTAAAATCTATTTTTTATGCACGTGGGCAAAAATGTTAGAAAACCAGTTTTTAGGTTTTATTGTAATGTGCAAGGTTTACTAAGTACATAAATCACGTGACATGGAAATATTTCTTATCTATTGAAGACGATATCATAAAAATAACCATATAAGTAACCAAATCTTTTCGAGCTTAAATGTTGTAAATCGATATAAAATGGATAAGTACGGTCATAATCTTAACAATAATTCCCCTCTGTATGAAACAAATGTTCAAAGACTTTGAAAATAAACGATAAACACATGATAGCAATAAATTCTGAACCCACACTAACGGGAGAAATTCGAGTGGACCAAATTGAATGTTCCAAGAAATCGCTTTGACTAAAGTCATCATCTCCCGCGTATTTAAGAAGCCTCTGTGGCCGAGTGGTCTAAAGCGCACGCTTACAGATCACAGTGCCTCTCACCGCCTAGGTTCAAATCCCGCACTCTGGACAGATCCTAGTTTGAGAAAGTTTGCCGAAGGTCGGTGGTTTTCTCCGGGCACTCCGGCTCCTCCACCAGCCCAGAACTGACCGCCTCGAAATAAGTGATTCTTGACTGGGGAGTTAAACATCATTACTCCACTCCACTCCACTCCACTCCCGCGTATTTAAACCCAAGCGGTTCTACTTATGTTACACACATATATAGATTTACCCTGTCTGCTTATTATACATCCGATACATATAAAATATATAAGAGTTGTCGTTCCTGAACTTGTTTGCGATATATATCTACACCAGAAACTGATAAGAATGATATTGACATCAAATTCAGAAACAAAAGCGACTGGACTCCTAAATCGGGAGCAGATCCATGCTTAGATGCTTTTACCAAAATAGTCTACGAGAAATTTCTCAAATCTAAAGAAAACAAAGCCCCGCCAATGAACCTTTCTGAAGAAGAATGGAAAGCACTTAATAAGTTAAAAAATCGTAAAGACATAGTTATTAAGAAAGCAGACAAAGGTTCTGCTATCCGTATTCTTAAAGCACTGGACTATGAAAAAATGGTCTTGAAACATTTACAAGATCAGAACTTTTATGTAGAAACAAGTACTAACCTCACATCCAAACACATGGATATGATAAACAACTTCCTGTCACAAATGTTACAGAAACAAGAATTAACTCAAAAAACTTTTGAATTTCTAAGAGTTCGTGAGCCTAAAACAGCATTATTTTATGTCTTACCCAAAATCCATAAGGATAAAAAAGACGGTCTATACCAAAGCCGTCCTATTGTAAGTGGCGTCGGCACCGCCACAGAGAGAATCAGTAGATTTGTGGATGAACACATAAAACCATACGTTCAAAGAGTCCCCTCATATGTTAAAGACACAGGCGACTTCATCAAAAAGATAGAAGAAATAAATAATTTACCGGACAACTTCTTGCTAGTAACATTAGATGTAAGTTCACTTTACACCAACATCCCTAACCACGAGGGAATGACAGCGGTTGCAAGATGTTTCCAAAGAAACGATCCTCAATCATCTACATTCAACCGTAGCATAATCAAACTACTTGAATTCGTCTTACATTGTAACAACTTCACGTTTAACAATATACACTACCTCCAAATCGGGGGCACAGCCATGGGAACAGCCCTGGCACCATCTTACGCAAACCTCTTTATGGCTGACCTAGAACAGAGAATGTTCAACAAATTCTCTATGAAACCCCATACCTTTTACAGGTATATTGATGATATTTTTCTTATATGGACATATGAGAGATACCAGCTCTTAGAATTTATAGAACATCTCAATAAATTCCATAAAACAATCAAGTTCACATCAAGCATCTCAACACAAGAGATAGAATTCTTGGATACCATAGTCTATAGAATCCCAGGCACAAACAAGCTTGGTGTGAAATTATACACCAAGACCACGGATACACATGCGTATCTACATTACGATTCGGAACACCCGATATTTCAAAAAGATGCTGGTCCTTATGGCCAATTCCTAAGAATATAAAGGAATTTTACCGATAAAATAGACTTTGAAACTAATGCCGAGAAATCAGGCAATTTTATAGATTTCGTAACTACCCGGAATCTATACTAGAGGAAAGTCTAGACAGGGCAAGGAACGTACCTCGCTCCACACTGTTTCAACAGAGAACCGATAAAGAGTCCAAGGACCGCATACCGTTTGTACTTACATACAACCGATGTAATACTAATATTAAAAGTATCATCAAACACAATTGGGGAATACATAAATACTCAGAAATTGGCAGAGAAGTGATCAAACACGAACCAATCTTCGCCTATAGGAAAAATAAGAACATTGGTGACTTATTGATTAGGGCGAACTTTATTCACCCAGACAATAACCCGGGAAAACAAGGCAAGGTCTTAAAAAACCAAATCGTACCTTGCAGCAGATCTAATTGCCAATACTGCACAAAGATCACACTTAAAAAAGCAATTTAAGTCTAACCACACCGGAAATAAATACTTCAAAAACTTCAAAGGCGACTGCGAGACAAGAAATGTTATTTACCTCATCTCTTGCTCTAAGTGTCGTAAACAATATGTTGGCCAAACGAAGAGACCATTTCGGGAGAAAATGTACGAACACACCCGATACATTCTAAAAAACTTAGACGATTCAACTGGCCGGCACTTCAATTTGAAGGACCACAGTCTCGATCATGTGATCTTTGAGATCATACAAGTACTATTTAGTGACCCACTGAATCCTCAAACTCAAAACGCTAAAACCTAATGGAATAAATGACAGACTCTCGGCAAGGCGACAACACTCCTTCATTTAATATATATCTACACCCTTATGTTCCAATGTACATATACTGATAAGATAACTAAATATATTTGTTTAATTGAAACATGTCTTTTGTAGCTCACGACTTTGGCAGTTTGTTTGGACATAAACACTTGCCACAACAATTTATACATGTATATCATTAACTTTACATCAGTACATTGGCTAAGAGAACTCAAGTAAATGGAAAAAATGATGTTATCAACATGGGAATAAAACATTTATTGTAAGTTTTAAAATATAAACCACGAAAAAATATTTGATATACAAGTCAATGAGCCTATAATGCTAACCAATGTAGCTACCACCCGGAGTTTGCTTAAAGATATGTATCTTTTAATCAAAGTAAAATTTTTTATATAACAAAATGTATTCAGAATCATAACAAATTAAAAGTTTATATCATACAGTAAGTTTATCTCATTGCAATAACGTACCAATTATAATTTATATACAGGGTAATAATAATAATAATAATAATAATAATAATAATAATAATAATAATAATGTCCAATTTCACATGACACCATGTCGTCAGCTTCAATTTTTCATGATTAGATAATTGATTTGTGTTTTTAAGTTCTTTTATGGGGTTTTCAACAATAATTTTCTTTATAATTTTCATCTTGTTTTAGCCGTAAGTGGAAGGTCGTGGGTTCGAACCCCGGCCGGGTCTGACCCAAGACTTGAAAGTGGATAGTGACCGTTCTTTTGCCAAGCACTCGGCATTACGAAATGAAAGTCACGGTTCTTACGGATGGGAACTTAAAATAAACGAGGTCCAGTGTCACAGTAGGTGTGGCACGATAAAAAACCCTGCTGTATAATGCCATCAGCGCAACTCACAGCCAAAATTTCTGCACTTTTGCCTATAGCTAGCGACGTCTCGATATAAGTGAAATATTCTTTACTTGGACGTTAAACACCCTTACTCAACTCAACTCATCTTGTTTTAGTAAATATGTAATGATTATAAATAATTGAAAAGTTAGAATGAATATATTGGTTGATTTCCTTAAAAAAACATTTTAACAATGCCCGTAACCAGTCGCCTTTACTTGTACATAAAGTCCACCAAAGCATCAATACAATTATAATCGGTTGTACATATATTCTGTAACTCCTCAAAGTTAGAAACGGATATTCTAAATAAGATCATGTATAACCAACAAACGTTTATCAATCAAGCTAAACAATGTTTCAGGTTATCGTTCATATAAGACCATATATAACCAACCAACGTTTATCAATCAAGCTAAACAATGTTTCAGGTTATCGTTCATATAAGACCATATATAACCAACAAACGTTTATCAATCAAGCTAAACAATGTATCGGGTTATTGTTCATATAAGACCATAATTATATAACCAACAAACGTTTATCAATCAAGCCAAACAATGTATCGGGTTATTGTTTATATAAGACCATACATAACCAACAAACGTTTATCAATCAAGCTAAACAATGTATCGGGTTCTTGTTCATATAACACCATACATAACCAACAAACGTTTATCAATTAAGCTAAACAATGTATCGGGTTATTGTTCATATAACACCATACATAACCAACAAACGTTTATCAATCAAGCTAAACAATGTATCAGGTTATTGTTCATATAAGACCATATATAACCAACATACGTTTATTAATCAAGCTAAACAATGTATCGGGTTATTGTTCATATAAGTCCATACATAACCAACAAACGTTTATCAATCAAGCTAAACAATGCATCGGGTTATTGTTCATATAACACCATACATAACCAACAAACGTTTATCAATCAAGCTAAACAATGCATCGGATTATTGTTCATATAAGACCATATATAACCAACAAACGTTTTTCAATCAAGCTAAACAATGTATCGGGTTATTGTTCATATAAGACCATACATAACCAACAAACGTTTATCAATGAAGCTAAACAATGTATCGGGTTATTGTTCATATAAGACCATACATAAACAACAAACGTTTATCAATTAAGCTCAACAAAGTATAAGGTTATTGTTAATATAAAACCATATATAACCAATAAACGTTTATCAATCAAGCTAAACAAAGTATCAGGTTATTGTTAATAAAAGAACATATATGACCAACAAACGTTTATCAATCAAGCTAAACAAAGTATCAGGTTAATATTAATAAAATAACTTATATAACCAACAAACGTTTATCAATCAAGCTAAATAAAGTATCAGGTTATTGTTCATATAAGACCATACATAACCAACAATCGTTTATCAATCAAGCTAAACAAAATATCAGGTTAATGTTAATAAAAGAACATATATAACCAACAAACGTGTATCAATCAAGCTAAACAATGTATCAGGTTAATGTTAATAAAAGACCATATATAACCAACAAACGTTTATCAATCAAGCTAAACAAAGTATTAGGTTTTTGTTCATAAAAGAACATTTATGCCCAACAAACGTTTATCAAACAAGTTAGACGAAGTATCAGGTTATTGTTGATAAAAGAGCATACATAACCAACAAAAGTGTATCAATCAAGCTAAACAAAGTATTAGGTTTTTGTCCATAAAAAACATATATAACCAACAAACGTTTATCAAACAAGTTAGACGAAGTATCAGGTTATTGTTGATAAAAGAGCATACATAACCAACAAAAGTGTATCAATCAAGCTAAACAAAGTATTAGGTTTTTGTCCATAAAAAACATATATAACCAACAAACGTTTATCAAACAAGCTAGACGAAGTATCAGGTTATTGTTAATAAAAGAGCATACATAACCAACAAACGTTTATCAATCAAGCTAGACGAAGTATCAGGTTATTGTTAATAAAAGAACATATATGACCAACAAACGTTTATCAATCAAGCTAAACAAAGTATCAGGTTAATGTTAATAAAATAACATACATAACCAACAAACGTTTATCAATTAAGCTAAACAAAGTATCATGTTATTGTTAATAAAAGAGCATACATAACCAACAAACCTTTATCAATCAAGCTAAACAAAGTATCAGGTTATTGTTAATAAAAGAGCATATATGACCAACAAACTTTTATCAATCAAGCTAAACAAAGTATCAGGTTATTGTTAATAAAATAACATACATAACCAACAAACGTTTATCAATCAAGCTAGACGAAGTATCAGGTTATTGCAGAAATACAGCTTTGATTGTAACAGTTATCGTCATGGTGTCTTCCCAGTCATAATTGCTAAAAAGTTTGCAATACAAATATATTTGTGTTTAGATAAAAATATAATTACCTTATATATAGTAAACTCATTTAAAGTAAAGTAGGTTTGACTTAGAAATATAGAAACTAGTTTAATAAAATCGATGTGTTTACAGTGTATTTTCTATTTTCCAGTTTATTATAACTTGTCTGTAATATTACTGACTTTAATCAGTTTCCTTATTTGTTTCTATAATTTTAAACTACTGACCATTACATTTATTAAGTTATTGATAGATGCCTTTGTATCTTTTGAATTTTCTAACAGCGAAAAGCTTTACAATTAATGATGCAGCTTTGAAATCAGCTTTTCAATTTCTCCTTGAGTTATTGCTCTTTTGTTGATAAACTGTGTTAAACAAAATAAAAAAAATAAAATAATAAATAAATAAATAAATAAATAAACAACGATATAACCGATATCCATTTATATATATTATTCTAAATTATCATTTAAAGCAACATAAGTTTTATAATTGTCACAATTTGTCTAAATATCTGTTAACTATTTTTTCTTTTTGAGAGTTTTTTATGTAGAAAGGTACTTAATAATTCGTTATATTTTCTGAAATGTGCACATATTCCACATCAAAATTTAACAGGTATTTGTGTTGTATATTTACTACCCCTGAGCGGGTACCGCTGCTTGTTATGTAAACTCCCCGAGGGTATCCATAACTCAGTAAATATTTCTTTGTGCTGTCAGAAATATACCATTTAGCCAACTTTTAAGCCGTCTTAAGTTTTGAAATTTTAAGTAAAACTAAGGTTTGTTCCCTTATGCAAAGCAATTATTAGCAGGATTTGGATTCTTATAATTTTGGAACTTTAGAATAATTAATTTTCAATTGTTTGGCTTATACTTTTTTATCCATCAAACTTTTTCGGCCCCTATTGTCACTGATGAGTTATGATTATCCGAAATGTGCACATATGGCACATCGAAATTGAACAGGTATTTGTGTTATATATTTATACCTTTCTTTGCCAGGATTCTTATTAGGATGGCACAATTATGGAAAAATAATCATTTCATAGTTGTCCTATGGCATGTTTTTATTTCTTTCACTGTGTTTTAACTTGTCCTTTGTTAATGTGGCTATTTTCATGATTATGATATTTTTTACATTTATGTTTTCTCATTCTATAGAATTAAGTTAAGTAATGGTGAATATCAGCTAATTTTTTTGGTAAGCCATACTTTGCATTTTCTAGCCTAAATCATAATAAACAACTTTCGTTGCACCTGCGATGCATCTTTTATTTGATTTTTCTGTATGTACGCATACACGGTTGCACTAATTATTAAGTAGAGAAAATTGAAAATCAAAATTTCTCTTCAGATAAAAGTAGAAGATTTGTCTTTGTTATAGTCACACCGAGTAGAATAACCAAACATCCATTTGAAAAAGACGTAGGTGTTTTTGACAGTAAATTTTGCTTGTTTTTCATTATTTCTGATTAGGTTTGGTATTTTTGATTACTTAAATCTAGTCGTAACAAAAAATCGTATGCTCATCAGCGATTGTCAAAAATAGCGAAGTTTACAACAAAAATGATGCTTTTAGTGACAAAATACGTAGTATTCGCAAACAAAGCCACCACTGGCTTTGTTTTTCAACATATAAAATCCCAGTAGCATTAACATTTTTGTTCTACAGAAATATTTTAGTAATCACTGATGCGAATAGAGATTTTCAGTAACGGTTAGACACATTTAAGCAAAAATTACCGAACTGAATTTAAATTATTGAATCTTAAGCAAAATTCACTCTCAACAAACACAGTGATTTAAACCATATGACGTGATTAATAACATTTATTTACTATTCATTACTGTGCATAATCAGAAGTACGAACGGTCTCGTTTGTTTTGATTTTGACGGTTTCAAAAAATTTGATGTTCAAACGACTGACGAAGGACATACAATTGTTGATTATTATCACACAGGTCTAAATAGGCAAAATTCTAAAATTCTAAGTCTAAAATTTCCTTGATGACACATTGTGTATGGTATGGGTCAAATTCTCTGTGAACCACACCTACCATAACACATGGAGTCTGTTGTAACATTTTGTTTTGACACATTACTTTGGATTCGGTCTGTCCTCATTATATCAAGTGTAAGGATAAATAAGCGTACAAAGCACGCCTAAAGCGTCTTTTTGTTTGCTCGTACCTGTCATAATGTAATATACTTTATATCTTGCTTTCAATGAAGTTTATAATTAATAGCAAGGTCCTCAAATAATCTTTCTTTAGTATATATATTATCTTAGCTAACGTATTTTTCCTTTTAGGGACTTTTCAAGTTATGATTTTGTATCTATAGCAACAAGTGAAAATCCTAGAATACAGTTATTGTGCTGTGTTTGTTGTCACAGACAAATAAAGTTATAGCTTGAAAGAATACAAAAGACTATATTTTTTGGTACTTTTTATAATTTATTTTAAATAAAAAGAAAACTAAGTCTTAACTCTTACTCATGTATGTGCATTATATAATATATTGTCTATATACTAGTATATAAAAATAATTTTCGTCAAACGAAAATAAACAACACTTTTTATAAACATAACGAATTCATAAATCAATTACTTATTTTGAAAGATCGGAAAAAATATATCTAAAGAAATGTGCAAAACACACAAAGATGTTACTTTTTCAAAATGAAAACGTAAAAAAAATTCAAATGTTATATCTGGATTCTAACCAACCAAGTTCTAAATATTTCTTTTTTAAATCAGAGCTTTTTACAAGTACATGCATTAAAAACATCGTGTTTGCCATATATTCAAAGAAATGACCAATGAAATAGTAATCAAAACGTTGGCTTCAAACCTGCTACTTTTTCTGCAGCTTACAATTTTAATCAGCATGTACATCTTTTGTTATTATCTTTATTTTAAACTCTTTAGATAATAATAATTAAAAAAAAATTCAAAACAAAATCTTATGCATTCTACAATAATAAAAACATATAACTTACTCTATTTAAAATAACAAACTTTTGTCAAAATGATATTTGTTTCTATGTATGGCTTTAAACAATAATTATGGCGTTGTCATATACAAACGATCCAGTTTGAAATTAAAGCATTTAAACCATCAAAATCTAGACCTGGAGTATTTTAATGATACACTTCCTACAAAATCTTGTAAATGAATGAGCTTTTAATATGAAAACGTATGAGTGTTATACTTGCTGCGATCCATATCGTAATTAATGAATCAAAAACATACATAAAGGACACCATCATATGCATTACCTATGGAAAAGATGCAAGGCAACAAAAAAGAAAAAGCTTTTTCCAGAATGTAGGCTTTAACTATGTGCTATGCAATTTGTTGCTCAAACATAATATTTTAAATACATTTAAAATTGTTAGAAATTAAATAAAATAAAAGAGATAAAATGTGACATGATTTGAGTTGCAGTTAGTTACATCGACATTTTTGTCTCATAACAAGACCAAATAGGACGCTCTGATATTTTATATTCTTTGGAGGTACTTTCAAAACAATTTCAATAATATAATCATATATTCAAATGTTGACAAACTTCATAACATAAACATGATTTTTTAATATGAAAAATATTTTAGATTTATTTCAATATGTATTTTACGAAGAACGTTGAAAAAAGCTTCAGTTTTAAAATGTGCTATTTATTTTAACTTAATACGGAACTATCTGTTAAATTTTTAAAATTCAGTACAATCTTTTTTCTATATTTAACTTTCAAAAAATCGATATATATATATATATATATATATATATATATATATATATATATATATATATATATATATATATATATATATATATATATATATATAACCTGTCATAACCAATTATTAGTTTTTGCTTTGAAAGTAAAGATGAACATCTTACGTTTTGGATGTAAATGTAAGATAAAGTTATAAATCTTTCTTATTCAAGAACCTTCTTTACCGATTTTCATTCTAGTACTTTTGGAGAAAATTTTTAACAAGTAAAGCAAAATACACATTAAGTGCATATTCACAAACCAAACACTGTACGAAAACAGTAATATATGTTAGATTTCTCCTTATTTATTTCTTTATATTTCCAAATTCTAACTTAATCTTAATAAATCTATAGCAACATTTTATAGATTTTTTAAGTCTTTTATATCGAAGAACCTTCAAAAAAAATTCGGTTTTAAGTTTGCTAGGTAATTTCAGAGAAGAATATTGTTAAATATTTAGGTAAAAATACACATGATTGTTAAATAATGTGGACATAATGTGCAAATTAAAAGTTGTACAAAAATCGTTACGAATTTAAATCCCCAACACCTGTTTTAAATAATTCAAAATTCAACAAAATATGTACGAAAATGAACCTGTACTGACCAGGTGTAATTTATTTATTGAACCAGAAGTCATCTTGCATTGAAAACGATCATGTTATTCCACTTATTTTTAAAAACATTTCGTTTAAATTCGCCTATTGGTTGCAGAAAAGAAGAGGTATGCTAAAGGAAGCAAACACGCACTCACGTTTAACCATGCCATAAGTCCATCGTTGTTATGGCAGCTGAACATAAACGGTTAAGAGTAAAAATAGACCCAATTGTTTCAAATAAAAATTTCAAAAAGGTTGCAAAGCCACAAACTGCAATTTTAAACCTGCCATTCCCAAAAGTTAATCAAAAGAAATTTAGTTTTTGTATATATATATATATATATATATATATATATATATATATATATATATATATATATATATATATATATATATATATATAAGGTTTCCTACTCTTTACTTTTTTACACTGGAAGATCATTTATTTACACACCAAAATATGATTTGTAAATTTGAAGAAGTTGTTCACTAGGAACAAGTAATCTTTTCGTATCATCTGAAATCAATTTATCTGTATTAGAAGTGTCAAATATCGGCCAATTTACAGCACGATCCCAGAAGTCTGACATAAAAAATGGCGTCAGTGGTAAAAGTTCTTTGTTGTCTTCTGACGCGTTTTTCAAACATTGACGCCATTCATTCAGCGATAATGCCTTAAGGTTCATTCCGTCGAACAAGCCATTGAAAGGCATTGTATCCATATTAAACATATGAAATACTCTCTCCGTAACGTTTTTGTCATTGCAAACCTTAATTGCTATCTCTACAGATGCACGTGCAACATAATCTACCGGGGTTAGATCGTAAGGATAATCCATATCAGGGTACGTTCCTAAGCGTTTCATTCCTATCATAGTTGATCCGAAAAGATCATTTCGGGGTCCAATTCCATTTGTGGTGCATCCAGATATACGAGCTGGTCTAAATATTGCACCTCCAGGAAGATGATCAAAAGCCTGTGAGATCAAGCGTTCACTTGCCCATTTACTCTGCCCGTATCCTCCAGCGATTATTGTTGGGTCTTCCATTATTTCTGATTCGTAACACATCTTGTGTTCTGGATAACCATTATTTGTACTCGGTGGAAATAGGAAAACTACAAGAGATGAAGTTGCAAATATGTATTTCTGGACGCCAGTCCTGGCAAATGTAATGAATTCCTTTGTGCTTTGTACATTTGCGGTTCGATGGTCTTCATATGGTGTGTTAAAATTCATTTTTGCAGCATTCATGAATACAACATCTACCATTTCGCTTAGTGAAGCATATATATCAGGTGCGATCCCAAGTCTTTCTTTTGTCAAGTCAGAGATGACGATAGCTATACGACTGGAGAATTCAAATTTCCAAAGATTATACTTTCTCAAATTCTTAACTACCCTTCCAAGGCCCCTTGATTCGGTTATTTCACGAACCATACAATAAATGTTTGCATTTGTTTGTTCTAGGAGTTATGACAGAAGGTATGCACCAAGAAAACCAGTAACTCCGGAAATGAGAACATTTTTGGGGCAGCGAAAATTTAATTTCGGAATTGATAAATGAAAATGATTTAACTGCACCGATCCAAGTCTTGCGAACCTGGATAGTATTTCAGGTCCTAGTTTCGAGTCATTTAAAATCATTTCACGGAGATCGGATTGTTTCTGAGAGACGTCTTCTCCCGGGATTGTATGAATATCGCGATTGCGCTTAACAGCTTCCTCAAATTCCTCTATTGTATCTGCTGTTCCAAGGTCTGTAAAAGATAGCTGGAACCCAAATGTTTCTTCTAATGTTCTCTGCAGAAGAACCAATTGTAAAGAGTTGCCTCCTAATTCACTGAAGGAACTTTGACGAAACATGGTATATGCAACAGAATTGTCGAGTTTCAAGACGTCACACCACAACTTTGCAATTGTTAACTGCGTTTCATTCAAATAACTGTTACCAATGTTACCATGCTGTTCATGTATGGTTTCGTCTATTTCTAAAGTCTTACGGTCAATTTTACCATTGAACGTCATTGGAAAGTCACTTATTTCCAAACTTTTAATAAAACTAGGTATCATATACTTTGGTAACACTTTTGAAAGGTATTCTTTTAATTCTAAAGCGTAGATAAAAGACGGTGATACAAAGGCTGAAATGCTAAGCTCCTTCGATCGTTTGCATTTGTGAGCTACTACTACCGCCATTTCTATTTTAGGGTGTTGAATAATTACTTGTTCTATTTCGCTAAGATCCACTCTTTGACCACGTATTTTGATCATATCATCCACTCGACCAACGTATGTTAAATGTCCTGTTACATCTTGGTAAGCATGATCTCCGGTCTTATATAATGTGACGTCGTTTTGAGATAGAGGACTTTTGATAAATCTCTCTGAGTTGAAATGAGAAGCATGGCCGAGGTACCCGAGAGATAAACCTGCTCCGCCTATGTATATTTCTCCTACGACATTAGGAGGTACTGGTTTCAAAAAGTCATTCAAAAGGTAAACGTTTAGACCTGGGATTTTCTTTCCAATCGGAAGTTCGCGATTTACATCTTCATATTTTTCACTTGTCTTAAATTCATAGCATGTCGCACAAACAGTGGTTTCTGTAGGACCATAAGCATTGAAAAAACGTACTCCTTTAGCCGCGACCCATCGTATTGCAGTACCAAGTGTACACGCCTCTCCTGCTGCAACAACCACTCGCAACATCGGTAGATCAGAAGGACCATAAATATTTAGGGCAGATGGCGGCAATGTTATAATTGAAACGCAAAGTTTGTTCATAGCTTTAATGAATTCTTGTCCTAATCTCTCTTTTGGCCCTAACACAGAAAGTGTAGCTCCGGAGAACAAAGCAGTGAATATCTCTGATATTGTAGCGTCAAATCCGATTGAAGCAAATTGTGCTATGTTGTCCAATTCCTCAATTTCCCACAGTTGTATTTGAGAGCATGCCATATTAATCACACTGCTGTGTCCAACCATGACGCCCTTCGGTTTTCCTGTTGAACCTGATGTGTACATAACGTAGCAAGTATTTTTTGGAATTTGAAGAATAGTTGCTTTTTTATTCTTGTTAATTTCTGATTTTAAATCATGATTTTCTTCGTTTGAGAACTGAACCAAAACAAGATCCGTTCCTCCAATCATTGAAGGCATTGAAACAAAAGGACCAGAGGGCAGGCTTTTAAAATCCATTTTGTTGAATTGGTCTAAACTTGTGATTAAGGTTGTTACTTTAGCATCACGCATTGTGAAAGACAATCTTTCGGGAGGATAATCCAGTGGTAATGGGAGAAAGGCGTGGTCTGCTTTAAGTATTGCCATAACGGATATTACATATGCTGCCGAGTTTGGCAAGTGGATTCCAATTATTCTGTTTCTCGTACATGTATAATTCTTTTCACGCAAAATAATGGAGGCTAGGTTATCAACTGCATCGAAAGTATCTCTGTACGTGAAAGAAGTTTGTGTAGTCTGAATGGCAATATTGATTGGAACCTGAACGCATTTGGACCTAAATGTTTCATATACATTGCAAGTGTCGTACTTTGTATCAACTGCGTCGGGATATAAAATTCTTCTTTCATCTTCTGAAAGTGAAGAGACGCTGTAAATTTAGCACAACCATTCTTCAATTTTGTTCAAAGCATTTTGTAGCTAACAGTGCAAAATCTGGAAAAGCAATACCGAATTTTATTTTCTGTATTTAAATTCCTGTTATATCTGAATGAATATGACACACTTTAAAGCTGCATTAAGTTTTTCTGAGGAAAAAAAATTAAAACGGTGCTGATTTACTAAATGATTTTCCTAATGAACAATGTTACATTTGGTTCAACGATTAAAACTCGAACAAATATAGAAATAACAGTAATTTCCCAGCAAGATGTAGCACGTGGGATCTAATTTTAGTACATGGTTACGTCATAAAAAACCGGGTAATTCAAACACAACTTACAAAACGGTGAAATATGACAATTTAGACAAAGAACTTCTTTGAACTTGTCATTTGTGACAAAGTAAGGAATACATAACACCATTATGAATACATTTGGATAGTAATAACGGACATTTAATACAATTTGTCGGGTTTCACCTTCGATTCAATTGGAATTCCAGTACTTCCGTGCGCATGCTCCAATATATAATATTCATCATCGTTGAAAATTGACAAACCCGTTAGAGGATTCCGTTTGTTTACAGCTAATAGAAATAAAATTCTAGAAAATGAGTCTCACGGATCGTGCTTAGAAGTTATCTATTTTTAAAAAAAAATAAAATATATTTTTAGAAAATCAAAAAAATTTAGAAAATTGGAAATTTTAATGCAGCTTTAACGACTAAATTGGTTAAAAGTTCATTAAAATACATTTTCAAGAAAACGTCTTACTGTGTATAAGAAGAAAAACATTCAATCTAAAACATACACACTGATATAAAAACTTTAGTAAAATTCATTAGGTTTTGTAGAATTGTCTTAATTGCTGTTAAATATTGGAACTAAAGAGCTATTACAAAGGCTATGGTCAAATTTTAGATAGGAAAGTGCATGACTTTAGTATAATGTTTTAAAAAAATAAAGGTTTATATATGCCATAAACGATGACAAAAGTGAAAAGAAGTGAATGAATAAATGAATGAATTAGCATTCGAAGTGGTAAGTACGCAAGTCAGTAACACGACGAGGGAGAGGAAGATGTTGTAAATTAGTGATACCTTCATAATCAACCTGTCCATCTCCGTTTGAATCAGCTTCTCGAATCATTTCACCAATTTCTTCGTCCGATAATGTTTCACCTAAACTGTCATTACACATCTAAGTTCTTGTCGGCTAATAAATCCATTACCGTCGATATCAAACACTTTAAATGCCTCTTTAATCTCTTCTTCGGCGGTACTTTTTATTTTCTTTGCCATCATGATTAAATATTCCCTAAAACCAATTGTCCCACTTCATAAAAATACCATAGAAAAAGAAATAATTTGTTAATAATATTTTTAAGTATTAAAGTATCATTATAATGCTAAAGACAAATAATGTACATCACTTATTGTGAAAAGAACTAAACAAAGATGTGCCGAAATGGTTTTTCAATGTTTGGGGATGAACCAACGGAGATTTTAACTACACTGATGGAACAAATTCCGAGTTAATGCCTTGAGTTGCTACTAAATAACACATCATTTGTCAAATCCAACAAGACACTTGAACACAACAACAACAACAACAATAATAATAATAATAATAACAATAATAATAATAATAATACAGTAGAACTTTGATGGCTCGAAGTCCAAGGGACTTCGACTAAATATTCGAGCCATCGGGGGGTTCGAGCGATCGAACATCGAGATATGATTGGAGGTTTACGTTCTCATGTTTACCGACCGTTAAAGAATCTTTAAATTTGTTTTACATGTAAATAAACTAAAGGTCATATTATGAAAAGTCGGAATTAAAAATCCATTATTAATCACGAAATATTTAAAAAAACAAAAAAAAATTATGTCCGAAATAGAATTCAAAATTCATTTCAAATTACATGTTGATCTGCAATGATGTTATATGGCTACGGGGTTAGAACATGGCACTTTATTTTAATTTCAACAGGTGATGAAACAAAATAAACTTACTTTATTCTTTGTTGCACATGTAATACTTTAAAGAAAAAAACAATGCAAAACACAATCATTACCGGTCGTTTTAATCACGGGAAATAACGATAATACACATTACTATACAAATTCCAAGGGCATGTAAATTACAGAATCCTGATGTGGAATTATAAGGCACAAGCGGCTTAGGTGTTTTAAAAACAGCGATCAAACACTTCCGCGTGTCGTAATCGGATTGAGAGATTAAAGTACTGAGCATATCGACATTCTCTTAGTAGGTTAATTAATAATTGAATAATTAATTTTAGGTAACTGTCTAGATTAATCATTTCGTTCCACTCTATTACTTTTGATGAATTCTGTAATATGGCTTCAGCTTATGTTTTGTTTACAATGACCAGGACCTCATGTCCTTCTGGCAAAAAATGTATTCGAGCGAAAGAAGTTGAATTTTGACTAACTTTATACTTTTGAAAAATATTTATTGTTCGAGCGAGCGGGGGTATTCGAGTTAACGAAGTTCGAGCCATCGAGGTTTATTTACATAGGATATAATAGAAAATTGGTCGGGACCAACAGATGACTTCGAGTTATCCGGGGTATTCGAGGCAACGACGTTCGAGCGATCGAAGTTTTACTGTAATAATAATAAAACATTAAAAGTTTCTCTTTGGCGAGGGAACATAAAACCAAAACCAATTATTTTTTAAGTAAAATGTCGTTACAGACGCATCTATTTTTAAAGCTTACAGCAGTCACAAAAAACCAGAGAATGGCGTTTTATTTATCTGTATAAAAATTACATCCTAAGATGCATTAAGTCTGCACAGTTAAGCACCCTGCACATGTCCACGTATGGGACATTATCTTGTCCTATGAGCCAGGTATCTTAAAAACTTTAAATAGCTATATATATACTATACCACTATGATTAATAAGGAAGATTTTCTTTCAACTGAAATTTTCTTTAAATGTTTGGTATTTACTTACGGCTAATGAATTTTTTAGCAGGGCAACAACGCCCCTTGCCATCTGTCCAGGATAACCCTGGCAGTTTCGAAACACAAAGGAGTTAAAGTTTGTAACTGGCCTTCGATTTCTCTAGATATGTCTACGATTGAAATGTTTGAGACTACATTGGTGAAAGAGTAGGCCGAGGTGCACCAACATTTACGTCGAACTATAGAAGTTTGTTCGTTTTTATTGGTAAAATATTGGTATAACTTACCTTATGGGTCTTTATAGAAATACGAGAAGAAGAGTGGTTGATTTGTATAAAACAATGAGTGACCAAACACAACACAGATGTATGTGAAGGTGTTAAAATTATTAAAGCAATTGCATTTATATTAAAATGAAATATGTCTGTAAAACTTAAAATTTTTGATTTTGGCTTAGGGTGATGTAAAATTGTCTGGGAGGACCTTGTTATAACCTCAAGCAGACCATTTATAAAACGAAAAAGTTCGATTTAAGGAAAGAAAGAACAATAACTTTTATTTACATATTATACATAAATATTTTATAGCCATAAACATGTAAGATATCTAAAGCAGAGAGAGAGAGAGAGAGAGAGAGAGAGAGAGAGAGAGAGAGAGAGAGAGAGTTTATTAGAGAAGCAATTGCCATCTTTTTGTTCTTCTGTTAAATATTCTTGTAGCAAAACAGCGAATGATTGTTTATTATTGAATTTGTTGCTATTACTGGTATTTAAAATATTGCTCTATACACAAGTGTAAACTGACTCTAATACATCAATATGAAGACAATTGATGCACATTGGGTCGAATTATTTTCTGTCATTTTGACGGATATACAATTAAATTAATTAATTTGAAAGGATCGAAAAAAAGGAAGTCGTTTCTTTAGAATTACGAATAAGAAATTCTTGCTTTGCAAAAGTACTTCATGTACCATGTAATTAAATATTTGGTCAGTAGCATATAGTCAATAGTATATTTTTGGAATGCCTGTATCACTTGATTCACAACTCAAGCTTGATTTGTTCTGTCACATTTAAAAACATAAAAAAGTACATTGTACATTATTTAATTAAAGAAATTTATTTTAGATTTAAACTTAAACTTACCAGAGACATTTGGACATTTAGAAAATTTCTTCTTGTACAATTTTTAAATCCAAAAACATAAAACACGAATATATAATTTCAAATTTCTCTAATTATGAACATTTTAAACTAGGTCTTGGTACTTTTAAATGGTATTTGAACACAAAAATGACCTTAAAATTAAAAACATTTATAAACGTCTCTCTCTAGAAAAAAACAGCGACCACTTATATTTCAGAGCAATGTTATGCGTATCCAATATTTGATATAAGATATCATTTATTTCAAAAGACCTAAGAAACCTCTATTTATTCATTTGATTTTGTTGAATCTAAAAATTCTTGATTTAATATTCGTTTGTTTTGATTGGTTGAATTGTATTTTTATCTTTTAGATAAGAAGATGTTACAGTTAGTTTAGTTTATTCATGGTTATATATTTATCGGACTTTTTTGTAAAGAAATGTATTGACTGATCGTACCTTTACAATAAAATGACTGCTGAACTTAACCCCAAAAGAAGAAAAAACAATAAGTCAATTGTATGTTAAATCTTAAAGGTAAGGCTTTATTTTACATCTAAGTCAATAAAAAATAGTTTATGGCCCATTATACTATCATCATTATCGGTTTATAAGTTCAGCAATGTCTTTTTCAATTTCATTCATTCGTTTTAAACATTAGAGGATATTTACATTAAAATTTATCACATACAAAGATCTTTAGCATTCTATTTATTATAACGCGTTTCCTCTTTCTATTGATTTTTTATATTGGCTTAATTTTCTCTTAAGAAAGTTGTTAAAATTATATATTATTTTTTCTATCTGAATTGAGTTTATATAGATAATAACAATTTGAGTAAGATTAATATTTGTAATAGGAATGTTTTTGTTAAATTTAATTATTTTATTTGATTAACTATGTTATAGCAACTGATTCAAACAATAATAACAGTAATAAAATAATAATAATAATAATGTCCAATATGACACGACACTGTGTCATCAACTTCAATTTTTCATGATGAGATAATTCTACTAAGGATTTTCAGTAATAATTTTGTGATTTCTTTATAAGTTCCAACTTTTTTAAGTAAATATGTTATAATTATGAATTATCGAATACACAAATATATGTATTGCTTGTATATATATCCCTTAATTTTTTTTAACCATGTCCAAAACCAGTTGCGTTTACTTTCAGATAAAGTTCACAAAGGCATCAATTCAATTTAAATTAGGCTTTATATCTATTCATCAACTCGTCAAAGTTTGAAACGGATATTATGAATAAGATGGTGTATAGCCAACAAATATCTATGAATCATGCTGAACGAAATATCAGGTTATTGTTCATTTAATATGATATATAACCTGCAAATGTTTATTAATCAAGCTAGACGAAATATCAAGTTATTGCACAAATAGAGCTTCAGATGTTACTGCTATCGTAATGGTGTCTTCCCAGTCATAAGTGCTAAAAAGTCTGCAATAAAAATATATTTGTGTTTAAATAAACATATAATTACACACAGCTCAATTTAAGTATAATAGGTTCGACTAAAAAAACACAGAAATCTGTTAAACTAAAACGAATTTATTTATTATATACTTTCTAGTGCTTAATAATAATTTGTCTTTGACTGATTTTTGTCACTGTACCTTTATTTTCATAAGTTTAAACTGGTGACTTATAAAGTTATTTATCGATATTTTGTATCTTCTACATTTTTTTTATCCGGGAATAGATTCAAATTTCTTTTGCAGCTTTAAACATCAATTAATTCACTCACTCATTCCAAAACAGAATATTTAATATTGAGCACGATCCCTTTTAATTTGATGATAAACTATGATAAACAAAATGCCAATAACTTTATCAAGACTATTTACAAGTGTTATACTTTGTTGTATATTGTTGTCACAATATCAAAATATTCTACTTTTGTATGCTTTTAGTCGAGTATGTATATTGAAACGAAAAAATATTAAGATTTTCATTGAAATGGAACGAAAAGAAAAAAGTGCTTAAATATCTTGTGTATAATGAAGAAAAAGTTTTATACTGAAATGAACCAAAGAATTAATTATAAAAATTACCCAAAAACCATTCTTAAATTCTAAACATTATTTAAACAGTAAAACCAGTTTTCGTCCAAAACTGGAATAGTTTTCTCAATATCTGTTTATCCTTTTTTAATTTTTTTTTTAAATTTGTAATGACTTGCCCTTTTATGTTTTGACTACCACTGATCATGTTGTTTATCTGCATTTCAATATTCGTATACTTGCTTTAAGCCTTGTGATCAGTGGTCGCAGACTCAGCAGCATAAAACATCCATCCATCCATCCATTCATGCATATATGTTTATTTTTCTCTGTTTGCACTTTTTACTTAGCTACTATAACCACATTTTATTTCATTTTTATATTACTTTGTTATACATACCATTGTAATTCACTTGTCCGTCGCCGTCAGCATCAGCATGTTGAACCATGGCGTCAACTTCTTCTTCCGTTAGTCTTTCTCCCAGAGCCATCATTACCATTCGTAATTCGTGTTTACCAATCACTCCGTTACCGTCCAAATCAAAAACCTTAAACGCTTCCCTTATTTCCTCGTCTGAGTCTGTGTCCTTCATCTTGCTCACCATCATTTGGAGAAATTCGTCAAATTCTATAGTTCCATTTCCTGGAATAAATAATTAGACAATTAAACACTAAAATGCAATCAGTATGTTTCTGATTTTTTGCATGGTAAATTACAAACGTGTCTATTATTGACCGCCTCTGGTGCTTGAATTTAATATTTCTCGCATTCGAGGCTACTTTTTAAGGTGCTAGCTATTTGTGTGAATTCTGGTCAGGTAAAATAAACGTGAACATTCCTTGAAAGATTACACGTGATCAAGTTAGCCATTTAGTTTAACCACAAAAGGAATGACTTCCTATGTTGAAACCCTCATAGCGAACGATTGCTGAATCAAGATTAATGATCGAGTATTTAGAATAGAATTGTTTGCACGATTATCAATAAACTTCTTGAGATTTTAATGTTTCAAAATGATGTGTATCCTTAATCTTGAGATTTTAAGGGTTCAAAAAGATGTGTATCCAGAAACTCCACTGTGAAAAATTGTTTCTGAAGTATTCAACTCGGGGCTACCTAGCATTTATTGACTGAAAGTTGCACGTGCCAAAGAAATTTAAAACCAAAACACCAACTGAAGAAGTCACGACCACTGTGTTTTGGGAATGCAAGAGTGTTTTGTTGATTAAGGTATATCTAACAAAGCAGTTAAAAGAAGAAGTTAAGCCAGAGTGTGTTTCTAATTATTCACAACCATGATCTTTTGCATAAGTCAAAAATTGCACAAGTCATTGTTCGCGAATGTACATTAGAACAATTTAATAATGCAACTTATAGTTTTGATCTGTTTCCTAAATCATTATAATCTGTTCGAATCTTTAAATTTATAGAAAACCAGAATATCACAATATCAGTTCAATATGTTATAGAGAAAAGCCGAAAACTGTCCATTCTGTGAAAGAAAGGATTGATCGAGGCCCGTAGGGCCGAGATCAATTCTTTCTTTCACAGAATGGGCAGTTTGAGGCTTTTCTCTAACTTAAAACTTTAAATCCTTTGTGTTCCTAAAATACAACTTTTAATCACCCTTTCATTAAATAATGGACAGTTGTAGATTACAGGATTTCTTTCATAACTTAATGGACAGTTGTAGTTAATTCAATAGTGTGTTTAATGAAGTGTATTCAGTCATACACAGAAACACATAATGCATACTTTTTTGTGATTTGCTTGTGTAAGACTACAAAACATGCTCATGCCATGTGCTTTCATTTGTAAAGATGCCATCAGATAGTGAAGACATATTTTTACTCGGTCAAAATTTACCCCATTTAACAAAGATATAATCAGTTAATGGAAGTTAGTTATATTTTACAGTGTAGATATTTTAATATTAGTGTTCAATCTGCCAGTAAAAAGATAAAATTTGTGCAGAATGAAAAACCAAATGTTTGTGAAATTGTTGACAGTTTAGGTGAGACAACTCCGTGTTGATTCCGGAAATATATCATTTCCAGGAGGTGCTTACCCTTCCCTGATCGAAGTTCACGTGTATAACATATTTCGCCAGTTTGCAAGGATGTTACTTTGTTTTTGGGATTGTGATACGGACAAGGACTGGTATGTTTGTTTTATTCCAGCTATTTTACATTCAGTTTTTAAGTTCAAACTAATATTCGTGTGGATGTTTACATGGAAATTGTACATGTGTTCAATTTTGAATGCAAAAATGGAATTTATACATTTTTTTGCTGGTTTTTGATTTTTTTAAGAATACAATGAGTTCAAACGTCTATGGTGTGTTTCTGTTCGTATTGAACACTTCACCTGTAACTGTCCAATAAGTTGATATTTCTGTACATTCTGGCTGTCCATTCGGTTAGTTAATGTACAGATTCTTTAACTTATTGGACACTTACAGGTAATAAATGGCGATTAAGCTAGTTAATGTACAAAAAAGACAAAGGATGCTGTCATAGCAATGTTTTAAATATAAATAATTCAAAATACGTGTAATATGGAAATAAATGCGCTTTACATAAATCCTTAAAATGACCACTATAAAAGGAATTTGTATAGTCTTGTAAAGAAGATTTGGAAAATAGATCTGACGCTTATTATGTGTCATTAACAATGTCCATCATCCCTTATAGGTAATTACTGTCTACCTATAATGTATATCATATTATAGTTAAATCTAGACGATTTCGGCGATTTTATTGGTATTTGACATTAAAACTGGATTAGTGTCAGATTTTAAAATGTCTAGATTATTTATCTATATGAGGTGATATACAGACAAACAAGAGGAATTGTTAAAACCCGGACAGTAATGATGATTCCTTCAGTTCTATTTATTTTATTTTATAGGGAGGGTAAACTGTAGTGTCATGTGTTACTTTGGAATTTTTATGAAATAATGTAATTCATGTGCTACTTTCGATTTGTATTATTTAATAAAAATTTGAAAGGATCACATGTCAGTACTAACACGTTACTGTTAAAGTGACACACATTCTAAATCTGTTAAAATTTAGGCTTATTAAAAAAATTCACATGTCAAAATCTTTATTTCGTAAATAAATACTTAATGTTACAATAAAAACAATTCCTGTTTATCTCTTTAACCTTTTGCCATGCATCGCTTTTTGTATTTTATAAATATTAATTTTAGTCAAAACAGTACGTTTGGTGTTGTTTTCACAATTAAAGAAAGACATGTTTGTATTTCTATAATATTTCGCAGAAATTTTAGCAAACGTTACTATGAAGTTACTTTTACACTTTTAAATACTTCAATTAGAATACTTGATGGAAAACTTTATTCAAAATAGTTTTGATCGAAATCAATCTGCTTATAATATCTTTTATGTTCCGTCAAAGCTCACAAAGAGAAGAACATCTTGGAATACGTAAACGTTTATATTAAAATAAATAGCATTATAATTCTCAAAAAATTATAATTTTCTACAGAGCTGCATTCATTAAAGTTGCTTATCCTTTTAACATTAAATTAAGTTTGTACTCGTGAAAGAAAACCTACAGTTGAAGTTTTTCTGAGATGTTTTGTTAAATCCTTCCATCTTTAATTAACTTTCAAGAAGTATATGATAACGTTTTTTTAAAAACAAAGATATTCCAAACTTAGCTCAAAGTTCTGATCCAGTTTTGAAAATCTTAAGAATTCCTTAAATTGACTTTTATCAAAGACCTTGATCAATTTGTTTAGTGTAAACCTACCATTTCAGCTGCACCAAAAGCCACAAGTAATTAGTAACACATATTGTATGCGTTTCGGGTCAATTTGGAAATAAAAATGTTTAAATCCATGACATATATATTCGAACTGTCATCCAAAACTTTATATTTAGTACTATCTTTATCTTCATATTATCTAGCCTACTATGACGTAATATTTGCGTTATAATTTTTCCACTGAATACATTTTTATAATTACAATTTAGAACATTTGTTATTTTATTGCAAATCACAACTTCTATGTAAAACGAAACTCTGAGTAAACTTTATATAGACAGCAGAACAATGGCATTTATAAATATAGAACTTATCAGTTATACAACTTAAATTTCTAAGACAATTTAGCCTTTATTGATTAAAATATACAATTGCTATCAATACATGTATTTTAATTATCACAATAATTCAATCTTAAAATCAGAAGAACTCATTATATAAGAAATGCATATCGAATTATAACCGATACCATCTCACAAATTAAAACTTCAAAAGTTGTACCAAGTAATTGAAATATAGGAATATGAAACTTAATAACGTTTTGTTCATCAAATGAAATAGTTAAATATATTCATTTGTCTATCAAAAAGAATGAAATGTTTGAATAAAGTATTCCACCGTCAATGTTGACATATCAGATGGAATATAATTTAGTTATCCACTGTCATTCTCTACTTTGTCTAACAGATAGAATAGTATTTGATATGGAAATAGAGTACAAGAAACCAATTTTGTAAAAACAAATAGAATGAAATTAGAAATTAAGTAATTTTAATCTTTGTCGACGATAAAATTGAAGTTGGGCGTATAATAACTTATCATCGATATCGGTTTTGTCTAGAAATGGAATGGAATACATGTATAGAAATTAAGCTAGTAATGTTCTATATCGACCTCTTTGTGGAATGGAATGTGGAAGTAAAGTAATCTACCTTTGATATCGATTTTTTTCATTAAAGGAATGGAATAATGAACTTAGATAACGTGTCATCTGTTTTTACTGTTTTTTTTTTAAATATATTGAATGGAATTTTTTAATAAAGTATCCTACCATCAATATCAACTTCATCTATCATCTTCTGTAATTCTTGATGGGTCGGGTTACTACCCAGGGAGCGCATTACTGACCCCAGTTCCTTTGTAGATATCGTGCCATCACCGTCGCTGTCAAAAAGGCTAAAGGCCTCTCTAAACTCTATAATTATAAGTACTTAAATAAGAAATATAATATCAATAGTATCAACGATATCAAATATTGTCTGAAAATATCTTGTCATTAAAATAAAAGTTTACAAATATATGATGGCATTTTTATACGATGGCGCCAATTAGTATCCAAAGAATTTCTTACCAAATTCCTTCATTTTGCCATTATATTTAGTTAATTAGTTATATTTTCAAAGCTAATATTTTTGTTTTTTCATTACCGATATTCTCCGTATTTTTAATTGTGTGCTTATTGAAAATTGAAACTTGTAATATCTGAAGATATTTGTAACTGTTCGAACTGGAATGTCTAAAGATGTTTTACCGTAGATGTTTAGTGGTAAATAATTCCGCTATGGTGATCACATTATTTTAAATACTTTTTGGCATAGAAACTTGAAAATCTAAATTTTGCCTGGCTTCATTTATATTTTGTTACAACCGTTGATGTTTAAAATGTTCCTGTTTATTCAGTCGCCTTTGAAAATCATTTTTTCTTCCAGGGAGATCGTGAGCATTACTTTTGAATTAAGTGAGGTCGGATCCACAGGTAAAACACGAGAAAACATCCTTCGGGGTAAAAATTATTTTTCTATTCAAATTTCAACATAAGTTTTCATCATAAAGTCTTTGTTAGAAAATAAAGCAACATAAATGAATAAAACATACCCTTTTTCTCATCCTCTGTTAAATCTTCCTGAAAAAGAAAATAAAAAATTCAAATCGTTATTAGGTAAACAAGATGGAGCAAATTATTTGCTTAATGCCATTTTTTATGACAAATTAGTGATAGTGTCATAAACCATTTTTGAATTTAATCATAAAATACATTCAAAAATGGTATATGACAATTGTACTAGTTTACTAAAATACATTAGTTTCCCCTATAATGTTCTTAGCGACTGTTAATATCAACAAACATTAATTTTTTGTACAGTTTTCCATAAAATCAAATTCGTAAACTAAAAACCATTAATGTTATTCCGTTTCACACCTCGAGACATTTATCTTGAAAAAAGTTTCACATTGTCAGTGAATTACAAAAATTAACAATCATACATATTGTTAATAGTAAAATACAAATCTAAATATTACCATTAATTGACAGATATTCTTATGTTCTTCAAATTAAAAAAAATGCTGAATAAACAGTCCTTTAACAGAAATAACGGCAATGTTGATGTTTTTCTAGTTAAACTTACTAAATCAGGTACATTATAAAGTTGTTCAGATTCGTGCAATATCATATGATACGTGTTTACTTGAGCTCATATAAACTAATATCTGTTTATTTACCTGAACACACCTGTGTGTAAAATTTTAATATCAATAATCATATATCTTTTACTATTTATCCCTGATCAAATTAAACGATCTAAAGTATTTGGTAAAGCGAAAAAAAATCAAATCCCAGACGAACTCTTGTTACCTTGATATTACTGTAGCATGAATAGAAATACCGATATATCGATATATATATATATATATATATATCATGTTTCACGTAAGTTTTGAGTACAACTCTTTTTTTCCTACCGTGATTATAATTTTATCTGTAGGTATAGGATATTTTCTTATGAAAGAAGGTTGCAATTTGCATAGGTCTAGATATAATGACTGCTAAAGCAGTGTTAATACTTAATTGATCACGTTGCAGTTTTTGTGCGACTTTTCTTGCAAAAGCTGGAATCAGCCCCAGAACAAAACAAGAAAAAATAATAAAATGCTACATCATTATATATCTTTAAGCTATCAATGCTCTTAAAAATGCAGATAAAATAATGCTAGCGATGTTATTATTTTCCCAAAACTTTTTTTATATAATGGTCTTGGCAAAACATTCACATATCTGGTAGTTGTATCTTTTGAATAGCGTCTGTAAATGTACGTTAGGGGTGTTATTAATGATTCAATGTATTCAATACATTCTGAAGAAATGTTGTGTGCCAACTGTTTTGTAGGAACAAATACTTTTTATATTTTTCGTAGGAACACAATGCTTCGGAATGCAGAAATATTATTTATTTTTATTTTCTATCGAATATTTTCCCCACAAATCCTTGAAAAAATGATGTGCAAAAGCAAAGTTTAAGTAACCAGACCAAAAATTTATGTTTGTCAGACTCTAAACAATACACGGCCATATCTGGTCAGGTTAGTTAGATCAGTTTGTCTGCAACAGATTTTTAAAACCGTATTTTCATGTTGGAGAACCTAACCGATACTTAACAGGAGGATTTGTCCAACAATCTAAAATATATAATGTGCTGTTAAATCTTAATTGAAAAATACATTGATAAAAATATGACAAAATCACCAGTCATATATATATATATATATATATATATATATATATATATATATATATATATATATATATATATATATATATATATATATATATGAATGATGTTTAACTCACCACTCGTAAAGGAATATCCCAACTAAACAATCGCTGCATAGTTGTAATACTGATGTCAATTAAAAACACATTTTATATTTCAACAAGAAATATTTACCCCTTAAAACTGAGTATAGACTACAAGATATGATTATAATTGAAATAAAAAAGTTTTAAATAGAGCACTTTGAATGCTTTATCTATTGAAAAAAAGACTTACGGGCCTAAAAAGTAAACTTTATAAACGGATATATCAATACGAAGGCTTTGTTTCTGATCTTTTTTCTATTGAAATTAAATCGCCCTTAAAATGATCTTTTATTTTTTAATGGTTAAATAATTGAAAACATGTCATTTGAAATGTATATTTACCTAAATACTCAAAATGATAAACCGAGTTAAATTACCTGTCTTGTTAAGAGTGACCCAAAAATCTAGATAAACCATTTGTGTTTTTGTATTTTGTTTTCGTTTTTGAGATAAATTTACAGAAAGTCCTTATATCTTTAAACTATATATTAATGACATGCTAGAAAGTTGTAATTTGATTTGAAACTGAAAACTAAAAAAAGCCAATAAAATCAAGAACAACAAAATGAACAAAAACAATAATAATAAAGACATGTATGTGTATTGAAACACACACCGATAAACGCCGACTCTAAAAGGACGCTAGAGTCATTATATTGAGCTCATTGTATAAGATTCAAAGTTTTACCGAAATAACGAATCACATGTTAATGTCATGATACGGTGTTGGTAAAATCCAGGGAATGACACCCCCCACATACCTTGAAGCTCTGTTATTAGTAACTTTTATCATGAACAGACAGTTTGTTATATTAATTATCGCTATCTGAACATCATTTAACGAACACTATTAAGAGTGCACCAGAATAAATTCCGAGCTCAGGAGCCGCAACAAAGTTAACAAAGTATATACTTAAATAAAAGCATGTATGTGTCATGACGCAAACCCTTAGATTCTATTGATCGCGATTAAAATATGAAATAATTATCTAATAATTATCATTACACTTGGAACATTGCAATGATTAATTGTATTATTTTTTATTCTATCCTTTTATTCTATTTTGAAAATTTGTCAAATTTAAGTAACATATTCGATAAAACATACGTTAAAAACTTACATATTTACGCCTTGTATCTTGTGGTTCTTCTCTTATCCAAGGGGTTTGAAGATGTATGTTTATTTGGTTAAAAACCGGATCAAATAATTGTCTGGAATGATTGATCAGTAAAGCTACAGGATCCTCCATATTTCCAATAAAATTATATCAAATATATCCCGTTAATGTACATTATATAACCCTAGATATTGCTATGGCAGGCGATATATATTAACTGTCTCTTCTTTGTAACCATTTGAATTATTCTTAATTATCTTATTTTGAATAATTAAATTCAAAGTTGTGAAATTTAAAACATTCATTTAACAAAATATATTACATGACTGACCTTCAAACAAAAACTCGAGAGTTTCACAAAGTGCAATTTTATTCTTAAATAACAAAGCGTGGTAATTAGAACATATTCAGCTACAAAATACTATGAAGATTGAATCGTTATTTTTATATGTGTTTACCTTGTAAACTGAAAATTTATTTATTTTTTATTGGTTTGTAATTTTTAAATTACATGCATAGTAGGTATACATTAATAAATACAGACGTGTAACCAAATTCAAAATTCAAATTATATATGCATTTTCTTTTAAAAAAATCAATTACTTTTCGTGTCACAAAGCGTCTAAAAACATTGATACAATCTACACTAAAATAATACAAGAAATTCTAGAAGTGCTCTGAGCCTTCCTTAAGTTAAATACGTGTATTATGGTTTGTTTTAACTTCATCACAGTGCTTAAATCTTAGAATAATCTTTTGGGTCATTTATCAGTCTTTGTATCATTAGAAATGTATTTTATCAT
Source organism: Tegillarca granosa (assembly GCA_029721355.1). NCBI lineage: Eukaryota > Metazoa > Mollusca > Bivalvia > Arcoida > Arcidae > Tegillarca > Tegillarca granosa. The sequence goes on from CM056595.1 coordinate 6,955,879, forward strand.
CTTTGAGTTCGTATCTAATATACTTTTGCTTCTATGGCTTCGTGGTTCTTGAAATTGTAACATTAAAGTACCAGAGTGTTAAATATTTAAAAACCACAACGATCACATTTACAGAATGGTTTGAGTTTCATCGTAATGATAACATGTGAAAATGGAATTTTTAAAATTTCAAATATCAGAAACAGCTTATGGCAAAAAGACAAAAGCACTCAGCTTTAAATCTGGTATAAAACAGCACACATTAAGTTATATTATTTAAGATTCTTTAGACTTAATGTATTTATTTAGACTATGGATATAATTAAGCCGTTTTTCTAAAAATTAAAAAAAAAAATTGAACTTCTATCTTTTACATTTAATCAAATTTATTTTGAGTTAAATAACGTTTCTAGTCTTTTTTAAATAAACGTAAGTAAATGGATTTTAAAATGAACATAATACAATTTGATCGAAACACCGTCATTACAAAAATGCAGTTACACAATTAATTATCTATTTTAATGTACTAGACGACCATTCTCGTCATTTTATATGACACATTAATGCATTCATAATTATTAGTACATGTAAATACTAACACCTAAGTATGAATTGTCTGTATCATACTTTTAAGTAATTAAAAACTCTTTTTTCAGACGGCATCATTAAAATCTGTACAAAAATGTGATTTACCTACAAATGGTATGATTTAGAGGTTAAGTTTCAGTTACGGTTCCCTAGTTTGTTGATCGGCATTAGTGATATAGTTAATATATCGACGGAGTTAATTTCAGTTAATTGATTAGCAGTGGTGATTTAGAGTAAGGTGTTCAGCAGTGGTGATTTAGAGTAAGGTGATTAGCAGTGGTGATTTAGAGTAAGGTGATTAGCAGTGGTGATTTAGAGTAAGGTGTTCAGCAGTGGTGATTTAGAGTAATGTGATTAGCAGTGGTGATTTAGAGTAAGGTGATTAGCAGTGGTGATTTAGAGTACGGTGATAAGCAGTGGTGATTAAGAGTAAGGTGATTAGCAGTGGTGATTTAGAGTAAGGTGATCAAAAGTGTTTATTTTATTTTATTTTATTTTTTATTTTTTTGGTAATGTGATCGTCAGTGGTGATTCATGGTAAGGTGATCGCCTATAGTGATTTTGGAGTAAGGTGATCAGCAGTAGTGGTTCGGCTTAGGGGATAAGCAGTGGTGATTAAGAGTAAACTGATCAGCAGTGGTGATTTGGTGTAAGGTGATCAGCAGTGGTAATTTAGAGTTAAGTGATCAGCAGTGGTGATTTGGTGTAAGGTGTTCAGCAGTGGTGATTTAGAGTAAGGTGATCAGCAGTGGTGATTCAGAGTAAGGTGATCAGCAGTGGTGATTTAGAGTAAAATGATAAGCAGACTTGATTTAGAGTAAAGTGATAAGCAGTGGTGATTAAGAGTAAAGTGATCAGCAGTGGTGATTTAGAGCAAGGTGATCAGCAGTGGTGATTAAGAGTAAAGTGATCAGCAATGGTGATTTAGAGTAAGGTGATCAGCAGTGGTGATTTAGAGTAAGGTGATCAGCAGTGGTGATTTAGAGTAAAGTGATCAACAGTGGTGATTTAGAGTAAAGTGATCAGCAGTGGTGATTTAGAGTAAAGTGATCAGCAGTGGTGATTTGGTGTAAGGTGATCAGCAGTGGTGATTTAGAGTAAAGTGATCAGCAGTGGTGATTTGGTGCAAGGTATTCAGCAGCGGCGATTTAGAGTAAGGTGATCAGCAGTGGTGATTTAGAGTAAAGTGATCAGCAGTGGTGATTTAGAGTAAAGTGATAAGCTGAGATGATTAAGAGTAAATCGATCAGCATTGGTGATTTAGAGTAAGGTGATCAGCAGTGGTGATTTAGAGTAAGGTGATCAGCAGTGGTGATTTAGAGTAAAGTGATCAACAGTGGTGATTTAGAGTAAAGTGATCAGCAGTGGTGATTTAGAGTAAAGTGATCAGCAGTGGTGATTTGGTGTAAGGTGATCAGCAGTGGTGATTTAGAGTAAAGTGATCAGCAGTGGTGATTTGGTGCAAGGTATTCAGCAGTGGTGATTTAGAGTAAGGTGATCAGCAGTGGTGATTTAGAGTAAGGTGATCAGCAGTGGTGATTTAGAGTAAAATGATAAGCAGACTTGATTTAGAGTAAAGTGATAAGCAGTGGTGATTAAGAGTAAAGTGATCAGCAGTGGTGATTTAGAGTAAGGTGATCAGCAGACTTGATTTAGAGTAAAGTGATAAGCAGTGGTGATTAAGAGTAAAGTGATCAGCAGTGGTGATTTAGAGTAAAGTGATCAGCAGTGGTGATTTAGAGTAAAGTGATCAGCAGTGGTGATTTGGTGTAAGGTGATCAGCAGTGGTGATTTAGAGTAAAGTGATCAGCAGTGGTGATTTGGTGCAAGGTATTCAGCAGCGGTGATTTAGAGTAAGGTGATCAGCAGTGGTGATTTAGAGTAAGGTGATCAGCAGTGGTGATTTAGAGAAAATGATAAGCTGAGATGATTTAGAGTAAAGTGATCAGCAGTGGTGATTTAGAGTAAGGTGATCAGCAGTGGTGATTTAGAGTAAAGTGATCAGCAGAGCTGATTTAGAGTAAGGTGATCGGCAGTGGTGATTTAGAGTAAAGAGATCAGCAGTGGTGATTTAGAGTAAAGTGATCAGCAGTGGTGAGTTAGAGTAAAGTGATCAGCAGTGGTGATTTAGAGAAAGGTGATCAGCAGTGTTTTTTTTTGTTTTTGTTTTTTTTTTTTTTTTTTTTTTTGGTAATGTGATCAGCAGTGGTGATTAAGAGTAAGGTGTTCAGCAGTGGTGATTTGGTGTAAGGTGATCAGCAGTGTCGATTTAGAGTGAGGTGATCAGCAGTGTTTTTTTTTTTTGGTTATGTGATCGTCAGTGGTGATTCGTGGTAAGGTGATCGGCTGAAGTGATTTTGGAGTAAGGTGCACGGCAGTAGTGGTAAGGTGATCAGCAGTTGTGATTTTGTGTAAGGTGATCAGCAGTGGTGATTTTGTGTAAGGTGTTCAGCAGTGGTGCTTTAGAGTAAGGTGTTCAGCAGTTGCGATTTGGTGTAAGGTGATCAGCAGTGTCGATTTTGAGTAAGGTGATCAGCAGTGGTGATTTAGAGTAAGGTGTTCAGCAGTGGTGATTTAGAGTAAGGTGTTCAGCAGTTGCGATTTGGTGTAAGGTGATCAGCAGTGTCGATTTTGAGTAAGGTGATCAGCAGTGGTGATTTAGAGTAAGGTGTTCAGCAGTGGTGATTTAGAGTAAGGTGATTAGCAGTGGTGATTTAGAGAAAATGTTCAGCAGTGATGATTTAGAGTAAAGTGATCAGCAGTGGTGATTTAGAGTAAGGGGATCAGCAGTGGTGATTTAGAGTTAGGTTCTCTGCATTTTTGCTTGAAGGTAGGAGAATTTCTTTTGCTGTTTTTGAGTTTTTGGAAATTGGAAATGGTTTTACACTTGACAAACTTATGCATATTAATACCAAAACCATGTGAATTTTGAATGTTGCAAACTTTGTGCTGACAATGCATCTGATCTCTTCTGGAGTTTCCGTTATTTCCGTTTTTGTGCAGTTTTTGTTATTTGTAACTTGATTTCCGCTTCTGATTACAACTTCACTGACTAATAAACTTCAATATTACCACTTAATATAAACTTTGTAAATTATAAAGTCAACATAATGATTTTTATTTTTATTTTTGACATTAATTCTCATAAAAGATGTACTCGGTATGCGAGAATAGATACAAATATTTCCATGACACATTTATCTAGACTAGTAACACGATATTACTGGATGCCATACTGTTTTATTACATTATTGAATGACGGCGACATATTTATTTACGCGTAATGGTCTGTGGCGGTGTTATCACACACAATTAAGCACACAGTTGCAGAAACTTTTATTTTGTCTCAATATTTATTTATCGTTGGTTTCGTATTCGAGTCCATTTATCTTATGCATATTTATAATAAGGCATGTACTAAGTGCCAAAATATGAAATTCTGCTCTAACTTCTTTGTCATGTGCTACTTTTGAATTTTTATAAAATAATACAATTCAAAAGTAGCACATGACAATTAATTGTCATGTGCTACTTTTTAATTGTATTATTTTATAAAAATTCCAAAGTAGCACATGACATCTTTATAACTATGAAGGTAATTGGGGAACATTATTGGATGCTATGCACATGAAATAAATATCACAGTGAAGTAACATTTACTTGTCATATAATATACAATGGAATTCCCCAGAACTCACTGTGTTTGTACGGGACAATTATTTCTACTGGCAATGGAATCGCATAAATTGTCGTTTTCACGTAATAACGCCGTTTTGGGGGAATATTTGACATAAACTTTATTCATTTCATTCCGCACAATCGTTAAAAGGTACGCTGGCGAGTTTCATTATGGACGTTTAAGTAGATAAATTAGCTGCAATATTGACTGTAAAATGTAAAATTTTCACCGAAGCAAATAACTAGGTTGATATTTACCACGTACGGTAGCTTAGTAGGTGGAGTGCTCGCTTTGTATGTGGGAGGTCGGGGTTTGAACCCCGGTCGGGTCTAAGACTTCAAAATAGGTAGTGAATATTCTTTCGCCAAACACTCGGTATTAGAAATAAAAAGTTACGGGGTCCCTTGGAGGAGATAATCCGTGATAAGCTAATGGACTCTCCCTGTACACTGCCCTTAGCGCACTGCTAAGGTATTTTTTTTGTGGCCATTTTAGCTATAGCTTGTGGCGTCTCGATATTCTTTACTGGGACGTTAAACCCCATTAAATCAATCAATCAATCAATAGGTTGATATCTTATTTCGTTAATGTGCTAAAAATTCATAACGGTTTAAATATATAAACTCTAACCCTACCAATATGGACCAAACAATCAAGACGAATAACGTTAAACTTTCGAATCAATTATCACCGTAAACACAAAGGTGATGTTGTTATTCTGACCATGACGTCACTAGTTTTTGTTGTTAATTGTTTCCAAAATCACACGTTACGTCATTTTTTCTCAAGTCCGTGGACAGATTAACCAATTTCAGAATGTTTAATTTGAATTATTCGAAATATTGTTTATTTATCAAAAGTATAAAACTTGCATGGAAACATACAATATTTTATAAAAATAAACTAATTTCTAAAGTCTAGAAATATATAAAGTTGCAGATTGGAAACTCTTTCTTGTTATGGTTCGATCCTTCATGTACACTCCGGAACAAAACGCAACGAAAGCAGGAATCAATAATACAACAATATTGACATATTGTTATATACGGTATAAAAAGTCACTGCTAAAACATTTAAATAAGGCAAAAACTGATAAATAATGGATTAAATGCGTGATATTTAGAAATGCAATGATTCTGTCTTTACCAGCAATGACATTTGTATGAGCCATAGATGACCGATTTATTTTTTTCTCCTGATTAAATTATTAATACACGTTCCAGTGAACGGAATTGCATGTAGTTAACCGAAAGGAATAACAATAATTTCAACAACAACAATAAAAAAAAAATAAAATGAATAATAATAATAATAATAATAATAATAATAATAATAATAATAATAATAATAATAATAATAATGATGATGATGATGATGATGATGATGATTATGATGAGGATGTAGATGATGATGATGATGATGATGATGATGATGATGATGATGATAATAATAATAATAATAATAATAATAATAATAATAATAATAATAATAATAATAATAATAATAATATCACTGCCAGCGCAGTTATTTAGTTTTAATTGCAAGTTAGTGAAAGATATAGCACTTTCATTTCAATCAAATGATTAAAAAGAAAATTATCTAAATGTAATAAACCGAAAACGTAAATGACAAACCCTAATCTGATCTGGCATTTGAGAAATTTTAAAAGTCATAAAAACCTTATTTTACAAAAACGTGTACGTACAATCCGGAAAATACATAGATGTGATATGATTCAAGATTGTTGCTATGATGTAAATCAATGTAAAAATGACTTGAATTAATATATTTACCTTCACTAGTTCCATCTTTAACCGGTAAATCAAGCTATTTTTCAACTACGATTATTTCTCAGATAAGATCCACAATATTAAGATAAAACTGATACATGGACATATTTTTATGACTTCTCGAATATAATTTTACTGACGGGAAAATACTTTTATTGTGACAGGTACACAAACGGAAAGATTGTACATATTAATCATAATAAAGTGAATTATACGTGTGTGATCTATAATTGAATTAGGTGTTACAAAAACATTTACTTTTATCGACAAAATAAAACTTACATAGATGTAAAAAAAGGACGTCATAGATTTATATTCTTATATTGAGTATCGAAATTTAAAAAGTTGGAGGCCCATAAGGGACATGAAAAAATTGATTATATCAAATATATATATTTGATTGGAAGGTTTTTGTGTTGTTCTGTTAATAAACGTCGAATCAGCAATTATTCAACTATTTGCAGCGGGAGCAGGGTATTAATATCTATGGATTAATAAAAAACAAGTTTATATGCGTGAGATGTGCAAGTGTGTATCATGGCCTGTTTGGTAGACAGCATTCAGAGTGATTTTTGTAAGGTGCTAACTCACCAAGTCAGTATGCCGATGAGCATATATTTCTTGGTCTCTAGTTCTTTATCGTGACACCGGTTGAATCAGTTGTAATTCTGTTCTTCTAATGCTGAGCGCAAGGCGCAGAAGTAATATCTAAAATTTTGAAGTCTTATGTATGACCCGGCTGGTTCCGAACCTACGACCTCCTGATCTCGAGACGTACTTTCTGCTACTGAGCCACCGAGGAAGTCAATAGATTTGGGACGCTCTCCATAATAAACGGGGGGGGGGGGGGGGGCGCTCTAAATTGTGTAAAGCGTTCCATATAATAATACACATATCATTTATTATGTAAACTCAATTTACCAAAACATATGTCACATTTAGAGATTAATTTTTTTTTCTTATTTGTTAAAATTTTAATATTCTATAGTTGCTTAATGAATCACTTCTTACAATATTTTTTAAATAGATGTCCGTCTCAAGTGACCGTACAAAACGATATATATACATTTTGAATTTACTAACTTTAAATTGAGTTAAAATCGAATAAATATTTGAACAAGAAATATAACCTTTTTAACACATTGCATCCTTTGTATGTGGTCTCTTGGACAAAGAGAAATCCAAACTGGAAAATAAACTTTATTTACAAACATACAGACAAGTTATTCATCTTAATTTTAATCTATTTTGTTATTAAGTCAAGACCTCAGCGCGAGCGAGGTCTTGGTATAACACAAAATCCCGGTGAAAGCGACATGTGCTAACAGCTTGTACACCAAACTAACTTTTTATATACAAGGTCACGAATCGAACACATATCGGATGATATTAATGGAGGTAGTTATATTCGACACCTACGTTTTTATTTTGCTTATTATCACGCAATTATTTGCTTTATTTCGAGATGACCGTCTTTATGATAATTTCTTTAACATGGCTTTAGTCTGCATTGTTTAGAAACTTTTACTGTGCGTATTGAAGATTTCAATTAACATCTCCAACACAACCGGAAAAATTTTAGAAATTTTAACTTTGTGTATGAATTTGTCCCTGCAAACATTTGAAGCTTATGTTATCCTGGCCCCAGTTGCACAATCATTCACTCAATTGAGTGTATACTCAACTCAATTATTACGATTTTTCTATCATCAATATTTTAAATGTAAGTTTTATGAGACAATGTTTTGTTTTGTTCAACAAATCTACACTAAACAATTTAAATATAACATTAGATATTCAATCTTAACTGTGTAATGTCTTAAAAAAATTGACATTGAAATATGAATTGAGTTGAGTGTACACTCAAATGAGTGAATGATGGGGTCAGACATACAACCATTATCTCACAATTTATGTTTCCGATACAGTCAAACCTGTCTATAAAGGCCACCCATGGGAATCAATTAAAGTGGCCTTTATGAACAGGTGGCCTTTATATACAAGTTCAAATAATACAGACAATGAGTGAATGGGAGAGAATTTTATTGGCCTTTATAAGCAGGTGGCCCTTATAGAGAGGTGGCCTTTAAGGCAGGTTTGACTGTATTTGGTTTGTAAAATGACATGTTCTCAACACAAAATTGGATGTAAAAATAATCAGAGTAGATTAATTGATTTTTATTTAAAGGACTTACTTTTTTGTACTCAAAACGCCATATAAAGAATCATATTTACAGCAAATAATTTATCAAAGCCTTTCATCTCAGTCTTTACTTGGGAGTGTACTCAATAAATAAGCAGAGCAATAGTTTTATTTGTTATAACAATTGTGTATTCAAATCAGTAATGTATGTTTTTGTGTACACATCTTAGTAAAACTATGAGAAAAGCAAACATTCATCATTTATTATTTAATAATGGATTAAACACTTATAACTTTTATTATTACATTGCATTTTACGTAAGTGCATAACTGCACCCTTCATACATTGTTTATGCATGTACTTTATCTGTAAATTGTGTATAACTTTTCCCAATTTGATAAACAGGTATATATATATATATATATATATATATATATATATATATATATATATATATATATATATATATAGTGCAACTTCCGAATACCGGCCTCGTTTCGGACCGAGGAATTTGGCCGGTATTCAGAGGGACCGGTATTTAGAGGGCCTTATAAATCCGGTAGTCCAATCCGGTCCGAATCTCTTTCATTTCAGAATTTTATCAAACGGTGCATTGACAAAATACGTAAATGTCATTATATACATTCTCATAAGCATTGATTTTACATGTAATTCTTGAACTTAACAAGTATTTTGTGTAAAAATCCAAATCTTACAAACTGGAAGATCATAACAAATAACTGTAATATATCCAAAACGGATACACGTATGCTGCTATTGTTAGTTAGTCATAAAAGTTACTGTTTCCGGTTGAAAATGAAACAATTTATTTTTCAAAATATATATTTTTTATAAATTGTTTACGCTATTAACAACGTATGAAACAAAAATATTATCTAAATAACTTAAAACGACGACCGATTCGTTAATTACAAGCCTATTTGGTATCTCTAGTGACAGGTTTCCGGATCGTGGTGACAGAAATGTGTTGATATAACATAGTAATATTATATTGTTTAAAAAGTGTCTGAATAAATAAAAAAGAAAATAATGATTTTTTAAATAAAAAAAAACTTCTTAATATTTTTTGCATTGCGCGGGTGATATGAATATAATTGTTTATGAAACTTCTTGATCATATTCAAGTGAAGGGTACTTGACGGGTAAAAACCTCGAAATAAAGAAATAAAGAAATTAAAACCATCAGAAAAACAATAATTGCAATAATTACGATTCATTAATGCATTGCGACTCTAAAAGGTCGGTTTTCGGAAGTAAATAACTAGTATTAAGATGTTACATGATTTCGGCACTTAAAAAAGGCCGATGTTCGGAATTCAGAGGGACCAGTTTATGGAAGTCTTATCTTAATATAAATAAAGTAGGATAAATTCGGGACCTGTCCGGCGTGCTCGGTATGTGGAGGTGATCGGTTTTTAGAAGGGCCGGTATTCAGAAGTATATACACTATATAGTCAATTCTCTTTACAATGTCCATATCCGTGCTCATCAATTTTGCTTTTGTCGAGAATATGCTGTTGTTATGAACTTAGAAAGTGCCAGAGTTATGTCCCTTGTTCAAAGTTTGTTGCTTTTAGGGGATAATGCATTGCGCATATATGTATACATAAAAATTAGACAAACGTAAGAATGTGTTACAGATTACTTTTCATGTAATAAACTAAGTACACAATAAAAGAACGACTTGGCAAACCGCAACTTGTATAGATCCAGTAAGACTCGGTAACAATTCAAACATTTTTTGTTTTTTACATATATTGACTTAGAACAAAAAATGACATATCTGGGATGTGGGAATTAGTACACAATTGACTTCTTTAAAACATTTCTCTGACTTTTTTTACATATTGGTTGTAGACTTTTAACTCTTCAAAATCTGTTATCCTTTACTCGTCAAAATCAGTAATCCTGTTAATAAAGTCTGAAAAATAAAAAAGTTTTCTTAATGAGAGAATAATCCGCCTTCTAATTATACCTAAAAATGTATTATCTCTGGGAAAACATGCTTGAAATAAATTGTGTCGGTACGAACTAAGGTCAGTCTCTTGTAGATATAAACGCCTGTTGTACAAGTATAATGGACAGCATCAATGTGTTAAAAAGAGATTTTCTTATCTTAATCCAGAATTTGTATAATGGTTCAATATAAATATCAGGAATTTCTTTTTCTCATCGTCTATTATTTATTTTAACTCCATTTAGATGGTGAAAACGACCCACGGCCAACGTATAATTAATCTTTGTTATCTGTTTAGATGTTGTCTCTTTACAAAACTTTTAGAAAACTCTTCTTTTAAAAGAGCTGGTGGAATTTTCTAAAAAATTCAAGACAGATCGTTTTTTCTTTTCTTTTTTTGTTTTCGTTTTTGTTTGTTTGTTGTTTCTGTGTGTGCAGGTGCCTCAACCGATACAACTGACTGGTAAAATGTGGTTTTATTATAGCTGTTGATAGAAAAAGTTTCTGTCTTTGTCACGAGGGTTTGATACCCGATCCTGCTTTTTTTCTAGAAATTTGGACGGCGTATTTATTAATCGCAAACGGCTTAGTTTAGGACCTGTTGTGTGACCTTGTAACGATAGCTGCATATTAAAAACATTTTTATTGATAGTCGTGTATCTGTTATCGAAACATACCTTTATAATGTATAGTATCATCCGGGTCATCTCCTACAGCATGTTTGACCATTTCCTCTATATCTTCCTCTGCTATAGGCTCATCCCCAAATGTTTTTAAAATATGACGCAATTCATCTGCCATTAAATATCCCACCTCGTCAGAATCAAATACCTTAAAGGCGTCGTTTATCTCATTGACTGGATCTATCTCTTTTAAACGTTTTGCCATCATCTCCACAAACTCATCAAAGTCTATTTCTCCACTGCCTGTTAAAGATTATGATTATTATTATTATTATTATTATTATAATTATTATTATTTTCATTATTATTATTATTATTATTATTATTATTATTATTATTATTATTATTATTATTATTATTATATAAATACATGTAGTAGATTTTCTGTGTCTAATTGTCTATGAGAGTAGCATCTCAAATTCGATGAAATATTAAAACATTACTTCATGATGCCTATCAGTCGGAATGGGAAAAGTCAAATCTCAGTAGTCACCTTTGTTACATTTTTTGGGGTTGGGTTGATAGTTATAGTCATTTATTTATCTTCAAAATCCAAATCAGAGATGACGCAAACAAAATAGCTTTGGTTTCATTTGAGAGAGAGAGAGAGAGAGAGAGAGAGAGAGAGAGAGAGAGAGAGAGAGAGAGAGATTCACCATCACTATCCACAGAGGCTATAGCTTCGTCTAATTCCTGTCTTGAAGGGTTCTGTCCTAAAGCTTTCATGATATGTCCAAGTTCCTCAGCCGAGATAGAACCACTTCCATCCTTGTCAAACATGTTGAAGGCATCTCGAAAGCCTGTTGGGTAAAATATAAACTTAACAGAGAGAGAGAGAGAGAGAGAGAGAGAGAGAGAGAGAGAGAGAGAGAGAGAGAGAGAGAGAGAGAGAGTATCTCTGTATAAAATTTGTGGGTGTTTAGTCAAACCTTGTCTCTCTCCGAAAAATATGAATATCAAATATAAATATAATTTTAAGGTCGGTTGGTTAAATGTTGTTTCACGTAATATCAGCAGTTTTTCAGCTATTCGTAACAAGGCATTTTTATCTATCTCGTTTGAAGGCTAACGTCTTAACCACTCGGCCACCGCGGCCCCTGACGGGAATGTAAACTAATATAACTAATACGGACTTACACGATGGTATAGTATAACTCTGACATAGATATTTACCTTGTATTTGGTCTTTTGTAAGTCCCTCTGTCTGAAATAAAAGATTAAATAACACATAAGTTAAAATAAAATAATTGTTTCATTTAGTAAAAAACGAGAAATGTTTGTTTTTGTTCAGATGTTATAAAGTTTTATTCCAAGAACAAATATTTACCAATAACTGATAAATTGTAATCACAAGCTTAGAAACTCCATCCTTCATGTTGAAAACTTGCTCAGGAGTATATGATAGAATTGATATCAGTCGAAGCTTACAAATGAACTAATACTACAATCTACAATGTGAAAGAATCAAAGTCGGAGACAGTGGTATTAATTGTTTAATTTAAACAATATTTTATTCAAACATTTGTTTTGAAAAGGATTGGACAGCAGGCATTGCCTATATAAGTCCTCTCGTTGTCAGAGTACATATGATAATACAAGTATATATATTATTCCAGAAAACAAATATCACGATAAAAAACATTCATGATGATAATAATAATGCTAATAGCAATAATAATAATAATGAACAGTGTTGCACCCATAATTATGATATTATAACTGTACTATTAAAAAAATGAAAAAATCATAATTGTTAGAATACTAAAAAATAAGTGTAAAAAAAGAAGAAGAAAAGAAAGAAAAAAAACGAAAAAAACGAAAAACAAAACAAAATAAAACAGAATAAAAACAAAGAACACTAAGAAAACAAATTGAGGAAAAAAGTGAAAGAGAAATAGATGTATATATACAAAAGAGAGTACTAATAGCCAGCATAGTTTAACAAAAAGAGGTTGGAAATAACAGAACAAAAGATGTGAGTAATCAGGATTAAGAAAGAGAGAGTAATATGTACAAAAGAGTGACTCATTTGGATTTACTATATTTAAACCGTTGAAGGTATGTACTGCTTGAAATAATAGAGTGTTTTTACCATATGAGTATTCTGGAGAACCATGGAGAAGAATTTGAAGGGTCTATAGAAGATAAGTCAGTTATAGAATATATAGCATTAAATAATTTCTATGTGTTGAGAGAAAGCTACACGGTCAAATAAGAATATGTTCAGATGGGGATCCACGCTTAGGGCATCATGGGTCATTCTCAATAAAGTGATAAAAAGGTGACGCTTAAGATTGCTTAAAAATTGCGCAACTGACATTCATGTATATTCTCAGCTCTACTACCATAGTTAAAAGAAGAATTTATTTCACTTGTGCAAAAGTATGATTTAAGTTTAGACTTGAATGGTGCAATAGAAGCTTGCAGATTTTATTGTAATTGGTAGTTTATTCCATAGCTTTATTGTAGAAGGTAGGAAGCTATTGAAATAAGAAGAAGTTCAACAAAGAGGTAATTGAAAAAAAAGTTGACCTGAGTTTCTTAAGTTGTAACCAGTGTCAGCTGGAAAGTAAGGGTGAATGATATGTTGCAAATAAGCAGAGGTATAATCCATTGATAGATTTATAGAAAGTTATCAGTTTATATTGCTTGCGCCTGGTCTCTAGGGATTCCAGTCCGAGTTCGAAGTAAAGAACAGTTCTAGAGCAATTTCGCCTAAGACCTGTGATAATTCTAGCACATTCAACCTGAACACTTTCAAGGAGATCAGCATCCTGCTGAGTGCAATTGTCCCATACCACATCACGATACTCAAGAACTGGTCGAATAAAAGATTTATAGATTGTTAACAGAGAGTTCCAATCAAGTTGATACTTTAACATACGTAGAAGGGTGGTTCTGCTACAAGCTTTTTTGTAGATGTTAGATATATGTTTAGACCAAGTAGCATCTGATTGAAGAGTAAGACCAAGGTGGCAATGAGAGGAAGAACATGTTACCTGCTCTGTGCCGAAGAAATTATGCGAGTGAGACAGGTGCCTCCTTGTAAAGACAATGCTTTCAGTCTTCGAGGTGTTAAAATCTACTGCCCATTGCAAGGACTAGCCGTTAATTGTAGATAGATCGTCAGATAGGATAGAAGAAGCATGTCCAAGATCATTGTTTACAATAACAAATAGACAATATCATCCGCAAAGAGACGAACATTGGAATTCAGATTATCCACAATATCATTTATATACAACAAGAATAGGAAAGGACCAAGTTCAGACCCTTGAGGAACACCTGCATTGGTTGATCGAAAGGAGGATGAATGTCCATCAAGTACAACTTTCTGTTGTTCAAGGTATCGTTGATCCCATAGTCATTAAGCTTACATAGCAGCCCTTCGTGCCAAACACGATCAAAAGCCTTTGAGATATCACAAAAAACAAAACGGACATCATTACCACTATCTAAGTTACTTAATGGTTTAGTTCTGACTTACTGAAGCAGTGTTTACATTGCTTCACTACTTTATAAAAGCAACGGCTGGAGTAAACTTGTCAAGTTTAAAGTAAAACTGTACCCTTTAACGGTGATATCAAGAATAAAGTTCATTGTGTCATTCTTGTTTTATTGTCCTTCGAATGAATGAACGTTTGAATGAACGATCGGACGAACGAACGAACGGACGAATGAATGAATGAATGAATGAATGAATAAATAAATAATGAATGAGAACAGAGAACTATTCCGTCTACAAAATTACATTTATATTCTCTCTACAACGATTTTTTCCACTATATGAATAAATAATTGCTTGGAAAATGGTTGACATAAATGTTTAATATCACTGAGTTATCAAAAACTATGAGAAAGGTCATTGTGATCTACCATATATATATTAATCGATATGTCAAAATCAATAGGTTAAAAAAAATTAATAATGAAATGATACACTAACTTACCATTTTGTTTTCCTTAAAAAACTTATAGAATTCAATAAAAAGCTGTTTTGTGTTATTGCCTTACATTTTAATGTCACACTGACTTATTAAAAACCAGAACACATAACGAATTAAAATAACTTTAAAATACATTAAAACATCGATTATAATTCTTCACGATATTTAATTATTTTAGGACTAAAGAATATTTGTCCATGTGAATGATTCACATATAGATACATAATGAACCTCGAAGATTTTTATCTAGGTCAAAAATGGCTATCCTTAATTAATGGTAACGATAATCTGCGATCTGTTGTAAACCAGCCAAAAGTGTTAAATTCATAGTATGTACTGGTGAAGACAATTCAAATTGGATTTTTATAGTTTAAATGCAGGGGATTCAATTTACGTAATGCAATAACAATATGTCCCCAACACATAAAACTTGAGGGAGGGGGTGTTCAAATATAGCTGCTTTTCTACAAACCCGTTAAAATTGACCCTTAGCCGAATAGATAAATAAATAAATAAATAAATAAATAAATAAATAAATAAATAAATAAATTAATTAATCAATTAATAATAATAATAATAATAATAATAATAAATAGATAAATTCGATTCAACTCATAATTAAGTTCTGTTAAGACATTTTGTAAGCTTACACCAGTTATTTTTATACAAAAATACACAATGATACATTCATGCACCCCTGCAATGACAAACGTCGGCACGACTATATGATGGCGTTGAAATGTCTTTACGCTTTTTAAATCTTGGGTGTTTGTGTTTTCAAGCTCTGAACAGCGGCCAACATTCGTGTCTCTCATGACCTGGACGGTGCTAGGAGGTTGACGCTGTTTCGGAGTTTGGCGTGCTTTACCATATTGCGGTCAACATGATTCAGTTTAACCAAATCAATTTCACTAATTAACCAATGAAATCGTTAGGTATTTGTTATATTTAATTATCAATAAATAATCATATTTAATTTTAGATGAATGTTTGTTTATCGCATTTCTTGTGTTTCAATTTATCATCGTACATGTATTTTCTGTGACTTTTGCAAGGTAAATATTACCCAACTACAACTGTCTAAAATTCATCTGGTGACTGGTGCTGCACTATCAATACTCCACTCCGCCCTATTCAACGCATGTTGTTCTTGGGGTTTCTCTTGTAAGTACAAAATGCCAAGTACCTGTTTTCAGTCAGACGCTATTTATACCATATAACTAAACAATCTAGATAATGCTGTTAAACGTCGCATCAGCATTCTTTAAGCTATTCTTAAGGAGAGGAAGATAATTGATCTCTATGCTCTATCTCCGAGTCTACAAGTGTTTGTGAGTGGTATACAAGTGTGTATAATTGTCTACCGTGTACAGATGCGCACATTGGGCGACTATTTGGTAAATTGCTAGCCCACCGAGTCAGTATGTCGCACTCTCTCTGTACAATATCCTAAAACCTGACGAAAACAGTCGACACTCTGTTCTCCTTAAGTCGAACGCAAGGAAACGTATAAAATTTTTTAAAGTCTTATGCATGACACGACCGGGGATCGAACTCAGGACTTCTCGCTTTAATGAGAATAAAGATGTATTACTATGCTACAGCATACTAAAAAACAACATTTAGTAGGATAAAAAGTGTTTTAATGAATGAAAATAAATAAATAAATAAATAAATAAATAAATAAATAAATAAATAAATAAGACATTCGATATAAAAAGTGAAAGGCTTGTCTTTTATTCCAAGTCCTGTGACCAATAAACTATATATATTAGACTCTTGATTGACTTGTTATACATGTATCTTCATTTTGCTTCGGTCTTCGAAAACTATTGTTGCATTTCAAGTTGTCGCCATTCGTTAATATATCACATCGCTTCTACTTTCAGTTAAAAATACTCACGATTTAATAATTATAGATACTTCTGTGAAGTCTATATAAAAAATTTCAATGCGTGTACTTAATGGCACATTGTCTCTCTCTGTGAATGTGTACGGTAGTAATATTTTATGGCAAAATTTGATTGTTCTCTGTTAATCATCAAAAGCTGTTATTCGTTTGATAAAATCTGAAATAATAATAATAATAATAATAATAATTTTAAAAAGGGCGCAACGTGTATGTTCAATGTTACAATGCGTCAGCAACTTAAATGATAGGCAAAATTTTAATTGTTATTTTGCATTAAATAATGTAAATCACATTTTGTGATTTTTTTATCTCTGCAAAAAGTGCGCAAAGACAAGAAACAACGGGTCATTTAGTGGTGGATTTGACATCAGAGTTCAGGTCATAAAGTTTTCGGTACAAATTTGTAATATAAAAATGGTATAGTAAGCTGCCTGAATTTTGAATATTATCAGTCCAACAACAATCAGACACTAAAGTAACATTTTAGATCAATAAAAATAACTATTAGTTTGATGCTAAGTACTTAAATCACACAATTTGTCATCGTTTCGCCATTCATTATTCTGTTTTTGTTCACATTTAGTGTTTCATATGGGTTTAAAATTTTCAGTTATTTTTGTTGCATACTGCTCACCTGCAATTTTCCGTAAATATAACTCATGTTTAAAACTATCATATTACCTGAATATTTTATTGTACCAGTTCCTAAGTTATCAGCACAACCGACCATCTCTTCTATCTCATCTTCCGTTAGTTTCTCATCCCCGAATGTCCTCATCACGTGACGCAATTCATCCACTGACATTTCCCCTGTTTCTTCCATGTCAAATACTTTAAACGCTTCCTTGATTTCAGTCTCTTGGTCGTTCTCCTTCATTCGTTTCACCATCATTTCAACAAACTCATCAAAATCAATTTCACCGCTTCCTAAAAAGTTTAAGTACGTACGTTATTTTAATTATTTTAACAACAGCGACCTATAAATAAATAAATAAATAAATAAATAAATAAATAATTAATTAAATAAATAAATAAATAATAATAAATAATAATAATAATAATAATAATAATAATAATAATAATAATAATAAAAACCAACAACAACATAGTTAAATTGCTTTAATTTCTATTTGCAATATTTAAGCAGTGAGCAGCATGTCCTACACTTTGGAGGGCGATCTAGTACATGCTGCTGTTCAGCTAAGGCAAGACCAGACTAACCATGGTATAAAAAAGGGACTCAAGTGATGATTGGTGTCTTTCATTCCGGCTAACAAATTACAACTGCTCTTGATGATAACTCGGGTTAGATCCAAAGTAAGAAAGGTTGCCAAATAAGTTGTCACGGCTTGTTTTCTTTTTTCACCGTTACCCGCCTTTTATGTTTTATCGACCACAAAGGCATTGAGTTAGAACTCCCCCCCCCCCCCAAGAAAAATAAAATTGAGTAAACGTTATATATATATATATATATATATATATATATATTACCATCAGTGTCTACCGATGATATAGCGTCGATCAATTCAGCTTTTGAAGGATTCTGTCCAAGTGATTTCATTACATATGCAAGTTCATCTACAGAAATAGAACCGCTTCCATCTTTGTCAAACATATTAAATGCATCTCGAAAACCTAAGAAATAGTAAATTAAATACACTGAGGAACTAAATACAAAAAAAAAAAAAAAAAAAAAAAAAAAAAAAAAAAAAAAAAACATTAAATCATTCATCATTTTATATGAAAAAAGTAATTGTAAAACTAATTATAACATCAACATGTACGTTGTCAGACTAACCAATAATAATTTACTTTTATTTCATGAATTAAGCGGCCACTATGGACCGCAGTGTTCGTATCTGCATTAGGAATGTTAGTTAAATGATTCATATTTTTAAACGGAAACGAAATTGGGTATCAAATAACGTGTTCATGCTTTACAGGTATCGTAAATTTACATGCAGAGTTCTTCAAATTTGATCTCTGTGAGAAAAGCACGCACACACACAGAGCAGAGAGAGAGAGAGAGAGAGAGAGAGAGAGAGAGAGAGAGAGAGAGAGAGAGAGGGGGGGGGGCTTATTTGCAATTTAACTTGTGTTATGTATATTATCATTTTTCATAAATGGCTTACCAATAGGTATAGTATTTGCAGATCTAGTTTTCCGCTGTGTACTTTATATACACATACGTATGCATGTAGCCCATCTTTCTTAGGTTATTAAAAACCGAATAGCAACAATAAATTTGTTCTGAATACCAATTATCTAATAAGTATCATTCTTTAACACTCAAAGTCTGAAAAGAACACTTTTACAATAGTAATCAAAACCAGCTGTCCCTACCTTGTAGTTGGCCTTCTGTGAGAACATCTGCCTGTTTAAAAAATCACAGAAACTTCTTTTTAAACAGAACATTTACAATTGAAATGTACAACGGTGAACGCAACAAATAACACGAAGCAATATCAGTTATGAAAATTCCGGACTATGACGCTCTGGAGTAAATACATACGAATATATTTGGGCATTTTTGCAGTTTTCACTGTTTTGAAAAATGTTTTAATTTCCAAATAATTTGAAAGACCTGTGAGTTCACTTCTTGACGCTAACTCTTAATACATTCATTGACGGATGAACAAAGTATCCATTGATTTCAACAAAGTGCAATAATTGCTCATTAATGGTAACATTTGTCACTTGCAAAGAGAGCAGTGAACAGAACTTATAGTCAGACATATGAAATTTTGATGCCGTTCAGGATCGGGGTTGAATAAACACTAACCGTTAAGAACTGCTATTTATGATTTAAAAACATTTAGAAATGGAACCGAAAACCACAAAATTTAAAGTATGAATGAGAACCTGTAATTAGCATCAAAGATTTTAGACACATTACAAACCTCATTCAACTTTATTTGCAACTTAAAACTTTTAGAAAAATAAAAACATTTAACCATTGGCAAAAAGAAATTAAAAATTTTATCTCTCAAAAAACTACATGTATATGTTAATGATAAAAAAATGAATTTTGTACGTAAATAATAGACTCACCATTGGTAAAAATTCCGAATCTCGACTCAGTTTTATCACAATTTTTATTTAACCTCAAAAAACCTTTTTGTTTAAAATCGTTATCGAATTTTTTTGAACAATCATTGCTATTTGTATTTAGGATAATTTTTGATAAAGATTTGCTTCATTGTTCAAGTACAAAAGAGTTTCACTCATATAAGTAATTCAATGTAAATAGTTCTCGATAATAAGTGTATTCAAATTACAAATAATTGTCCCTGTATTACAAATATTTAAACGCCTCGTAAAACAGAGTTAAAATCTTAATATTCATATCTTTAAATATACGTTAATGGCTTTTTAAATATAAACCACCATAAGTTAAAATTTTACAACAAAATGATTTAAAAAACTTTTTCATTTTGACTGTAAACGTTTCTTAGGATTTTAACTCGCTTAAAATCAGGCAAATATGCAAGGTTAAAATTTTGCAAATATGCACAATGTTTTCAATTGTTTTTGATCACTGGTAAAAACGTGGGGTTTCTCAAACAGAAACATCTTAACAAAACCATGGATTCGTAAAAAAAAAAAATGGATGTAACAAGCAAAAACACTTTTGCCTTCCAAATGCACAGAAAAGAAAAAAAAAAAGAACAAAAAAAAATTGCCGTACCGATGGAATCATAAAAAAGCGTGGTTTTATCAAGAAAAACTTTTTTTGCCTCACCAAAGGACACTGTGGTTTTCTCCTCAATATTATAAAACTTAACAGTACACAATATATAAAAATTGTTCATTTATATTACATATCAAATTATCTTGTATATTGTGTTTTATCTTTTGTATACGTATGATACATTTCTGTACTTGGAAAAAGCACTAGACCTCGAGCATCCAAATATTTGAACGATTTAAAACATATCTAAAACATGTTCCAAGTTTCGAATATTCTTCGTCTATAAAATATATGTATCAATCATGTTCTGTTTTTAATTCAATCGTGCGTCTGTTTTTATTTTTTTATTTTAGGATACATACCTAAGTATAAATGATGATAACAAATCTAATCTCACCACTGAACATCATTTATTCTTATTCCAAGAATTTCCAATCATGTGCTCCTCAGAGTCGAGTTTCACAATTATTGCATTTCTGTATGATGTCATTTGTTATGTTGAACGGTGCACTTGGTGACTAGTTGACTCTAAGTACATTTTATAATGATTTAATATTTCAAACTTGTTCAAAAACCTGTAAGCTTTATGTCTTTTTTTTTTTTTTTTTTTTTTTTTTTTTTTTTTTTTTTTTTTTTTTTTTTAGATATTTTATATCACTGCTGATAATAAATCTACTGCGAGATAGATTGCTGTCATTTCCTTTTCACGAACAAAAAAATAAAACTAGAAAAAAGCTCATCTTCGTAGATGTATTTTTTTTTATAAATTAAAAGAAATTATTATGATAGTTCTATTTCATTGTGTGTTGTTTACCATTAATACCATTTTATTGTAGACCGTATGGTGGCGTTCAACATTTGGCAACTATAAACATTAAAAGGATTCATTACTTTTAGTTTGTGCGGAATATTAATATTTCAGGTAATGTTCTACCACTTTAATCTCAGTTTATGTTTATTATGCTTTTCTTTTGTTAATTTGAATATCGACCGTTATGTTTGTGTTTGAACTGTAATAAAATCATTTAAATATGTTACTAGTCAAACTGACTAAGGTACCTTACTTAAGTTTCTATATCTAATTTTACCGACTCACACCTGTACAAGTTATTTCCCGTTATTTTCTAATTTATTGATTTCGTCGATTACTTGTCACATTAACCAAGTATGTCATTTTTGGTCATTGTTGTTGAATGTTGTAGGTCATTTAACCAAGTATTTTATATTTATGGCATACTGTATGTTATTTTAACTAAAACTGTTATTGTTATGGTATATTTGATGTCATTTTTTACCAATCATTTAAGTTGTAGTATGTTGTTAGTCATTCCAATGTATAGGTATGCTGTGGCAAGTCTTTCGTCATTATTGCCAAATATTTGATTGTTGTATGCTGTTGGTCTTTCTGACCAAGTATCTAGTGCTGGTGTAAGTCCTTAATCATTCTTGTCAAGTACTGCATTGTTATATATATATATATATATATATATATATATATATATAATAATAATAATAATAATAATAATAATAATAATAATAAAAATAATAATAAAAAAACCAATATATATATATATATATATATATATATATATATATATATATATATATATATATATATATATATATATATATATATATATATATATATATATTGTTTTGTTTTGTTTGTTTGTTTGTTTTGTTGTTTTTTTTTTTAATCAAATAATCAACTCCAACTGTTAATATTTAATAGCTATTGCTTCGTTAAAAACTTTTACGGGTTTGTCTTGTTTAACCATGGAAATTATGTTTCTCTTTTCCCGTGTAATGACTTTGTTAGAATTAAAATTAGGTCAAACTATATATTGACGATTTTAACGATTAAAGTAGGAAAATTTAAATGTCATTAAACTATCAAATTTCAAATGATATCTGTATTTGCACTGCTTTCACACAGAGAGCTTAAACAATGGAATTATCTTCAGGTATCTATCGATCGAGTGCCAGTATCATAATTTTGTTCCCTAGGGTAAAGCAATCTATAGTTTGCCACTTTTTGATATTAAAGCAAACACATCTTGAAGTTTATTCAATTAATATTTTATACAGAATTCAACTAGTCAATACTAATACAATGCCATGCATAATTGTTATCGTTTTGGGAGGCTGTAATTATAAAAATCAGAAAATGACATTGGAATTGGTTTACTGTGACAATATGCTTGAAGAAGTTTATTGGTACATTGCTTTTACCAATTAATAATTATCATTTATGAATAATTATTATGTATAAATAATTGTCATTTATAAATAATTATCATTTATAAATAATTATTATATCATAAATCGCAGTTTATTTTTTTTTTTCATTTTTTATGACTCGCATATAAATGCACCGGTTATTTGACCCTCGATTGGAAAATTATTATTTTAAATTCTAAAGAATTAATGGGCCCTCTGGGAAAAATAAATGGGATAATTAAGGTCCCTTCCTATCAGACCATGATGACACCACTGGACCTTTACTCTAGTGTTCGTGGGGAATTTCAAAATCAGTGATCCCAATATAGGACAGTCCTTCGTTTGTATTGCCTTGTGTTGCTGTGTCGGGCTCTCGAATGTTTCGGCTGGTAGCCAAGTTCGTGATTTTCCGGGGCAATCTTCTTTTTATATATTTGGATGTATGTGCTGTGACGATATGCATGAATTTTTATTGACAACGTACCTCATTTCAATTAATAATCATTACTAATGAATAGACGCTATTATATATGCGTGTTCAGGTAATAATGAATTTATTAAACAAGTTGAATAAACGTTTATGTAACGGGCCTTGTGTGAGTTTAATAAACCTTTATGTAACGGGCCTTGTGTGAGTTTCATAAACATTTATTTATTGAGTTTAATCAATCTAATATCATATTCATGAATGTAAGGATCTATTTATTTATAGTCCTGGTAAACGTCCTTTTTGGAACGGGATATTTCCCTCACCATAAGATATCAGACAAAATGACGGCACAAGTTATGAAACGCAACAATGATGTCATCATTCTAAAAAGTAACGAAATATATTATCACCCCAAAGGCCACTTAAGACACCTCAAAATAACTTATGTATGCAACATATCAATGTAGAATATAAATGTCTCTAGTAGAAGGTGTAAACGTTAAAGATAGCAGCGGTTCGAGTACATCAAATTTTGGAACGTAACAAAATAACAAAGCACTGTAATTATAGTGCATATATATATATATATATATATATATATATATATATATATATATATAGTGAATCCTCTTTACAACGGCATATATACCTCTGAACGCTTGGACAGGTAACATGGATTCAACCAGTTTGCCACCAGCTTTCTCCGTCCTTTTAGGATCCGTCCTAAAAGGACTACCTGCCTCCTTCAGTATGAAGGAGACCCAGGATAGCTTTTCTGTCACACTAGTGTGGCAGAAAGTGGAGGCCAGGAAGGACCAGGACGCTCCCAGTCCTTACCGGCCGAGGTACTACGGATGGCTCTACGAACGCCGCTGCTGTTGATGTAGTCAAACCGGAACCAAAGAAAAAAGAAGCACAAGTCACCTTCCACGCTCCGGCGAAACCGAACTCGCTGGAGCAGGAGGAGGAAGGTGACCAGGAAAGAACCTGAACCAGAACCAGAACCTAAACCAGAGCCGACCCGAACTATCCAGCCAGCCTGTAAACCAGTTTCGGATCTACTAATAAAGAAAGAAAAAAGAAAAGTATCAGACCAGATGGAGTAAACCGGCTAACCCTGTATTCGAAAGGCCAGCTCTTGGCATGTCGCAAAACACGGGTAGGTCGATACTCCCATCACCACCACTTGTAGTCGCAACAGCACTGAACCAGCTATCCATCGCGGCACCGGACAGAATTACTGCAATTTCAACAATAACAACGACGCAGACCACCAGGCCAGCCGGGGTACAATTGCCCACCTCCAGGCTTGTTCTGTACGGCGCTGTTTCGAATGGCATGGCAGAGTGTTATTCTGGTGTTCCCGCGAGGTGTCTACTTGTCAGCTTGCACAGCCGGCTCCTGGACCTCCCGACTCTGCCACAGTGCTGACGTCTCTGTTCACGAATGAGTATAACATATTACTAAAAGCACAAGATTTCTTTATTTTTAATTTAACAATCTGCACAATGGCCGCAAGGCCCCATGTAGACGTTAAACTCTGCCAACACCACCTTTACAACGGCACTCTTTATAACAGCATATTCAGTTATTGGCAAAAAATTGTTGGCAACAAATCTGTTGTTATGTTTTTATTACACTTTATAACGGCATATACGGTTACCGGCTCAGCATTTAAATGTTGGGAACGAATGTACAAAATTAACACCTTTTCTGTTCGATATAACGGCACTACCAACCGGCAAATCACTTCAGGCATCACTGGACAAATCTCTTATCCATGACCGACTGTTTATACAGGTGACCTTGACCGTCGATAATCTACGTCCTCAGTTCACCTGTACAATCGTAGCTTTTTATTAACAGATGCCAATTAACCTTAATCTGATGATAATTAATGTCATACGGTAATTAAAGATTTTTTCACATATCTTACACGAAGCCACACGATCGGACCTTTGCACTTATTTAACTGAATTTATGGCAGACAACTTGTTTTATTCCCGAAATACATAACAAATAGTATGTCAAAAATAACTTATTCTGTACAAATTTTCCTTCATTATTATATTAAAATAGCTATTGTATAAGAAAAAAAGATGTCCTGTTTTTGTTTACACGACATATTGGGGAACCGGAAGTATAATTTTAAAAATATATACTAGTATATGTTCACTGAAGAAACATATTATAAGTAGCCAATTCAATTATATATTCTGTTATTTGCAATTATCTTAACAAAGAAATAACTAAAAAAGAATTGCAACCTGATGAATTTATTTCAACGCAAAAAACATTCTCCCAAAACTTTGAGAAGTAAACAACAACTTAAAATATATAGTTGAATAGTGCATATTCCATAAAAATAAAATACTTATGTAAATAACAAAAACAGACATGAAATGATGCATAAAACACTGATTGATTAAGAAACAGACACTTGCAATCTATACAAACATTCACTTCCACTCATAAACATTTGTTTCTTCCGATTCCGGTTCCGAATACACAACAGCATATGCACCCACATAGCCACACAACCATTCTGTAGCAATCATTCAGAAATAATGTAAAATGATAAGAACCTCTGGTGTTTTACATATTGGATCTTCACGTCTTATATAACCTTATGTAAGTAATAGATTGTAAAGTTGTATATGATATCCGAACAACTCCGATATTAAGTGTAATCTCCTGTAGAAGAAACGTCCAATTTTCGGAGAACATATCATTTAGATGTTATTAATCAAGTGGCCACTTGTTGCACTATCAATGGTCCCAAAGACTTATAAAGTTCTAAAACCGTATCACACCAAATGAAACTCATTGACAATGATGAATCTACCTGTTTACCACGTAATATTCTCTAATATTAAGCGGACCTATTTATCCAATTTATATGAAAGATACACCTGGCATGTATTAAGTGACAGCAACACGAAACGTAAAATAGTGTACTTCTTTATCAATATTACACATAATGTTTGTGTACAAACGGTATAGGCTATTACACGTTTAATTGTTTTCTATCCGTGACGTCAAATAGATGAATTATCACGTGTTTAAGTGAAATTTAAATAACGGTCATCATATATGATGAATACGGAGTGCTTTAAATTATATCTGTATGACAAAAAAAGCGTAAATTTATTTCAATCAGCAGTTCATTAAGAAAATCTAACGTTGACAATAAAAATAGATATGTAAAACGCAGGCATAGCATCACCTCTCTATTTCCGTGCCAGCATTTGAACAAATTCTGTAACACAAAACAATATTACATTAAAGGTAAAATGTATAGTCTAAAAAGTTATCATTTTAACTTCGAATCCATTTTTAAGTACATTTGTCTGGTTTTTTAAAATCTAAATTGAAAAAGAAAATCTGTTAACATAAAGCGTTTTAAGAATATTTAGAGGCATTTAAATTTGTAACAACAAATGGTTTACGTATGTTGATACAACAATTAATTTATATCAGATTTTGAGTCATGTTTAATGTTTTATCGCTCTGTTACCGCTACATTTAAAATACAACTACACTGAATTGCACTTATATGTTAAAGATAACTGGTTTTATTGTATTCTTTAATCATCAATGATTTATTGTCAATGCATGTAGCTACATTGACATTTGATTTATTTTTGTAAATAAAAGAATTTTTCATTTGCATGGGCATTAAAACAAGTTTTTATGCGAAATTGAAATGCGAGTACTAACATACTGTAAAAATACAACTGTCAGTTGAAAATTGAACAGATTGTTACCTTCATAACGGATTTCTCCATCCCCGTCCTTATCCACTTCGAATATCATTTCATCTACTTCCTCATCCGGTAATTTGTCACCTAGATTTGTCATTATATATCGTAGATATGAAGCGCTTATAAATCCTTTGCCTTCTTTATCAAATACTTTAAATGCTTCACGTATCTCTGTTTCAGATCCTGCATCTTTCATCTTTTTTGCCATCATTCCCAAAAACTCGTCGAAATCTATTTCACCGTTACCTTTGAAATAAGATAAAAAAGGTTGTAGCAAAAAACACTTTTTGCAATACCACTTGACTCATCACACGTATATTAAAATTACATATATTTAAGAGAGAGAGAGAGAGAGAGAGAGAGAGAGAGAGAGAGAGAGAGAGAGAGAGAGAGAGAGAGATTCATCAGAAATTTCTAGACACGCACAATACAAACAAGTGACTATAATAATAATAATAATAATAATAATAATAATAAAGTATACTATTTCTTTCATTCTATTTCATTTTTTGTGTTCTATTTCACATTGAAATGAAATAAAGTATATTGGATGTAAATTCCCATTTCTTAGCTTCAAAAAGAAACATTGAAATGTTTTTCCTAAAACTAGGACTTATTGGCCCTACTGGCTTTGTCCATTATACTTTTCAACAGTTGATCTTCACAAGCAGCACCCAAACTAAGTGGAACTTCAACCTTACATGACTATATAACTTTTATTTGGTATTTGTTAAAACTACTGATAAAATTTATATAATGCTGGTATTAAATGCTGTAAAAAATCGAAATGAAAATTGCAGAAACCAAACGAAAATTAAGGTTTTTTTTAAGCTTTGAATATTATTGTCATTGCGGATACAAAGACGTTTCTATGTCAAACTATGGTAACTCAACACGTATAAATTATTTTGGAGTCTAGTAATTATACTTGTTTATTTCATATGGTTTTATTGTTTAAAGTGTAAAACATGCGTTTTTTGAATTCAAAATTGATTTTATATACACTTATATAAAATATAAAGTTAGATATTCAATCAACCACTGAGTCTTGACACGCTCTAGTGTTATCAGGGATGTATTATTTATCAGACGGGATCAATTGTCAATAGATAGAATATCTGCTATTGATCTTTATAAATCGTTAAGCAGATATAAAAAAAATATAAAATGTGCTTTCGGATAATTGTCATTTTTTCTCATATATCCGAAAAAAAGGTAGACAGAGAAAAATAATTCTGATAAACTAGTCCATGTTTTTAAATGTATCAGTTTTGACAAATTAGCTATTTGTACGAAGGTGCTTTACTTCTGTTGCAGTATTTGGGATCCACGTTAATAAAAAATAAACAATCACTGCCATGTTGTTTGAAGTTGAACCGGATCAAGACTATTTCATAAATTTACCGTCTACATCAACTTCTTCTATTAGTGCGTTTAACTCATCCTCGTTCGGATCTTGTCCTAAGGATCTCATTACTGTTCCCAACTCTTCAACTGAGATTGTACCACCCCCATCTTCATCAAATAACTTAAAGGCCTCTTTGAATTCTAGAACAATAAAAGTGAATTTAGAGAATTGGATTATACCTATAGTTTTCATTTAACGATTGAAATGATTTTAAAATATTGTTCATTGTCAATATGATTGCAAGCAAACTGAATAATGCGCGTTTATATGTATTCATACACGGAATCACGTGGCTTTTGTGATTTATGGTCTATATGAATGCAAAAGCTCTCAAGCTTGGAGAAGTTTGAATTTCACACAGAAAATGAAAATATATGCTTATTATTTGAAATCGATCATTATAACCGGTATCCTTCTATAATCTGTTTCGTTTTTCTTGTGTTTGGTAATTTTCCCTTCAAGCATTTTTTGGGACGTGTTGTAACCCGATTGCTCTTGCATTTGTAAAGTACACATTATGCAAATAATAAATCAAGTCGAGTTTGTTACATTTTAATGGCAAAAGTAATAACCATATGCGCATAATACCCATACTCATTATTATATCCCCGTTCAAAGACTAATTAACATACAGATTGTCTATTTGGTATATTCACACTATTTCACTAAGGCCATTTTTTGACAATTTAGTTGTCTTTTCCGTTACTTTTTCAATAACATCTTACCTGCAATTTGCTCTTCAGTCAGTTCCTCCACCTACAAATGGTAATAGATAAGTTGTAATAACATTTACAAATTTATCTCTTTTTTATTTGATTATCCATTTCCAACATTTTTTTCAAATTTTACAGTTTAAGATTAAATATTTGTAAATGAAGCGATTCTAAAATGTTTGCTCGATACATTGCTTCTTATTGCATTTGAAGCACACATTCTTGCATAAATAATTATGACTTTAAATTAGAGTAATAATTGGATATACATTGAGTCACGTGTTCTATAAAAATATACATTTGATTAGTTGTGTTGTCAATTTTTTTATTGAATTTTCATTTTATTTTATTTTTATTTATTTATTTATTCATTTATTTTGATTTCGTCGAAGATTTGTCTCGTTTTCCTTGACAGTGGCAAGCTATCGAGCGTAATGCTTGTAATTGAAAAAAAACACAAGTACAATATGTGTTAACAGTAATATAACAGTAATATAACGTAATGTAACAATATACATTTTATTATATAACATAAGTGTATAAAATAACTGTTTGTTTCTTCTTGATTTGTTTTAAAGTAAATGTAACCCATCAACACAGCATTTGTGTCAGATACACAATTATAAACATATATATTTTTGTTCAAGTTGTACACATTACAACAACAAGCTTAAATTATCATATACAATGTTTATATAACTAAAAATTACATATTCTGCCAGCTAATCGGGAAAACGAACAACAAATCACTTTTTTGTTTGGCCACAACTTTAGGGGAAAAATGTGTTTGTTTCATATAACATTATCGATTTTGAAAGTATTTAATTCGTGTTGTCTACTTTTTTAAATTGCAATCATCAATTGACTGACAACATAGTCAGTGTAATTGATCTAAGCCGCAATAATTTACAGCTGTTTTATTGTAAATAAAGTATTCAAGCACAGTAGACCAACGTATTTGACCAGGAATTTGATATTAATTGCAAAAACAGAAAAAAAGTTTTTAAAAAATCTTTCTCAGTCGTAAAAAGGATTTTAATACCTTTTTCAAGCCACTCGAACCCGTGAAGCTGAGATGCATCAAATACAATAATTCAAATAAAATAATCGTTCTGTAATACGACACTTTTGAGGTTTTTTTTAGCCATTTGGTCCGTAAATATTTATGCATTCAGAACATCACGTTTCGAAGCAGATAACAGCCGTCTGTAATAGAACACAATTAGGCAACTTCAACTCCTCGAAGCTTTATGTATAAAATCGTTCATAACGCTCAAAAGTAATAGTAATATAGATTAGCCAATGTAACTGTAACTGATTTCCATAACACAGAACTAAGTATTTCTAGGGATATGAAATGACAATAGTTGATAATTCAATAAAAACCGATATTATTGTTGAAATTTTGCGATTGAAACGTTTTCAAAATCAATGGTTTTGGGTTATTGATAACGTGTTACGTTGGGAAATCTCGGTGTCAAAACATTAGCTGTTTCAAAAAATCCCCTAATAGATCCCATTTACGTTTTCAATAAAGTACCAGTTACAATATCAAAACAAATGCAGTGACACATAATTCTTTTTCGAAAATTGGCAAACAAATAGAAAAATACATTGACACACATACACACAAATAGATTAGAAATGAACATCAATGAAGAAAATAAAGGCGTAGTTTTTAATTTTATTCACAAAACAGAAAAAATCAAGTGTAAAAAGCCACCAAATGCATACAGAAAAAATGTCATATAATTGATAAAATGATAAAAATAATAAAATTGTGATAACAAACAACAAACTTGATACAGGTATGGGTCAAATATAATTCACTGTCAAAAAGTGATATGATAATTATTAAAACATACCTGTATATACAAACGAAGCGTGATTTTACAATTGAAAAAAATTCAGTCATGTACCATTTTTTTTAAAATGCATTGAATGATAGGATAATTTTTTAAAAAATGGTACATGACAGTTCAAAAACGAAATTATAATAGGGTTGCAACGTACAAGGCGTACTGACAAGCACACATCCGGGGTAAAACGACCATGTGTGTATAAAAAATGATAAAACGTATAAAAACAAAATATTATCCTGAAAAATAAACCAAAACGATAATAATTATTATTATCATAATTATGACAACAAGCCAGTTCATGACAAAAGGTTTCTTATGGCATTAACGTCGTGGTAAAGAATTGCGTCAAAAACACTGTTTAAGCTTATTACATTACGTCATTCGGTGTACCTTTTTTTTGCATATTCTCTCTTTTTGAATGTATTTCAAAATGTTTTTTTTGCTGTTTTTAGCAGGTTTTGTAAGATAACTATGGAAACAAATTGTACAAAAATTATACGTTTTTTAAAGGTCTGATAATTATGTTTTAAACTTAACGTTTACATAACATCCGATTATTATATTTACAACGGTTTTTCTACTATAACAAGAAGTAGAAAATAAACTTAAAATAAACGAGGTACCGTGTTCATGATAAAGAACCCTGCTGTATAATGCCATCAACGCAACGCACAGGCAAAATTTCTGCACATTCGCCCATAGCTGGCGACGTCCTCAGTTATAAGTGAAATATTCTTGACTGGAACGTTAAACACCATTACTCAACTCACTCCACTATAGCAATAGAATCAGAGTACTTTAACGTTAATGGTACAGTAAAACTACATACACGTATTAGGAAATTATGCCATATGGATCCTTTTGCCATAACCATCTCTACTAAAACAGTAAACCTGTCGTTTGTTAAGGTCACACCCTTTTACCATGAATAATTCATTGATCGAAAAAAATATAATAATTATTTTCAACCTGTCCACATTTTTAGGAAATTGTCATCTCTGGATGTTTCACAGACATTGTATTTAAATATTGCAAAATGATTACAGCTCGATTAAAATAGTACAAAATGGTTACAGCTCGATTAAAATAGTAAATGTAAAGCCACAACATCAATTCAAAATTTGAAAAAAAAAAGAAAGATTTAAAACTTACTACTAATTTGTATTATTTTAACTTTCCCCTTATGATGACCTTAACGACAGATTTAGTTACAAATATAACGGGTGCATATCTTAACACTATGCAGTTAAACTATCTAATATCCCTCGACAAGCAACATGTATATACAATGCAAGAAAACTGAAATTACACTTGTCTTAGATGTAACTTACTTCATCACTACATTGTATTTGTTGGTTCTCCTGTAATTAAACGGACATGTAAAGTGTTAACTCTTTTTTTCCTGTGTGATTTAATTTACTTCATGGAAGACTAAACCATAGCTTACCTAATAGAGACTCAATAAAATAGGGGCTTGTGGAAATCTTGTGTATTGTTTAAAGAACTGTTTTCAGGACATCAATTATTAAGATCCGATATTTATACAGATAAATAATAGTCATCATATTCTTTGTTACTCTAGAATATTTGGTTGAGTAAGTAGAAGCGAGAGTTTGCAAAAGGTTTAAAATACACTATAAAACCTACATTCACTAAGCTCTTTAAAAATCAGTGGCATCATTCCTTGCATTTTTATGCTAATAGTTGATCTTAGTGTAAAATTCTAAATGTTATTTAAGGTTGGTTTATATATTTAGTTTGAGATTTTAACAAATGTAACATTGTTCATTAGAAACATAATTAAGTAGATCAGCACCGTTTTAATTTTTCTCCTAGGAAAACATAATGCAGCTTCACATTGATTGTTATAACCCATTTTGATCGATATTTAACTTAAATGTTATAACCATTTTTGGTCGATATTTAACTTAAATGTTATAACCCATTTTTTTGTCGATATTAACTTAAATGTTATAACCATTTTTGGTCGATATTTAACTTAAATGTTATAACCATTTTTTGGTCGATATTTAACTTAAATGTTATAACTCATTTTTGGTCGATATTTAACTTAAAATGTTATAACCCATTTTGGACGATATTTTACTTAAATGTTATAACCCATTTTTGGTCGATATTTAACTTAAATGTTATAACCCATTTTTTGGTCGATATTTAACTTAAATGTTATAACCTATTTTTGGACGATATTTAACTCGAATGTTATCCCCCACTTTTCGGTCGATATATAAAATGTTT
This sequence comes from Tegillarca granosa, assembly GCA_029721355.1. Taxonomy (NCBI): domain Eukaryota; kingdom Metazoa; phylum Mollusca; class Bivalvia; order Arcoida; family Arcidae; genus Tegillarca; species Tegillarca granosa. Next base: position 6,988,926 of record CM056595.1, read on the forward strand.
TTAACCGCTGTTTTTTTCCCGATAGTTTGCTTGCTTAAATTTCAAGCCATTCTTTGGTTTTGGTCGATATTTTGGTTAACTGTTTTATTATCTGCTGTTTACTAAATGACATACGCCGATGTTTTGGTCCCTATTTTTTCAAGAATTTTCTAATCCGTTTTGACCTCTTTTTTACCTTTAACTCGCACCTGATATTTTGACATATATTTCACTTTAATATTGATCATAAATCAATTTAAAAGCAAATTTATCAATTTTAAACTAGCTCTTTTGAATGCAATTATGAATATGGATTATAATTATGTAGATATAGATTATGAACCGCTCCTAGGTAAAATTCAATGATGACATCTACATATACAGATCAATACATATTACAAAGAATATTTTGAGGAACCTATGGGTGATTTAGTTAATTGTAAAGCTTGGTGAAAGGATAAATGGTTGTCATAATTAAACATATAAGAGGCTATTTATCTTAAAATATATTAAAATAGATTTTATCTACCATGTATTTAAGAATATTTATGCAAAAGTAAAGTCGAGGCCTATTTTCCCTTGAATAAGGAATATCAAATGGCATGAGTAAAATAATGCATTTATTTTAAAAATATATACCGTATAACAGTTTAGGGACTTCTCGTAAAGGGTGTGTAGTGTTGGCTAATTTCATGGATCCTTTCATGTGTTTTAAGCTTTGATGTCTTCTTGTTTGGTTGTGTGTTTTTGTTTGCTTATGTTATATGTTCTTGTCCGGTTGTGGTGTGTTCTTGTTTGATATTATATTATTGTTCATTTATTGTGATGTGTTCTTGTTTGATTGTGGTGTTTTTTTGTTTGGCTGTTTTTTATTTATCTATTTATTTATTTATTTCTATTTTTGATTTTTGTTCTTGATTGTTTTCTGTCGTATGTTTTTGTTAAGTTGTGGCGCCTTCTTGTTTGGTTGTGTGTTATTGTTTGATTGTGGTGTATTTTTGTTAGGCTTTTGTTTGTTGCATTGTGTTCTTGATTGTTTGCTGTCGTGTTTTCTTGCTAAGTTATGGTGTCTTCTTGTTTGGCTGTGTGTTATTGTTTGATTGTGGTGTATTTGTTTTGGCTTTTGTTTGTTGTATTGTGTTCTTGATTGTTTGCTGACGTGTATTCTTGCTAAGTTATCGTGCCTTTTTGTTTGGCTGGTGTATGTTGTCGTGTGTTCTTGTTGTGTTTGTTGTGTTTTCTTGTTTGCTATGGAGTTGTTGATTTTTCTTTTTTTCAATTCTGTTTTGTTTGTTTGGTGCTTGTGTGTTTTCTTTTGTTGTATTTGTTTGTTGCTGTGCTCTCTTATTTGTTTGTCGTGGTGTGATGTTGTCTTTGCCTGTTGTTGTGTTCTTGGTTGCTCTTATTATCGCTTCAAAACCTCTGTATTATCTTCATAAAAGTCTAATGTAGCACAAATCTGGGTATTACGTGTTGTATCTGTGTCCGACTAATACTTTCTTTTACTAAATCTACTTGTCAAACGTTATGTTTCTTAATGGCAGACGTTTGCCAGTGCCTCTGATTACTCTGTGAACAAACTATTAGATATACACAGTAATTGTTTATACGCACACTGATGCAGATTAAAAAAAAAATTTAAAAATGATAAAGAAAATCTAATAGATATTAGGTATTGTGTTAATTTATGCATTTTAATCGCCTATAGATACCTTATACAGATATCTGTTTCTGTTTACAATTAAGTTGCAAAAAAGAATATATATATATATATATATATATATATATATATATATATATATATATATATATATATGTATATATAAAGAATTTAGCTAAAAGTCTCCGGAGTACGAAAATCATTTAATGAGGGAAATGGTTGTGTCCGTTGTAACTTACAAATGATTTTATTATGCTTTTAAACCCAAAACATAGATACAAACTCGATTTTAGCCGAGTCTTATTCTATTATGGCTAATCAATAAAACATAATCTCATACAAAAGAAAACAAATGTTTACAACACACCTGAGGTTTAGGAGAACCATTAACACAACATAAAACAGTCAGTTCATTACTGATGATTTGATTCAATGTTTATCAAAGTTAGGGTGTAAAAGAAGGAAGCAAGCAAACATCGTATTTTAAGTTTGAAGTGAATGTGTTAGGTCGGACGAAATTGGCCATGACTTATTGTAGAGCAACCCCGCAAGTTATTTTTGGTTTTAACTTTTAAATAAATATTGAGAAACCATTACTAATTTGCAATATTAAAAGAGCTAACTACTCATTCAATTGTATTGATATGATCTTAAATAACATTTGACAACCTATCTTTGGGAGAAACGTTATTTACAAGAATAAAAGCGGAAGAGAAAAGTAGAGAAAAAAACAAAACGCGGCAAATCCAATATGTCCGCTTCTTCGTCCGGGGATATCAGTATTATTCTGTGGATTGTTTAGTGCTAGTGTTCTTGATCTTATTACTGAAATGTAGTAATTAAAAATAAACATAAATTTATCGACAATAATTCAAACATTCTACGTTTATTTTAAATCGAAGACAGAATTAACTTAATGACAAAGTGGAACTCATAAATCTGATTTATCTATGATTGATTTTATCTGTTTAATACTTTTATTTTTACGATTGTTTTTATCCCGAAACTTCAAATTTCTTAAACCGGGCTTAAGGGGATCCATTGGTGGCATTTATTTTCCTGTATTTTCATACTCTTTATCATATATCATATTATATTAACACTTTAATTTGATTAATCTAGCTAGAATTACTTGAATACTGAATATGTCAATACTCCTTTTTAATTAAAAAAATATAATATTTTTGATAACTAAATACGAATTATAGAGATGAATAGTTTGCAATATGCAAATATGCAAAGTGGGGGGAGGGGGGTTGGAAAACGACTTCCATGTATTATATTGACAGTCAAGAGATTGTGTGGTGATCGGAGGTAATCGTTATGATTTACTAATTACATTTCATATTAAAAATTAATTATTAGCACTTGGTATTAGTTTCATCATTCAATTATGCAGCCGAGACGGGCAATATGGTATTACAGACTAGATATGATGAAGTAACAGAACATAATTTAAAAAGTTTCATAATCTAAAAAAAACCTCTTCTATGCGTTTGCTTTTTATTGCATTTTTATTTTTTATATATTTCCTATTCTATTTATAAACTTCGCAAGCACACGGTTTTAAAAATGTGTTGGGAAAATAACAACTCCAATAAAAATCTTTGGCAACGAGATATCAAAATCTTTACATTTATTATATATTAAGTTTGAAGTGTACGGGCAAATCAGAATATTTTGGCAAAATTTGTGAAAAATAATTGTTAAAGCTTTAAAAGAATTGGTTTGTAAAATTTAGAAAGAATCCACATGTATGCCAGTAAATGTAATACGTATATATAAAACTGCTTGCGATTACATTTCTGTTGAGTTTTATAATACTACAATGCAGTTTATTTACTTTAATATTATTATTGTTGTTGTTGTTATTATTTGCTTTCCGTCAGATTTCAAACTAACTACATCATATACGCTGAATATATTTATTTACAGCCTTAATTTACACCTAATAGTTGCATTAATGTTGAAATTTTAATCATAGCCCCGAGTTAATATTCAATTTAACAAGAAATAATTAAACTAGCTTTTTAGCAAACTTAACATATAAAGAGAAAATTAATTTAAAACAAAAATCAACTTGAAATTTAAAACAAACACTGTGATATAGGAAATGTTAACTTACCATTTCTTAAAAGATCCTCGAGTTGTATCCAATGTATTGTTTGATTTTAAAAAAACTTTTAAATTTTTAAATGGTTGACCCCTTTCATAAATTTACAAACATACAATAGTCGGTCGTCACATTCGTTATAATAAGTAAGTACAAATATATATAGATTTAAAATCGAAATAAGAAAAGTTAAACCATTTCTAATACAGACGGTATAACTCCACTGACGTCTTAATGAATAGTGAATATATCTATATACGTAATAATAAATATTAATAAAACTGCATGCAGGTAAAATTACAATTAACTATAAGCTTATGCCTTAATCTATAAACTAATCTACTTTCGCCTTCCGTAATTCCTTTACAATATGTCTACAAGTGTCATAAGCACAATGTTTTCCTATTATTTCCAAATATATCCCAAACAAATGACATCGTAATGTAACAGATATTTTAAATACCCTTAATAAGTGAAATGACAACTTGAATGAAACCGCCACAGCTAATTGGTATAACCGATTAGTGAGAAATCAACATCGACAATCAAGAATGTCCGACTAGAGTGAAACTGACACCGCTGTATTCTCCTCTGTCGTCACACGTCTCGGGTGGCTGTTTTATTGAATCAATGTATATATTTCATTATAATGACATGTATAGCTTTGTTTCATGTAGTAGAATTCTGTAGTATTATTGATCTCATATAACCTGTCTCCTGTTTGCAAACTGATAATAGTGCTAATGGATTTTATCTATTAGTTTGAACACGGATAGGTTTTCGGTATTAAAACCTTCTGAATTTTTTAATCATTTACTTTAAACTGAGTTTAAATTTTTCCAGTTTACATTGTTTTATAAATTACATTCAAATACATGTAAGTAATTGCGTTAAATAAAAGTCGGTTACATCAATTACTTTTAAAACTACAGAATTGAGTTTTAACAATGGTTGTTAAAGCATTAAAATTTAAAAGCGAGGATAACTGCATTTTACACCGAGATACATTTCAATTAAGGCAAGCTGCAACTCAACAATTATAAGTGGAGGATTTAAAATATTGGAGACCATTGCATTCAAAACATAAAAAAGATAATGAAAAGGTAATGAACAAACCGGCGGTTAATTGCAATCATTTTCATGGGGTTGTCACGGGTCAACTTTCGTGGTTTTTTTTAAGTTAATTTTTTTTTTTTGTTGTTAATTACATGTACATATCCTCATGCTTCACTCTTTAAGTGGCTGAGTGAAATTACTGAATTAAGATATAAAGATAAAGTAGAGCTCTACTACTGTCAGTTATATGTTAAAATTTTAAATACGTACTTAAAATATTTTCCCATCTTTGATCAAATAATTTAATATACGTGTATACTGTATTCTGCATACATAATTGTTTGGGGGTAATGCAATTTTAAAATCGTTTTGTACAGGTTAACCTAATTAGAATGTTAAAAACCACATGTTTTTGTATATCATTACTCTGTATTTCAAAGTTCTAACATTTAAAAACAAAACTTTTTTTGAACGGACAAAGTATATAAATAATAGGTTTAATAATATATTCGTACATACATTGTATATACTGTGTGGAAAATAATTCTATTCAATGTACCATTGAAATGTGTATTGGTTTTGTACAGAGCCTTTCATTTACGTAGCTTTCACGTCATTGATTTTTTCTTGTGTTAAAGTATTATAAATTATTATACCCGAATAGAAAATTTAACCGTGTAAAAACATATGTTGGTTTTAAAATTAAAATCGATGTTTACTTTAAGTATTTTCGCTTAGATTCCAAGTTTTGTATTAACAATGCTCAACACAATTTAACATTTTATTAACGTATAAAAGAGTTAAAATAAATACTATAAATAATACACGTGTTATTGTGGAAGTTTATTTTTTTTAGGAATGAATTTTTTAAAATTTTAATGTTTAATGAGAGAGAGAGAGAGAGAGAGAGAGAGAGAGAGAGAGAGAGAGAGAGAGAGAGAGTTGTAGAATTACACAGTTCATCATTTGGCTAGGCAGTGCAGTTGTTTAATTTGTTTATTATATATGACTAATTATTATTCTCCTCTAATCTGATATTTAACCTACAAGTCACTTTGCCAATATAGATATAATTACCAAGCCTGCTTGTTCAAAGTTATGTGACATTAAAATGGAAATAAAAATGTAAGTAATGTTCCGTTTTTATAAACACATCTTGTTGAAACATGCTTCTTGTTATTGCTACTGTCATATACCACTTTTTGGATTTAATCATAAAAATACATTCAAAAAGTGGTATATGACAATATATTGTCATATACCACTTTTTGAATGTATTTTTATGATTAAATTTAAAAAGTGGTATATGACAATACTTTTATTATTCGTATCTTAACATATATTATCAAATATAGACAAATTCTGAGATGCAATTTTCACCAGCTTTCAGGTAAAGCTAACGAAGCCTGGAATAACTTATCTAAACGATTACTGTTCGCGTTTGTCTGAGTACTTCTTGGATAAATGTACAGACATATATAGGAATGTTGTTTGGTTGCTGGATATGGGATGTTTATTTTGTTCTAGTAACTGGATATGAAAATTGATGCTGTCATCATTTTATGGTATTTGTATACAATTACGAATGACTCCGCGTATAACTATGAAAGAAGTGTCATATTACTTCAGCTATGTACCATTTTAGATGTATTATTTAATAAAATTTCAAAAGTTTACCATGACACTTTTGAGAGAGAGAGAGAGAGAGAGAGAGAGAGAGAGAGAGAGAGAGAGAGAGGGTTATTTAAATTGAAAAATAAACAATGATGAAATTGAATTTATTAAAAATGAACTTTTCGTACATCATATTCTTTATAAATATTGTCTTTATGTAAAATGTATTCTTGTACAGATAATTAACTTCTCATATTTGGTCTGTATATAATTCTAAATTAACAGTTGGTGAAATTTTCAAGGTATTTTAGAAAAAAATACTCGAATTTACCTATCAAGTCATAACAATTAGGACTCCATAAATAGATGCCATTCCTTTTTAATAATCGTCATGACTAATTCATTATTGCGTTTCGGCCACAATTGTGTGAACTTTTCTCTACTTGATAATTGGATGATTAAAAATATGATATGTTAATGAGATATATGTTTCACAACATAAAAGCAATTATTCACATACAAATATACAATGTTTTTTTTTTCAAAAATCACCACAAAACCATTTGGTTGTTATTGCTTAAACATTTGCACCAGTTCTGAAAAAAAAAAGAAAAAAAAAGGTATTATTTCATTTGTTCTCTATATCGGTAGCTATTGTCAAATAATAAATATTATTTGGTCATTCTTTAATCTATTGTTTAGAATACAATCAATACTATTGGTCGTCTCATATATCCTACATTTTCATGGTCATAATATTCCCTAAACGTTATCAATCTTTTACATACGTCGATGAATCCAAGTTCCTTTTATTTCAATTTTGATTTCACACGTGTGGAAGAGGCGTTATCCTTTTGGAGCACCTGACTTCATTTCTCTTGTTCACTTGTTTAGCTTAATCTGACAGTTTTCATCGTTTTTATTTTGCTTTATGGATAGTACATGAACCGGTATGCTTGTATTTGACTATTACTTTACAAACTAGATATTTATTAGCCATGATAGATTAGGAAACAAATAAGCGATATACAATGTCCCCTGTACGCTTTCATAGTTAACATTTGCCGGCAAGAATAATACTTTAATGTGGAAATTTTTATCACCTTGTGTTTATCTTAAAAAGAAAGTAGTAAGGAAGACGGTTTTTTATGGTTTCATGTCTTAGAGTTACTTCTGCTGACAGACATTGGGATTTAAAGCCAGTTTTTTTTTCATTCTCGAAAAAACAAAAAAGGCAAAAAAAAAAAAAAAAAAAAAAAAAAAAAAGACGATAATTATATGTTGAAATCTATAGAATCGAAAACCGCCTTCGCTCTTGATGAGTCAAAACAAAACCATTGGAACTTTCATAGTGGTTTGTGGTTAAAAGGAAATAAAATCTCTATTCTCTACAAAAATGTCAAAATCAGACTAAAAGACGAAAAGAATATCATTGGTTAATATTTACACTTATAACCTAGTTGTAATTTTATTTTTTGCTTTTAACTTATTCATAGAATCCTAAGTCATTTTCAAATGCCAAAATAACTTTTACCCCTGTGTCCATCTTGAAGAGATAGTAGCCTTGATGCAAAGTATTTATTACATCTTATAATGCATTGACGAAACGAACTTTTAAATATAACTTTTTCAGTGTCTTGAGCAATTTTAGATAAGTTCGTTTTGTGTTAAAAATTACCTTCATATTCAATGGTTCCGTCCCCATCCATATCTACAATTTCAATCATCTCGTCGACCTCATCATCCGGTAGCTTGTACCCCAAATTTGTCATTATGTGCCGCAGATAAGTGGAGGTTATCCATCCCTTCTTCTCTTTGTCAAATATCTGGAAGGCTTCACGAATGGCTTCTTCACTTGTTCCATCTTTTAACTTCTTAGCCATCATTCCAAGAAACTCTTCAAAGTCTATTTCACCATTACCTATAATAAAAATGAATTACTAGTATATGATTTGTTTGACTATATAAATTAATTTTATTACAAAAATTACTGTTAAAATTTGGTGTGCCTTATGTGCACATTTCGGAAAATCATTCCTCATCAGGGGTCGAAAAATTTGATAGATAAAAAGCATAAGCCAAACAGTTAAAAATTAATGAATCGAAAGTTTAAAAATTATATGTATCCAAATCCAGCTAAGGAATTTTTTGTTTAATTAAAAAGAAATTGCTAAATGGTACATTTTCTGACAGCACAATTAACCGCCTACTGAGTTAAGTAAATTATCAACAAATAAGAAATTATTATGCAAATGGTATTGGTAATACGAAGGTTAGATTTCTTATACAGTTTATATGCATTATTCTGTTCTTTTAGCCTGTATAAATTAAATTCAAAGAAATATAACCCTCATAACTGACAATTGATATAAGCATATCTTATATATTTTGATGTACAAGTACATGTATACACTAAGTGAAGTGTTTAAATTCAAAATAAGCTTAGCTTATACAAGGTAGTACCGTATAGCAGTTAGATGGTCTGTCGTTTTTTTGTGATTTTATGACAGTATAACTGAAAAAGAAATTGTTAGACTTTTCGAGTCATCTTATTCAAATGCGACGAATCCCTAAGTAATCGATACTTTAGATTCGATATTCAATTCGAGCAACAAGTCTGATTGTGGCGATTTGAAAATAGCTTGAGTACCAAGATTCTTAAAAACTGGAAGTAAAATAAAACATAGTTTTTCATTTCGCATCATATGCATAGCTGCATTGTTTATTTCCTACTAGAAAACGATTACTTATATTGCTATAAATCTTCTATTTGCAGACAATTTTTAATACAAATTCGATTAAACGACCTTACATTTTACCAAACCTATCAATATATATATAAATATATATATAAATATATATATATATATATATATATATATATATATATATATATATATTTGCACCAATTTTGTTTCAAATTGTATCACCATAACATAGGGACCTCGTTGGTCAAGTGGTCTAGAGTAACAGTTTATTACCATCTTCATCAACTTCCATGATAAGTTCTGCTAATTCCTCTTCAGTAGGGTTTTCACCAAGGGATCTCATTACAGTTCCTAATTCATCAGCATCGATCGTTCCACCTCCATCTTCATCAAACAACTCAAAAGCCTGCCGAAATTCTGTATATAAATAAACATCAAAATATCTGAGTTTAAGTGAAACGTAATTTTTACTTATCAAAAAGAAAACATCAATTTTTAAGATATATTAAAAACTTATTTTGAAATTACACCCAATATATATTTTTCAAATTTAAAGAAAATCCATCCTACTTACAGTATTATCAGGTCATTATTAAGTCACACACTTAACCCAAACCGTTTTTAATTAAGATTTCCGTAATGTATTTCATTTTTAGGTTTGTTTTTAGGCTTTTAGGGTTTTTTTTTTTTTTGTTATAGATTGGATTAACATTATTTGACGTAATATTAGGTTCAATGTAATCTGTTTCCATATACCCTAGTACATTTTGTAATATGTTAATAGTATGACAGTACATATATAAAATATAATTAGGTTTGTACCGTCAACTTGTTCATCCGTCAGTCCCAACTGTTGCTGCTTTTCTGGGCTGCAATACTAAAAAAGAAAAAGGCTCATTACAACAACAGATATAATGATAAATTGAAAATGATTTTACAACAAGAACAAAATGTAAAAAATTAAACAACAAGAAGCAAAAATACAAGATTCTAATATCCATTAAAAATATGTATAGCATTTGAAAAAACAGATCACGTTTACTGTTGTATGTTTGATAACTGTTTTATTTGTCATGGCATTCATGGAAAAAAAAAACACAATTTCTCATCATTGTTTAATATTTCGTTTCATAACAAATATAACGCATGAGACAATTATAAACCAAATAGATCTGACAACTCTCATACACAGATTCGTGCATGTAACAAAACAAAACTCTTGTAAACCAGTATTGTCTCAATGTGTCTTTAGAAGTATGAAATATTAATGTTTCTCTATGAAATAATAATATGTTCTCTATAAACTGTTATTCAGTCTGAAAATATAAGATTTAAAAAACAGCCCTTTTCTAACTTACCGTCATATTTCAAAACACTATATAAAGGCAATCATCATTAACAAGACACCATTAATAAACCTTGATTTATTTATCCCTTCCCAAAGTTTTGGAAATGTTCATGCAATAAGGTACCAAAGGGGTCGTTAATTTTGACTGATGATTTATTTTAAATACAGAAATTAAAATGAAAAAATATCAACTCAGTTTGACGAAGAAATTAAAAACAGCTAAATCACAGTGAATGTTAATGTCTGTAAAATTACACAGAAACAAATTGTTTTTTGCTAAATTTTTTGTTGCTCAATGTATTTAATATTCAATTTTTAGTCGCCCATGGTAGTCCTCATATGCTTTAACACACGTATCTGAAGATAGATCATCGCATGGGTGGTTGCCTTAGTGTTTAATTATAAAACAATAAAGTCATTTAATGTATATTTTGAATGTATTTATTTCGGTTAGATAAACTTTAATGCTTCATTACTCGATTTAATCAGATAAAAGTAATTACGCCAATTTTAAGTTCTTATGGTAAATATGTATTTCATATAAATTGTAAAATCTAGCACACACGAGTTATCACCCCTGAGACCGGGGTACATGATTAAGCGTCGAAATACACATATTCAGGGGGATCATTGAGCGTAATCCAATGACCTTCTTTCACTAATATATACTGTTCAGTATAAACTAATATTGATTTATGATGATAATAATAATAATAATAATAATAATAATAATAATAAAAACATTTTAAAAATAACGAACACAAATAAAATCATGATATTTTTTTTATATATCACTAGCTTCCATATTTTTCTACAACGATTCTAGAGAGTCCACTAGATACGACTGACCATGGCATGACTGTTTGGCTAAATGACTTTTATGTCCTATGTTAATTAATATTTTCTTATTACATTTATAAATAAAGTAAAATCTACCATTAGAGATTATTCAGAATGATGTTCCCTAAGGAATGTCATACTGATGAATTCGAAAATAACTCGCCAAAATGTGAAATCCAATACGAGTTCGCTAATTAGACGTGAGAGTACTTGGCATAATGGTAATTGCATATATATACATATATATATATAATTTATATATATATATATATATATATATATATATATATATATATATATATATATATATATATATATATATATATATATATATATATATATATATTACAAATCTGCCTCAATTCTGACTTTAGAGAGAGTTAGCAATTTTGGATATTATATGCATATTGTTCTAATGCAATCGTTTTGGAGATACTTCTGTTTAAGTTCTTTAAAACGGAAATAATCATTTTTTAATCTTTGTTGTAATATTACTTAGATTTATCACTTTTATCAATATGTTATCTGTTAAGATATTATTTTATTAAAAATTCAGTACACAGAAGCAGGTAAAACGTAAATAGATTCAAAACAGGATTTCAAATTTAATTAATGTAATTTTTAAAAATAAATTAAATTTATTCTTAAAAAATAGATTATAAACCAAGTATCAAACTCGTGTTACAATTAAATTTGTTTTAAATTTTCCAAAAGGAAACAAATCATAGGCTAAATTGTGATTAAAAGAGAGAAAAAAAAATTATACTCACATGCACCCAGCTAAATCTACGTTTATGCTTTGGCATAGTAACCAAATAACCAAGTAATAAGCATCTTAAAGTACGATTATACATAAATGACCAACTTATGTTAACCTTCTCTTATATAACAATTTAATTATCTCTTCCATTTGGTCCTGTTGACGTCAAATCTTCTCAAGTTAACAACTTTTAAACACAAAAGTCAAGAAGGCAAATAAAGAAACAGATATTCAATCTTACCTGATAGTTTAAGAAACTAAATCCAAATTAAATTTAATGTTAAATTTTAAAATCGGTAAACAATATTCCTATATTACAATGGAAGCATTCCAAAGGTTTTTAATTTAATTCTAAATATTTTAAAATCGTGAAATAAAACTGGTCATAAACAATGCGGCCTTTTAGATTTGTTTGCTAATAATATTGTGTAATTGATCAAAAAATCTATAATTTGTTGTTTATAAATCAACAAAATTTAAAAATTGTTTTGATTCTGTGTATATCAATTGATGAAATTTAATACAAAAATCAGGACCTCGTAATCTGTGGTTCTCGTCAATTTTGGTTAAAATTACCGATATTTGTTATTGTCATTCCCAACAATTTGGGAGCATGGTTGACCAAACATGAGATCAACGAGGGATGATTGGCTTGATTAATCAGCAATTTTGTTCACACTTTTGTGATCTTAAGATTATTTGTAGATAAAGTACATACATTTTCTGTTTAAAACAATATAAAAAATCTTGAACTGAAAAAATAAACATAATTTCATAGTTTTTTCCTTATGAATCCGCAGGCGACTTTTCCTTTTTACAAGTTAACTTTTTCTTCTAATATTTGCAAAACATCCTCTAGAGTAATATCGCAGGTTTTTCAAATACAAAACATTACAACTTTCATCAGACATAATTGGTGAAAACTACCCGGTCTTTGAACTTATGAAAATGTGCCAAATAAGTTGCTGGAGATATTTCAATGTTTGACTATTTCTAATGCCTAAGCTAAGGCAATATCACTGACAATGTATATCAAATAATACTCAATCCTTAATTATTGATGTCTCTTTCAAGTCTAAAGTACCAACTCTTTACCTCTGTAAAGGTTGCAAACCTCGATTACTTCCCTTGCCTTGTATTAACACTGTCCCTTCGGTTGAATGGTGGAGCTTCTGTCTCGAGAGCGGGAGATCGTGAGTTCGAACCCCGACAAGGTCATTTATAAGACTTTGGGATACTATGGCCTCTCCTGACGCTCGATATGCAAAGGAAAAATTATCGATGTCGGAAAAATGTGACTTTGGGATGGTATGTTTGTCTGCGGCATACTGACATACGCACTTGCACATCTCACGCATGCACGAACTTGTATTGAGATTAATCTTAGGGATTAATAAATTAAACTTACTTGGCAACTACAAAGTTGCTGATGGAATTACAACATTACAGCCAATTAATCCCTGTGTATTGGTTTGACTTACTCAAGCTCTCATAAAGTCTTATACATTTGTTCGGAATATTATTCAGCTCAAATATTTCTATAATAGAAATTATTTTTATCAAACAAAAATGAAACCAATAATTTTTATAGATAAATGTAGGTTTGTTCATTTTTATACAATGGAGTGCTGCTCATTTCTTGCTTTATTGGTTATTGACAAACACACGTTTTAACGGAAAGTTATAGTCTCACTATATTATATCAGACGATGATTTCAATTTTCAAGTTTTCTCTAAGAAGATTATTTTAATGTAAAAACATGTTCGTGTTACCGTAAGTAAGATGATCAGGATTTTTCTTTCTTCCCTTTTTTTTTTATTTTATTATATTTATTTATTTATTTATTTATTTGTTTTTTTTGAGTAATTTCAATCCTACGGAAAACATCTTCATTGGCAAATTGCAAACTTAGCTTGCGATCAGTTTTGTCAATAACTTGATATAGGACTCAATGCCATACAAGATTATTTAACTTAATTTTATTGAATAAACTAGATATAAAGAAAGCGTTCGTAGTTTTAACATAGAGACCAGCTTAGATAATCTTGTTTTAGGTGGGTTGGATCAACTGCTATCGATACAAATAAATTAGCTCAGCTAATACTAGTATAAGCGAGAAGAATAAACTGTTTTGTTGCGAGTTGAAGTGCTTAGATGTCAGTATTTTAGGAAGAATGACTCTGGTTTTTTTTTTTCTAAAAGTAGACTTATATGTACATCTAGTTGATCACTACAAAATCTTCAATGCCCGTTATGCTTTTTAAAACAACCCACTAGACGACCCTTGCTTTGCAGTTAAGCAGTGTTGTACAGAAAAGCAAACTGTATTGAAACGAGTAAATTAACATTGTAAGTGTCAAGTTATGCTAAAATACTTAAAAGGATATGTGTAGTTAATAAAACTAGAATAAATGTTTTTCTTTTATTTAATTCACAACATAACAACAAATTATCTAAAAAAGTCCAAAACTTCCAATTTTCTTTACTTTTCAGTCATAACTTGAACAAACTCTACAAATAAGAAAAAAAAATTATTTCAAGTTGAATAACCCAAACTACAAATATTCTTGTCAAATACCACTTTTTAAATGCATTATTTATAAAAATTCAAAAAGTGGTAAAAACACTCTTAATCTTTTTGTTATTGCAGTAATTTTTGTCACTCTGTTTTGATATGGATTTAATTCAAACTGAAACATGATATCTAAGTGTTATATTCATATTTTAGAATTATTTAAAAATGTAATCTGGTTACAAAAATAAGCAATAAATCTTTGTGAAAAGGACCACTGATCTAAACGGAATGAGATCGCTGATGGCCCTTTTAGACAGATTTAATCACAGTACTTTGTCAAGTCCAGTGCCCCCTCACATATGACGAGAGTATCTATAATCAGCGGTCTCAAAAGTATTTGTTTTGCCTTTTCCTGCTTTGACTGTTTCTTTCATTAACTAACTGGACATTGTCTTGTTTTCTTTTTTGTTTGTGTTGTTGACAACGGCATGTTTATTTACAAAACAATTCTTATATTTCATAGAAGTAAAATTAAGAAAAGGAATAAAGCGAACTTTTAATACTGTGTATCCTAATCAATAATATTATGCGACAATTAGTAAAGCTCCTAAAGCCTTCATCATCTTAACAGGTGAAAAATGCACAAATTGTTGATAAAATTTACTTTTAATTTTTTACCATAGAAATTACTCTGTGCGTGTATATTAATAAACAAAAACTACAATTAAGAACATGGTCATAAATAAACTGAATTTTTTTTACCACTGTATTGAATTTCGCCATCTCCATCGGCATCAGCAATTGTAACCATCTCAGCCACTTCCTCTTCCGACAAACGTCCATAATGCACCATAACTTCCTTTAAAATATTTGAACTTATTTTGCCGCTTTCCTGTGTGTCGAACACTTTGAACGCTTCTCTTATCTCCTCTTCGATATCCATTCCTTTCAGTTTCTTAGCCATTAACTGAAGAAACTCGTCAAAATCTACCTCCCCGTTACCTGCGGAATAAGTAAATACAGATTGTTGTACTAAATTGCACTTGAACATCTCAGCTCAGTCAGAAAAGCACCATTCATTGAATTCAACTCACCACAGGAAAAGTTTGGAAAGTTGAGAAATATTTACTTCTGTATAACTTTATATTCTTGCATATTGTTACTAGTTACTATAATTGATGCAAAAGTTATGTTTTGAGAATAATTATTAAATGCAAATAACGAGGAAATTGATGTTTTTCCTTAATCATGCTAAAATAATGAAGGTTTTATTTACTTGATTTGTGTAAACAGATTTTTAAAAAATTGATAATAATAAATACATAAATTAATAAATAGATAGATAAATAAATAAATAAAAATAAAACCACAATTTTTAATATAACTGTCTCCAGTTAAACACCAATTCGATTTATTTGCCTCTACATTCATCGTTATTCATGCAATAGTTACATGTGTATGTTCTTTATTTTAATCTAAATTAGATTTCTGGTCAAGAACTTAAAACGATCTAACGTAATACAAAACGATATATTTGAAACACTTAACAAAGCGAACAACCTCGCGTTGATCTGTAATAATAATAATAATAATAATAATAATAATAATCATGATGATGATGATGATGATGATAATGATGATGATGATGATAATGATGATGGTAATAATAATAATAATAATGATGATGATGATGATGATGACGATGATGATAATAATAATAATAATAATGAAAATATACCGTCTTGATCCACTTCAGCTATTAGATCATCTAATTCTCTTTTTGAGGGATTTTGTCCAAGGCGTTTCATAACTTCGCCAAGTTCATCAGTTGAAATTGTGCCACCTCCGTCATCATCAAACAAATTAAATGTTTCTCTAAAATCTACAAATTTCACATCATAAATAAAACTGGATCAACATAAATAAATAAATCAACAATGATATGCTTAAAATAATAGTTTTGTTCGTATTTTCTTTGGACTAAGTGTAAATAAACTCAAACTTGATGTTGACATGTTTTATATTGAGTGTCAGAAAAAAACTTAATATAGAATTCTACGCAATACATGTGAAAAAAGATATTAAATGTGCCAAAAAAATGAAAAGACATTTTGTCCTTGATGATGTGATTGAAACCCTTCTTGCATGAACTTATTTCAATTAACCATCCCGGCTTTCACTGTGCTTATTTCATTGCTTATTAAACTAAATAAGAATTCAGAAATTGGCAAACAAAGTTATAAATATATATAATTTGACTTGCATTCACTCATTATTTCGATTTTCAATGTCATAAAATGAAAACGATTATATATAGAATTTTGTTATACTGTTATTTCTTATTTTCATGTTTCCATCTTAACACAATTACAAAAGTAACAAAATTGTTTTAACAATTCCGTTTACTAAAATAAAGTAAAGCTGCTTCCAACTAGCACACACACCAACCAAGTGATGATAACTATTACTCACCATTTACTTGGTTTTCTGTTAATTCCTCTGCCTACAATATGTTTTAAGCAAGTTTGATAATACAGAATTTTCAGCGTAAAATATGTTTTGACAACAGCACGTTTCAACCAAGAACACGATATAATAAAAATAATGAAAGGAAATAATAACATAGATATATTGTGACAAAATGTGTCAAGCTACTGGTGTGTGTTTTAAAAGTAGAAAAAAGTGTTTATTAAATGCCTTCCTGCAAATAATGTGAATAACGAAATACTAAGTTATGTGCATTGAATGATTAAACTGAACATGGTGGAATGGTTATCCTTCCGTATTTTTTAAATTTAAGTCAACAATATGTTGTGTTTTGTCTATCGAAGTTAAATTTTAAAAGTAAAAAAGAAACGATTCATGATGTCTTTGATTACTTACCATTTGTCAAAACTGGTCTTGTTAATTCTCAAACAATTTTGAATTTAATATATCTAACAAAAATACATGTTCAATTCATAAATCAAATATAATTTTTATATGAAAATTTGATTGTATTTTGTTTTGAATTTTAAATAGTTTTAAAATCACAATAATTGTTAGCAAGTTCAGTTTAAGGTTATTACGATAGATTCAAATTTCTTTTTATATTGTCTCTTCTTTCAATTTATTTTGCAAATATGGTGGAAAACCTCTTTATACCATCTCATTGTTTTATAAATATTTAAATCGGTAGACTGTTATAAGAAAAGATGTAACCAATACGTTTAACCTGATGATACTTACCATGTCAAATAAGTTCAAAATGAGTTGAAACATAATACTGTTTATCATTTTGTCATTAAATCGCTTGAACATCTGTTTGTTTGCAATGATTCTTTTAGACTTTATTGTTATTTCCGTGTTAATTAAATGTTTTTGGTGGTTGAATTTAGTGTTTGGAGTTCATTCACCATGAACTTGTATGAAACATAACAGTATTGCCTTTAGATCCAACATCCACACACAAATGTTTGGATTTCTTTAATTAATGGTCTCAATAAAGATGTTTTGTTTTGGTTTACTTAATCATTCGTTTGTTTGTTATCTTTTTTAAGTTAAAATGCAAAATGCTAGTATTCAGTATGATAATAGCAGTATATTATGTTTTTTCAGTTACAATCTGCCTAATTCCATTCTATGATAAAGATATTGGTTTTTTTAAAGGCATAAAGTTTATATATATATATCATGTTCTCATGCCGATTTGTTTCAGATAAATGTGTTTCCTTTTCGCAAGAAAACTAATTATCAAAATGTTAGGGCCGATCAAAGGTGCAATTTACAAAGCGTATTTACATGTAGGTGCATTGAAGCACAAGTCCAGAAACGATTACGTTTTTGATAACATACTATTGCATGGTTTTTAAAGAGAAAAATTCCAACCTTTTAATAACGAGATATCTTTCGAGTTTCGAAGGTTATATGCATATAAATTTGTATAATCTAAAGTATAAGATCAGTCGTTTCCGAAGTAGGTTTGTCAGTAAGTTCTTACTTGTTCAATGCAACGAACAATGCAAAATAAGGAACAACAGTTTTCACGATGATTTTTGCTCTTAATGTTGTTTCAAGTCAACCAATTAACCAGTACACTATAATGTCGTCAAATTATAGTTACAACATATTTAAATTCAATAATTAGTCTAAACATTTACACACAATGTACACAACAGCTCACAAAAGTAGAGTCAAATTTCATCAGGACATTTCTAAACTCTGGTATAAGATCACATTGATGCTACTTTTAAAATAGTAGCACACTTATCAAAAATATCACAAATTAACATCACAACATCTTATATATGCACAGGGGTAATGCAAAAAAATAAACTCTAGCGGATGATATCAAGTTTCTAAACTTCTAAACTTGTCTGTGTTCAAGTGTGCAAAATCTTGAATAACACGTGACTGTTTTCGGCCTAGAAAATAATTAAAACCACATAGCAGGGTAACTTTTCTTCTTGTACTAAAGTATGTGTTCCTTTCGTGTTTAGCGGGCCTAAGTGGCCGAGTTGTCGAACGTGCGCGCTTGGGGATCACACTGCCTCTCACCGCCTTGGTTCGAATCCCACTCGGGACAGATCCTAGCATGAGAAAGTTTGTCAGTTTGCTTCCGAAGGTCGATTGTTTTCTCCGGGCACTCCGATTCCTTTACCACCCCAGAACTGACCGCCTCGACATAAGTGAAAGAATCTTAACTGGGGTGTAAAAACACCATTACTCCACTCCACTTCTTGTGTGTTTAAATAAGATTATTAAAAATGAGGAAAAAATGTGAGGGGTTTTATTAGATTTTCAACTAAATATGTATAATGTTTTTCTTTAGTTTAGTCTTCTTTAAAGACAAAAAAAAAAAAAAAAAAAAAAAAAAAAAAAAAAAAAAACATGAATTCAGCAATTAATTTAAAGAAATGACTTATGTTAGCGTTGATACTTGTTATGATCTGCAGATTGACGATGACATCGACCTAATATATCTATATATATATATATATATATATATATATATATATATATATATATATATATATATATATATATATAGATTGATCATTTAATCATTAGGATTAGAACGCCCTTTTAAGAGCACTATAGGATCAAATGCAAATACTTATGACAAAATATCAGATATGCAAAAGCATAATTCAAAAGACGCAAAACACTTTATGCAGATGTATATATGAATATTCTTGTTGATGTATGCTATAAAATGTTTATTTCCGATATCATAAAAGTCCCATTGTGAAATAAATCGTGTCTCTACTTCCATGGCGTCATGATGAAAACATATATTGCACAAATTCTGAAATATAAAAAGAAACAAAGTAAAATAAACAAAGAACAGTAATGTTACATACTTTGTTTGAATAAAGTACTAAAAAGTAGCAGCATTACATTTATTACAGAGATTGTATTTAGTTTTTATATATCTAAAGCAACAACTAGTTATCTTCGACTGCTTGCTATTAAACCCACTTATTTTAATTGAAGGAAGACCGAATACATAGTACAATCACCCATAATAACATTTGATTTATTTAGTAAGTTTAACGTTTTGTTCCCCCACATAAAACCATTTTATTTCAAAAATATATATTGTGTATGATAAAACATTAAATGTGGTGTAGAAATAATTGCAAATTAAAAACAACTGAATAGTTATTGGGAGAGAAGTAATGTTTTTGTTCCCAGTCAATTTTTTTACTTTAATTTTCACATAAGTAAACTAGTACCGGCGAAACCAAGAGAACCATCAACAAGTAAACTCGCTTTTTTTCAAACAAGCATTTGCTTAAGTGGATTTCGTACCTTGGCTTTAAGAGCTTTTATTAGTAAGTGCGCACTTTAGACCATTTTTATAAAGACGCATCAGAAGATAAAAAGCACATTTTCTCAATACGTGTTTCAACGACTGAATTATCAGACCTACAACTGAAACATTCAATGTATATTACCTGGATAATTAATCAGACCATCGCCATTTTTGTCTGCTTCTTTTATCATTTCGTCTACCTCTTCATCTGTTAGTTTCTCTCCTAGCGTTGTCATCACTTCGCGTAATTGTTTTGCTGTAATTGTACCACTATCATCTTCGTCAAATATTTTAAATGCTTCTTCTAGATCACCAACAGTTTCCTGGTCACGCACTTTTCTGGCCATTAAAGTCAGGAATTCTGGAAAATCGATACTTCCACGGCCTAAATGTTTGAGAATAAGAACATAATAATAATACCGAATAAACCGACATAACAGTAAAAGTGAGTACAAAAAGAGATAAATTGTTAGAACGTCATTAAGATAAAAGAAGTAACGTTATTATTAATCCTGGAATATAAGGACAGATTTTGTCTTGACAAAATAATACCCTGAACCTAACCGTCAAAATTTTTAAAAATTTATATCATAAACTGGTATGCTGCGACAAATCTCTCTCTCTCTCTCTCTCTCTCTCTCTCTCTCTCTCTCTCTCTCTCTCTCTCTCTCTCTCACCTTCTGGATCCACTTCATTTATCATATCGCTCATTTCTCCTTCAGTTGGACTTTGGCCAAGAGCTCTCATGACGGTCCCAAGTTCCTTTGTTGATATCGTTCCATCTCCATCTTTATCAAATAAACTGAAGCATTCTTTGAATTCTGTAATCAATCGTTTATATATTATATAAATTTTATACATGGACAGACATCTAGATTATTTATAATTTTTTGGCAATAGTTGTCTCGTTTTGTCCCTTTCAGCTCTTACCACTTATTTAACTTCAAACAACAAAACACGGATTTCGGGTTGATTTCAAATTCTTTTGTCACTTAGTCGCAAGTACATCATATAGCCATGTAAGCTAACGAATACGTGATATATTGCTTAGTTTCAGTTGCATGTTGTTCGTAGTCTGTCAATATGTCTTTTTGTGTCTTGTTTTTCTATTTTTCTGCTTTATCTTGCTTTGGATATTACAATGTGTACATGGTTTCTAACTATATATTTCTACGCCACCTTTCTTCTTTAGCTATATTTAAGATATAACTGATACTTCATTGTCTCAGAGTTATTGTAGGATGTGTAATCAACACGTAAATAACATGGTTCCCAAGAGATTCCGAACTTGTTGTTGAATATGTTTAGTAAAATGTTAACTGATGCTTTTTAAAAACTCTGAGGAATAATTAAAAAATCCAAATTGATTAGACTGGCCTTTTTAACATGTCACATTCTGGCGTGTTTCCTACAAGATTGAATGTATTTTTAGCGGTTTTAAAATTTGTATGAACGTATATAAACATATATTTGTTCCGGAAAAAAGATGCATTATTTCAGAAAAATTGTCTTAAAACATAAAAAATATTTGTTGATTTCATGCATATTTTTATTCAAATATTTAAAAATTAGAATATTTCATATACCACAAAATAGAAATTATACAATACAATCTATACAACATAAAAATCCACTTTGCGCATTATATAACTGTTAATTCGGACATAAAAAACCAAATGTCGGTTTTTGATGTGCTTGGTCCATAGCGCTTTGTTGGTTAATCTCAATACTGTAATGGTATAAGTGCATTTTAATAACGTGTCCAAATACAGCGAGCAAACGATGTTAGCTATAAATATTTCTTTCTTTTTTAAACATTTCTCCGGTTTTTATGCAGCTATACTTCTGTCATAATGGCGATGATTTCTGAAAAAATGTAAGATGAAAAATAAATTTCAACCTGGTTTTCAAATATCTAAGGTTTCTACCTATCAAAGACCTGTAATAACCAAATGTCAGTCGATTAATGATGATATGACAGTTTTACACATCTCTTATTAACACAATTGAATAAGCCAAAGTTACATACAGGTTTATCCGACTTAACATCCCAACCCTTTCCTCTATTGTTATCTGTGTGTTTCAAAGCATAAAATATAATTAATTAACTGCAAAGTTACCATCAATAGGAAGGGCATCCATTGACCTCATTGTTATTCTCAGACATATGTACTTATAAAATGTACAAAATTAAGGGAATATTGTAGGTATGTCTCTAAATGTCCTTAAATACTATTGTTTTCCAAACCAATTTTAATCTGGTGCCCCGGCTTTAAAGTTTATAACCACCAACAGTAGTCCAACTGAGTAAACATTTTATTATAAACCTATATTATATATACGCACCGTCATAATTGATAACACCGTCACCGCCTGAGTCGCATTCTTGTATAAATTCATCAGCCTCGGCATCCGTCATTTTTTCACCAATCGTTGTCATGATTTCTCTGAGGTAAGCACCATCAAGGAATCCCTTGTTTTCCTTATCAATGATTTTGAAGGCCTCCCTTAATTCATCTTCAGAGTTAAGGTCCCGTCCTTGTTTGGAAACTAATGTTAAGAAATCGGCAAAGTTAATCACTCCATTCCCTGAAATAAACCATATTTTAAAAAGTTTTTAACGGTTTGCGGAAGGATATTTTACACACTTTCTTTAAAACACAAAGAAGTAAACCATTCAGTTTTTTCATAAAATGTCTTTCTTGCAACTTATGAAATTAATTCCGTATTCTTAAATTTAAAATTGAATTTATAAAACGTTTACTTAAATGTTAAAATGGCCTTCTAGTCAAATATTTCCACCAATCAAATACGTGAAGTAGAACTACAGTTGATTGATTCTGATACATCGAACATTTTCATTTCACAGCCTTTTGTTTTAACATTATCTGAATCATGAAGTAGATTTTGCACGTGGCGGGTGTAGCTAGCTGGATAGAAGATGCTTAACCTTCTGGACACCCGGTCTCACTTACTTAATGGAAGATAACGTGTAAAATAAAATGGCCAGATTTCAAAATTTATACTTTTTTGAGATTGTGATTTGGACATGAACTGGTATGTTTTATTATGAAGTATATTTTGCAGGTGACGGTTATAGCTAGCTTACCCACCCTGAGCACCCGGTCTCACTTACTTGATGGAAGATCACATGTATTACTGAATTTGCCAGTTTTCAAAATTTTTACTTTGTGTTTGTTAAGATTGTAATTTGGACATGGACTGGTATGTTTGTGTTTTATTTATACTTACCATCAGGATCTACTTCGTTTATCATGACTATGATTTCTGCATCTGTTGGACATAGACCAATAGCCCTCATCACTGTTCCTAAATCACGTGATGCAATTGAACTGGATTCATCGTCTTTTTCATCTTTCTCAAACAGAGCGAATGCTTCTTTATATTCTTTAAATAGACAACCAATAAGATCATGGATACATTGTGTCGTACAGGTCATTTGAGTTTAAAAGAAATGATTAACTTTAAAGCGGGTTGAATATATGTCTTTTCAGTATTGCTTTATAAATAGTTTTTATTTATTCAATGGAAATAATTATTGAAAATTTATCAAGTGTGTCGAAATTGTTTTATTTGTTTTCCGCAGTTAAAATGCAAAAAAGATTTTTTTTTGCAAATATTGATGTTAATCAATACCGTTGCTTTAACAAAATACGTTTAACATTTATGTTATGGTATAACTGATTTATACATGATCGTATTGGATGTCTGTTTTAAATTAACATGGACAAATCGGGTTGTTGGTATACTTTTTCCATTTGTAATATGCAGAATTTTTAAATTTTGCCAAAAGAAAAATTCAAAACCGTCATATAAAACGCAGTTTTCTTGATTTTTATTGAAAAGAGCAAAGTACTAGAGTATAGGACCATGTTAAAATATATAATACAAATACAAGTTAAATTTTGATGTGCCAGATGTGCACATTTCGGAAATTCATTCCTCATCAGTTAGTAATTAAATATGACAATATAGGGAGCGCAATATATACAACTGGAGACATCTTTGCCTACTTCAAAGTACATGTTTTTCAGATCAATATTTTATCGTTCATTCGTTAAACATAGTAGTAATTTCGTTTGCCATAGATCACAGTTTGTAAATTACATGGATTGGGTGGCGTCATGTTACCAACAATCACCGGGTACAGTAACAAAAAGTTATTAGACACTTCGTCAAATGACACAACCAAACAACTGTAAATTATTTAACGTAACCGATGGTGATGTCTGTTATGTAGCATCAGACTACGGAGTACTGAAATTCAATAGTTACAATAGAATGGAATCAATGATGCGTTAAACTGGTATGATTCTGTAAAAAGACAGTGGATTATTGTTCTTATACTTTGTTCATGTTTGTCTAATTGAACATTTTGATAAGATTATCGGTGATGGTTCGAGGTTGAGTATTTTATAATCAGTGATTCAAAAATGTGTTTTTAATACTATTGAGATTATTTCGTTCTCTTTGTAGTTACATATTCTATGCCCATACAGGGTTCTGTATTTTTATGTCACAATACTTGTTCATGATAAAGAGACAGAAAAATAAATGAAAAACAACAATGTAATATAATAACAAAAAATATATTGTATTTATTTACATTTTCCATTTACATGTAACATAAACGATTTTCCTTAATCTATGGATGTACACATGCAATGGTGCATATATTTTTTTAAAAGTTCAACGATTTTCTTAAATTTGTATTTAATAAATGTCTTAGAACGGTATACTTCAAGGAAGATGGACAATGGATCATTCTAGTATCAGGTTTACCAGCTCTGAAATTAAAACAAAATGTTATATAACTAATCAATTCCAAAACAATTTTCTGTCAGTGCAAAATTTAAATTGCAAACATTAAAAGTTGATATAAAAAGACAACTGCTTAAGAGTGGAGTATCACCTTTTCAAGCTTCATATAAAAATTCTGTAAATTATTTCGAGGCGGCAAGTTCTTGAAAGGTTGGAAAATCAAAGTACCTGGAGAAAACCACTCGCATTTCGTATGAGAACTAAAAACTTTCTCACACAGGGTTCTGAGTGGGATTCGAACCTAGGCTTTCAGGGGCACTGTATTCCGTGCCGGTATATTTTTGACCACTCAAACAGATATAAGTCTAATAAACAAAATTATTTAACTTTTGTTATTTAAAAAAGACATTTGTTTGCATTTAACTTTGTGAAAAGCGTGAAACAAGTAGTTCATATCGACTTTGAACAAGATAAACAAAATTGTCGTGCAATGTTTTAAAAGTATGCATTTTTAACAATCATAAGAATCATAAAAAAGTAATTTTTTCAAAAAAGGTATGCTATTGTTTCTAAAAGAGTAGAATTCCAATACTTGAACTCGAAATATATAACAATTTTATTTTTTCGGATAATGAAGTAAGGTAACATTGATCAACTGTTTAAATTATAGAAAGATGATGTAATCCTAACTTATAATAGCTACCCAACGTTATTATTTCGGGCACTCTCTTTAGCAACAAATTTGGACATGTAGGCATACATATAACAATATTTAGTTACCTCTGTAATTGACAGATCCTTCCCCTGTATCGGCATCTTTAATCATCTCATCTACCTCCTCGTCCGTCAGTTTTTCTCCCAGACTAGTGAGTACATGTCTTAACTCTGCGATACTTATCGTTCCACTACCATCTCTATCAAAACACTTAAAAGCCTCAATTATTTCTTCCTCTGAACCATGGTCATCCTGTTTTCTAGCCATTAACGTAAGGAACTCAGGGAAATCAATGCACCCGTGTCCTGAAATTAGTGTGTTTATGAATAAATAATGCATCTTAGCAGGGATAAATATTGTTACCAATTTCATAGTCATAGTTATTCTCGTTTCACTCACTGATTAAGTTTGGAATAAAATCTAGTTTTTTTTTTTTTATTTTTGGATCTCGTTAAATGTGGTCATTTTACAAAAATCTACTACGAAATCTTTATTTATTAATAAATTTATTTATTTATTTAACATTTTATTTTTAGACAAAATTTGACTATTGTATCTTGTTTTTTTACCAAAAAAAAAATAAATAAATAAATGAATAAATAAATAAATAAAGAAAAAAAAAAGAAAAAAGAAAATCAAATATTGTATTCTAAACTCAATTTTGACTAATTAAAAAAATGCCTACCTTCTGGGTCGACTTCCTTGATGATGTCGTTTACTTCCGCTTCCGTTGGCAATGCCCCTAGGCTTCTCATTACTGTAGCGATCTCTTTTGAATCAATAGTTCCACTTCCATCTTTGTCGAACAAACTGAAGACGTCTTTACACTCTTCAATTATAAGTAATAGTCGACTTATAAATCAGCGCTTTTAAACGGAGGCAAATTTTTTCTCGAGGAGGGATACACTTTCTATAGTAAATTATGTATATGAAGTGATCAAAGATTGCTTCTATCATTTTTACATAAAAAGTCAAGGTTGTAAAGTGAATGTCTAAACTAAGAAAATCAAAACACAATGAAAATATTAAAATTTAGGAAGTTATTAGGTCGGGCACAAAATAGTTTGGCGCGGTGTGAGTGAACCACAATTACATAGTTATTTAATAAAATCGATTTGAAGTATTTGTATTCATGTAAATTTTTTCTAGTTAGAAAAAAGAAATGGTTGATAGAATGTATATGACAATTTAAATCGCAACAGAAAAACAGAAATAATTTTGTTACATACCTGCAGGAATAGATAAATAAGTATTAGAATACGTGAATATAAAACTCAACTTTAGACGGGTACTAAATATTATTATCTTGTTTAAGTACGCTTGAAAGACTTTGACCATCCAGGTTATTTAACAGTCAGTTAGTGTGGTATACATACACAGAGTGATCACCAAAGTATGAATTGATTTTATCAGGATGTGACTAAATACTCAGGGATACTGCAACTCCAGACTTATCATGGTCGACAAAAAAGCTTTATATATTGTTAATAAGTATAAAGTCGCTGTATCCAAACTTTGACTGGATTAATATTTACTTCCCATATTTCAATGTTTTTTCTTTCGTTAAATTTGTTTTTGTACATAGCGGTGTAGCTACTTGACCTCACTTCCCTCTTTGAAATTCACGTGTTTAAATAAATTAGCAAGCTTAAAGATTTCAAAGTTTTAACTTGCTTTTGGGATTGTATTTTGGACATGACCCAGTATGTTTGTGTTTAATTTGATTACAAATGCGATATGAAAATTTGTTGCTTGATATCGTGTACTTAGTTATAGCCAAAACAAACGCGAAATTTAGGACGTCAGAAAACAAGTCACAGAACAAACATATATTTATAAAACTGATCATAAAACTCCCAATTTTGTACTGCACAAGAGATAATGGCAACATAGCACCAAAAACTTCTGAAGGGTCATTAATTTGACCTTAACATTTGTTAAACTAAATGATTTTGTAAGGTTATTAAAAAGAACCTTTACCGGAAAAAAAAACTTACCATCTGTTTTAAAAAGAAATGTTTTGAAATATAATAGCATTCATCATTACAGAATATCTAAAGCATTAAATGCATTTCATAGTGAACAACTAGTACTTCCGAATCCAAATTATCAACTCTTTAGTACATACCTGCAATTTGCTCTTCTGATAATTGCTCAGACTGAAAAATAATACATAAATGATACATAGAATGGTTTTGAAAATAAATATACCAACAGAACTTAAAGGCTGGTAGATAGATCGAAAGTTGGTATGTTTTAACGTCACAGTCAAACTTTATTTTACTCATATCAACCCCGTAAGTTCTTGACCTACTGGTGAATTTAAATCAAATAAATCATATTAGACTAAATTTGTAACATTGCCTGAATCTAGAATCCTGCTCCTAGCTATGGGTTACCCATGTCCCTCTATCTATAGTGAATCATGCCCCTTTTGAATAATGTATAGTAAGAAGATAGAACTAAATAAATAAATATATAGCAAAGCAACGATTTTGTACGATATTTATACAAATTTATTCAAGGTATTTTATTTATGTGTTATAAGACATCTATTTTTTTGTTAAATGTTTATCTACATAAATCCAAATTGATTGTGGGTAAAGACTTTTTTGCCAAATATCCCTGTATGTTAAAGCATAGCTTAAATATTATAGAAGAGATGAACGGTACAATGAATACAAGTTATTGATGTAAATAATCATCCATATAAGTAAGTAAAACGAATTTAATTTGATAAATAATAACATAAAAAACTGCTATAAATTACATACCATTTTTAGTCATTAAAAGCATCAAATCTCCATGGAAACTGTATTTATCATACGTCTGTCACTGATTAAACTTACTGGTACTACAATGTACGTGTTCGTTATTTACCGTTATGGGTGTTTGATCATCCAATCTAACAATGTTCAGCCCGCCATGGGTACAGTCGGATCAGATAACCGATTAAAGATAATAGACTTTACAATAATACAAAAGACTTAAAACATGTTACCATTCGTAATGTCGAGATATCATTTAAAGATTGGCAACATGTAACGTTACAGTACTGTCTTTTGTTTCTTACTGAGTTTTTAGTTTTAAATAATTAAAATATTTAAATCAATTGTATAGTAAATATTTGAACACCTTACTGGATTTATCTCATTAGATTTGCTTCCAATTTTATAGTAAATATAGGCTGTATGTAAAAGCGTATATCAATTGCACAGTAAATATTTTAAGAATATATTTTTTTTTAGATTTGTTTCCCTTTATTTTTAAATTTGTAATTGTTCAAGTTGATGCTAGTCTTAAAGAATATTCACGAATTTCATTAGTTCCCATTTAAAATGATACGATCGACAATCAAATCAAACATTACTGTAATGAAGAATCCCTTTGAATGGATAGCTTTAGAGCCACGAGTAGACTAATAAGCCAGCGAAGCTACCCAAACCAGCCCCTTTTCTAATGTTTTTTTTAACAACATATATGGGTGAATTTAACACATTTTACAGTTCTTTACAGCTTTAGAGGTTCAAATGTACTTCAATATGCATTTTAAGTTTGTCTTGCTTTGTTATTAAGTAATTTTCATTTACTGATGATACAATGATTCAAACTTTGATGCGAAAGTCAAAGTTCAATGTCACGAGGTGAACGAAAACATGTTTGTTGTATGGATGTATTTGTCTCTCAAGAACTGTTTCAATTGATTGTTTCTTTAAACATACGCTCCTGCACAGAACGAGTTAAGGAATTTAATTCCCTTTTAGGTCCATCATAATATGGAATCCTTCACCAAACAAAACATCATTGTTAGTTTAATTTTTTTTGTTTTAGAATATTTTGGTCGTTTAAGTCTTATTTTTTCCTTTCCACTCTGCTGGTACATGTTTTCAAAAAAAAAAAATCTTTCTAAAGTGACACGTTAGCGAAGAATGTGTTTGGTTTCTTGTGGCAAGTTGCATGCAACATGACACACCATAAAGTAAGGATTCGCGATTTGGCAATGATCACTTTAAATTAGACTGTAAAAATATGTTTTTTTTTCTGTAAAATAATTATTTTAGAGACCTAATAACTGTAATTTGTATATCAAACCATATAATATTGACAAACATGTTTTAATTTTTCTTATTTTTGGGAAGTTTTTAATGTGAATTTTATCACTTGCGCGTGTTCACGCAATAACTTTTCGCATGCTCACGCAATACCCGTGAGCTCACAATAGCTTTTACGTGAGCACGCGATATAAAAAAAACCAGTTTCACCTATGTGCCGCCGTGGAAAATGGCAATTTAGAGTAAAAATCATGTTTTCTATACTATCTTGTGTGTATATGAACAGAAGAAATTTCATATGTTTATGAGAGGGTCCTTTTGATACTTCCGTGTCATTGCCGAATGTTCAATCCTTGAACTCTTACATATTGATCGAGCGTTTAAAGTACATGTAATAGTAAGTATTTGTATATTGATTTTTGTTCTTTATTGTCAATGCTAAGATTTATTATATATTATCTTTTGAAGAAATAGTTAAATAAGACTTAAAAGCAATACTAGGTCCATTATATATTCATCCACACGATTTGTTGAAGTGTAATCTTCAGAGCTCCGTATATATTTCACTCAAACAACTAATTTCTGTTTTATTCCTTATGTTTCATTAAGGTGTGTTCTTAATAGTTTCGTCAAATGATCATTTTATTTATTGCTATTTATTATTATTATATTTCAGATACCTTTCATTATTATGCGAATTTTATTTTGGAATTGTTGTTTCTCATTTCAGAAGCAAAAATAAATAGTCTTTGAAAGTGACCTGTTTCCATTAATCTTGTGTCCATCCCATCAAGGCCACTGCGGTAGCTCAGTTGTTAGAGTGCTTGCTCTGTAAGTCGAACCCCGGCCGGGTCTGACCCAAGACTTGAAAGTGGGTAGTGACTGTTCTTTCGCCAAGCACTCGGCATTACGAAATGAAAGTCACGGTTCTTTCGGATGGGAACTTAAAATAAACGAGGTCCCGTGTTATGGAAGGCATGGCACGATAAAGAACCCTGCTGTATAATGCCATCAGCGCAACGCACAGGCGAAATTTTTGCACTTTCGCCTATACCTGGCAACGTCTCGATATAAGTGAAATATTCTTGACTGGGACGTTAAACACCATTACTCAACTCAACTCAAATCCAAACCATCAAGTCTGTAAATGCAGTTTACTGCTGAAATTGAACACTTTTTGATATGTTGCGTTTTCTAAATGTGAATGTGACATTGAAAAATGATGAGCTCAATCCAAAACACATATACATGCAGTTTTGATTTTGTACATAAATTTATTGTTTCAAGTATCAACATTCTACTTTTTTATAGTGTATTTTTTGTAGACATGTGCACTGTGTTAGATAAAATAATAATAATGTACAAACATTTTGTCTGGTATAATTCGGGTCATTACATGTAATACATTTGTGTTCTTAATATACACATTGTTCGGGTACATATAAAGTAAAATTGATAAGAAACATTCGTTGGCATTTCTTTAATGTCTATTAAGATATTGTGTAAAATACAGTACACATAAAAAAATTCTTCACTGGTAACTCAGCATTACGTGTATAAACTCTGAAATAATAGAAAATAATTAATTAAAAATATTATTACAAATTTTGTTTTAGATATATATCTCAGCTGTTGCACTTGTTATTTATTCATTTATTTATTAAATGCATGGTTATGATCCTCTTATCATTTTTTCAATTTTTTAAAATATAAATCTGAAATTTATTTATATGAATAGAATATAGTCTAAGATTTTTAAAAAAATTATTATTATCTTTCAAATAGGGACCGCATATATATATATATATATATATATATATATATATATATATATATATATATATATATATATATATATATATATATATATATTAGTTTCCCAATAAATAAATTAATTAATAAATGAATAAAATACAAATTAATTTTAAAACAATTAAAACTTTACGAATTTGTTAAAAATTTGTTTTACAAATTAAGCATTGTCAACCGCACGTTTTTCGGTGACTAATGACTCAACAAACAATGAAAGTATAAACTGTTTAAATTAAAAAGCAATTTAGAAAGTCGATCAATTAGCAAACTGAATTGAA
Source organism: Tegillarca granosa (assembly GCA_029721355.1). Classification (NCBI taxonomy): domain Eukaryota; kingdom Metazoa; phylum Mollusca; class Bivalvia; order Arcoida; family Arcidae; genus Tegillarca; species Tegillarca granosa. The sequence continues at coordinate 7,020,956 of CM056595.1, forward strand.
AATAACCAACTGCAAATAATTTAAAAAATTCAAGTCAATCATAAACTGACATCTTTTTTTTCTAATTAACAGTCCATACCTTCATAATTAATCACGCCGTCACCTGTAGTATCAGCTTCAGATATCATGAGATTTGCTTCTTCTTCTGTTAATTTTCTCTCCTAGGTTCATCATAACATGTTTTAATTCTGCAGCTGTTAGTGTTCTCTGATCATTTTTGTCAAACGCTCTAAATGCTTCTTTTAGTTGTTCCTCTGTATCCACATCCCTCTGTTTATTCATTCTGGACATCAACGTTAAGAATTCTGCGAACTCTACAGTACCATTACCTATTTAAAAAGTGACAACTATGTAATATTGAAATAAATATATCAACTGACGAAAGTGCAATATAATTAGAAACAGCAACAAACAAAAGAACAAAATATGAAACCGAATAGCTTTTGAATATAACAGTTATAAAGATGTCCCTGTTTGTACAAATCTGTCTGTATATATATTGCGTAAAAAATGGTGTTTATGCCTAAATTGAATTTTTTTTTTTACTTAAATCGAAGCTGTGAGTTCTCGAATGATGGTTGTAACCAGAGTGTCCAGGATTAAACCCCCGACCTTTGTCAAGCGAAATGATAAACTTTCCGCTCGAGTGGAATTCAAACCTAGGCGGTAAAAGGCACTGTGATCCGTACGCGCGCTTTCGACCACTCGGGGTTACCATTTGATTTAATTTCACAAAAGAACAATACAGTACCGTACTTATAAACTACAACAGTGTTGTCTAGATTTGTTATATGTCAATGGACAGAAGGTTTGATGACCTACAGGTATATATTGTTTAAGTAAAAGTTTATACCTTCAGCATCAACTTCGTTAATCATTTCTATAATATCTGCCTCTGATGGTGTACACCCTAGTGATCTCATAACTGTTCCTAGATCCTTTGATAAAATTGTATTACTACCTTCTTTGTCGAATAAGCTGAATGCTTCATGGTACTCTAAAAGTATTGTAAAAGCAACTCTTAAAAGAATTTATTGTAGATGTGCAACTTAAACTTCAAATGACTGGGAACTTCTAGTAAGTGAAAATAATCTTGAAATAAAATATAAGCTTTTTCAGCAACCGCTAGGTCCCTGATAACTAACCATCTATATGTCGGATGGACCCTTAAAAAACCTTCCTGCATTTGTTTCGTATACCGGGTACATTCCATTAATTGTAGACGTTATTTTTATTTTCAAATGGATAATACACTCATAGATTTTTGGTTTGTTTGTTAAATGTTTGGGGGAGGGGGGAGATACATTTTATTTTTTAAATGTTGATAGTTATGGACCAGTTGTTTGTAAATTTTTGGGGGATTGTAAATGGTTATCCGGCAATATCATGTATATGTTTATTGGCTAAAGGCCTCAGGCCATATCACAATAAGTTACAATCAATGACGGTATAAATGACAAAATATGAATATACATATTATTTTCACACTAAATACAGATTTCTAAATGACAGTATTTGTATATCTTTCTCTCATTGCATGATATATATATATACATGCTTAAATTTTTTACAACAGTAATATTTTTTGAAGACATAAGAATGATAAATTTCTGATAAGTTGGATTTTTGAAATATTTTAAAGGAATATATCTATGTCGTATATTTTTGTACGCATTGCAAATAAGTACAAAATGGTATTCGTCTTCTATACCTTTTAAATGACAAAATATCTTTATTGTTACAAGTAGACAAAACAAAATTGTGTCACTACATTCAGTAACCGTTAGTAAGTGGTACAAACACGTGTTTGTTTTTAATTTTAATAAAATATGATAGTGAATTCTTTCCTCCGGGAAATTCCTTTAGGAATACAAAAATAACACCCATTGCGTTTTGTTTTCTAGGAATGAAGGCACTACAATAGTAACAATTTTATCCAAACGTCAAACGGAACAAATTATACTAGTGTGAAGTTACATCAGAAAAGTTGTACGAATGATTTGTTTCTCCGTTTCCATTTTCTAAAATTATATACCAGGAAAAAGTTTATGTGGCCGCTCCAAATTGTTGTAAATTTTGTATAACTTTAAATATCAAATGCTTATCTATACACCTAAAGGGGATGTAGCTCAGTGGTAGAGCGTTCGCTTTGCATGTGAAAGGCCCGGGGTTCGATCCCCCGCATCTCCATTTTTATGCAAACTTTGTCTCCAAAGATTTTTTATTCCATGTTCAAAGTAGTCCTTGTGATCTTGTGTTGTCTTGTGTTAAAGATAAAAAGCTTTAGTATCAGCTGTTACTTCGTCTTAATGTACATGTATTAGAAAAGTTGCTATGAACAAAATAAGTCGCAGATGTTCAATTTACAAAGCAGGAGAAGACCGGAGAGTTTGTTCTCTGAAATTAAGTATGCAACCAAATTTATTACCTAATTGCATGGAAATTGACGCTATCAAATTAGTTTAGTCTTTTGTAGAAAAGGATCAGACAACCAAACAATTCCCTGGATACAATATTGACCTTTAGCTGTGTTGTCATGTGCTGATTTTGAATTTCTATTAAAATAATGCATCCAAAATCAGCACATGACAATTGTGAATGCATTATTTTAATAGAAATTAAAAACCAGCACATTGCAGTATTGTAAACTAAACCAATCTATCTTATATTAATACAAAAACAAACAATAATGTCTTATATTTATAAGTTTATTCACTCTCATCCATTCCTTAATGACAAAATGTCAGTTCAAGATACACACACTAAATTCATAATGGCGTTATATCAACATATCTTATATATCGAAACAAAAACACAAATCTTCTTCTGTCGTCAATTCTCTTATTTTTGTAAATCTCGAAAAAGCTTAGGAAGTAAGCTTTTTGTTGACGTTATTGATTGTGGTCGAGTCTTTATCGAGTCTTTGTTTTCTAACTTTAACATCAATTTAAAAATTATCAAAATTGAAATACAACGAAAACAAATGAACGTTAATGTTTTGACATTGGACAAGAAATTAACATAAAAGCCGAGTTTTTTCCGTTCAAATGATAGCCGTAAATCTAAAACTCACATGTATTAAAACTTATCCTTAACAATATATACAGGTGAGACAAGAATCCCTTTGCAATCAAACATCAAATTGTAACAATTTTACAACACGTTATTCTACATTAATTTGGTCATTTCAATTGTTTTAATAATAAAAATGAATTTATAACGATAATGTCAGAATATCAAATGCCTTTTATTGTATATGCGGTGATCAGAATACACGGGAAATCTTTACTTAAAATTAATGGCAAAAGTACCATATAGTACGTCACAAAATCGTGTTTAATGTTTGGATAGGTTTATATGAATATAAGAATGATATTGTCCCTGTAATTTGAGACAGATGAATGCACAGTCTTTCTAATTTTATCTTCCTGATCTCATTTGTGTGGCAAAAGCTGCAAAATAAACAAATATGTATTTAATATAAAAAGAGACAATATGACTTTACTTCTACAATTCTTCTATTAAAATTAAAAATACATGGTGGAGACAAACAGCAATTACAATAGATGAAACCATTAAATATCATAAAAGGGTGCCAAAACTGTTTTACACACAACACTAGTTCCCTTTTGCTTTTTCAATAATAATATTTTGGTTTTTTAATCACATAGTATTCTAATAGTGTTTTACTGAGTTAATTTTTTTTTTCAATTTATTTTAATATTACATTTAATTACATATAACCTTTACATATACACGCATATATAGTGAATTTTTTAAGATATATAAACAGGGGTCAAAGGTCAAGTCAAAATATAACACACACCTTCATAATCTAAATATCCCTCACTGTTCGGATCCGCTGCTTTAAACATCTCGTCTACTTCATCTTCAGTTAATTTTTCACCAAGATTTAAAAGTACATGACGTAATTCATTCACGTTTATTAATCCTTTTCCGTCTTGGTCAAAAGTTCTAAAAGCTTCACGCAGTTCTTCGTCACTATCCATATCTTTTTCCTTCTTCTTCATAATTTCCAAGAAATCCCCAAAACTTATTAATCCATCACCTTAAATTAAAAATATAAAACAATTATAGACGGAGTGGTGTGATTTTGGTTAAAAAGTTTATGGACATTCGATATGGACTATAGATTTTTAAATATACCGAAAAATGATCACTCATATATTTTCTATTAATCATTTTTTCTTTTTAAAATATATTTTATATCAGCTGATTAAAATCAAATTCAAACTTAGAAATAAAGCCATCAAGGCATCCCTATTTTGTGTAAATATTTTTGTGTGTTAATTTTATCAGTGCTTTCTCTTAACAAGATTTGTTAGAGTTATCGACACTAAAGCAAGTCATATCTCATGAGTTATGCCTATTAATCGAAAAATGATAAGTTTACTGTAATTTTAAACGGAAATAAAATAAGTAACTCACCGGTATCATAGTCATTTAATAATTGTTCAACGTCTGCTTCAGATGGACAAATTCCGAGTGACCTCATTACAGTAGCCAGGTCTTTGGTCCGGATTGTACCATTTTCATTGGCGTCATATAGAGTGAAGGCTTCCTTGTACTCTTCAATGATACACAAAGTCGTATCAGTATCATTGTTGATCGACAAATGCGATATATATATATATATATATATATATATATATTGAAGATAACAATTTTTGGGGTCACTTTAAGGTAAGTAATGTTAATCCTGATCAGGAATGAGTTTAGAGGGAAATAGAAATATCTTGAAAATAGACTTGACACGAAAAGCCCCTCTCTCTCTCTCTCTCTCTCTCTCTCTCTCTCTCTCTCTCTATATATATATATATATCTCGCTATGATCCAATTATAGTTACTACTTGTGCATTTTTAAAACATTGCTCATTTTAAATGCTATATACCAGCATGATATCCCACTATATATTTGTCTTGATATTTGTTTTCTTTATATAAATGTTGGCTTGGTATTGTCTTGTGTCTAAAAATTGCAAACATTTTAAAATAACAAATAACTTTCTTCCGTTTAATATTACACGATGGTTATAATTCGTTTAATAAATTTGTTAGAGGAGACATTCTAAACGAAAGGCTATGCAGATGTTTAATTACAATCTCTTCGTATTTTTGGAACGAATGTGGTTTATGGACTTATAATATGCTTAAGTTTTAAATGTAGATGAAAAAAAAGACACAAACATACCTTCAATTTGTTCTTCCGTTAACTGTTCCTACAGAATAAATGAAATATTTATTTTAAAAAAGCAGTTGCATAACAATCACTTGGCAATGCCTCATTAGAACCCAGAAGAAATTGTAACGGCAATAAGAATAAGAAACACAACACAAAATATAGCTTTGGTGTTTTATGCCTAGTCAAGAGTCTTTCAATTCCTTTATAACAAGTCCAAGGATTGTGTTGGGAACGCGAGTAACCGTAAAATCTCGACGACCTACGTACGACAGGCGAACTGACAAACTTCCTCATACTAAGATCTTACCAAATTCATTAAGGGCGGTGATTGACAATTTATTCCCTGAGCACTTGCTAACGAAGCCCATGTTAAAGCAAAGAGGACATTTGTTGCACTGATAATGTCCAGTGGTGTGGTTTAAGTGATACGTTAAAACCTTTAAATCGGAGTAAGTCTTCTTTAACAAATAGCGATCATTCAACATGAAATATCAAAACTGAAAAAAAGTTCACCAACATTTAAATTTTACCGGTTAAATAAGGTTTTAATTGTATTTGGCATTATATTTTGTAAATATCACACACACACACACACACACACACACACACACACACACACTGTTTGAGAAAGAAAATCTTCTGGAAAAACATTTTTATCAACCTCTGTATCATCTCCTCTTGTTTGATTCGAGATGTTCATGACGTTTTGTCATGATGGAATATTAATTACGACACAAAGATTTCTGTGTCACGAGTGAATGAGCGCTCGAGAACTCTGGTGTCAGCGGTATTGTAACGAATAAATAAAATAAATTCTAAAGTTTTTTTTTTAAATATTTTCTGACCACAGAACATCTCTTAAAAACCTCTTACACAACAGTTACTTTTCAGGATGCATTTTCTACTCCCCACTGAATATTAAACACTGGTGATAGTATGAAATGAGAGAAAGCAAATTTTCTAAAATTTATTTTTTTATATTTAAATACATTTCAAAGAGATGAAAATAATTAATACGTTTATAATATAGACATGTGGTGTACACGTCATGAATTATGCCGCAATGCGACACAAAATTATTGTTGTAAAGATGATAATCAAAATTTAAAACAATAACCCGGTATGTATGCTTTATCTCTTGTTACGTGTGAACTGTTTATAATTAGTATGGGTAATACTGTTTCAAAATTTAAATACAGGTACATGTAGATTCAACATATTCATACAATAAATAGATAAAGAATAAACATAAAAATACTACTACTAATAATAATAAATAAAACGGTCCTGTATATCTTTACATACATGTACTGTGTCATATTATAAATTTTTGAATTTTCTGAATAAAATAGGAACACTAAGGCAAAAAAATGTTTCTTTTTTGTGTTAAAATTTATTAACTAGCTTCTAATAGCATGTACCACTACAATCGAAGTTAAAAACACACCGATACAAAAAAATTAAGGTAATATTTCTTATTTTATTGTTCATATTTTTCGAATGATATAAAATGTTCAAACACCGTAATCATTCGTAGTAGTGCTATTGACTGTCTCTTATTTGAAATAAATAAATAAATAAATAAATAAATAAATAAATAAATAAATAAATAAATAAATAAATAAATAAATACTTGAATGTTTCTTTAAATGATTTATATAATAAAACATGTCTTATTTCGGCTCATTTCTTTGTTTTTCAACATTAATATTGATTTTTTTTCTCTGTCTTATAAATCATTTGTAAACTATCAAGTGTTTAAAAAATCAAAAGAGATGAACGCATATATACAAACAATTAAGTAATTTTTTTGAAACTAGTATTTTATTTCTCCTATTATTAATAAGTGTAATCAATTAACAACAAACATACTTACCATTGCTATTCTCTGTAGTGAACACACGCAAATAAATTTAAAAATAATTTCGCGCTCAAATAATGACAAAAATTTAAAACTTGATCTGAATTAGGAAGATAATTCAAAAGGTACGGGTGCATGAGCATGACTCATTTTGTCTAAAGTATTGTATCAAAGATGTCAGATAAGATATATACAATTAGTATAACCGTGTGAGTTAAGATTTAAACATAGTACTTGATCTGACCTTTCTAGACGGACAACTATTGCATGGTGTTTTCATATTTAGTTTAAACATATTTATTGTTCTAAATGTACAATACAAGATTAGATTTATATATATGTATATAATTAGGATTCTGGAACAAGAGATAATCTCTTATATTAACCAGTCTCCTGCTTCATTAATTACTGATATTAATAAATATGGTCGATGATCAACTTAAATACAATAGAGAATAGAAGACGTAGTTTAAGATAAATAGATCAGAAAAAAAGAAAGATTAAGATGCAAACAGAAAGAATAAGAAAACTAAATAACAAAATGTAATGGCATATAAGTACTACAGAATAATTTTTTTTCCATCATCACACACAAACTGACAAGAGTCGAAGACACTTGAACAACTACAAGTGATCGGGTCGCTCCCTACCTACAAGCGATGTACAAGTGTCTCCGCATCGGCCATCAATTTTTTATATTACAGCAACAATAATGTAGAAAGAAAATAAACAAAAAACAATGCAATATATTAAAGCTGAGTGCTAAAACGCTTACTTCTTAACAGAAATGTTTGAACCTGGCTGAATATTTGACAGTTTTGTTCGAATGATAATGTGTTATCTCCATATAGGAGTAAATTTGTATTTAAGTTAAATTGTAAACTATGAATTGTAGCTTGTCGCAGATCGGAAAAAAGGCGACATCGTAATAAAAAATGATCAGTGCTTTCAACTTGACCACATTGACATAAAGGGTTATCTACTAAATTTTTTTTGAAAGAGATGCAATTTCAGTGAACTACATTTAAGTCTTAGCTTACAATGGAGAATTTGCCCTTTCCTTGATCCTACATAATACCATTTCGGAACTCTTGACTTGCATTCTAGATATTTACAAAAATTTGACATAGAACCATTTCTTATATCGATAGGAATTTCATTCCAAGCACGGACTACAGAAGGAAAAAATGAATAAAAATAGAGATTTGTTCTACAAAGAAAACTTTCTAAGTTCGCCTGTCGTCGAGTGTTATAGAAATGAATTTCAGAAATTGTATTTGGTAATATTTCATAAAGATAATTAGGTGTCAGTTTATGATAGATTTTATAAAAAAGTTTTAATTGGTGATTTTTACGTCTATTTTGCATAGTTTCCCACCCAGTTTCAGCATACAGTAAAGATATACTTGTCAGTTTTATACCGCCAGTTACTATCCTGGCCGCTTCAATGTTAATTTTTTCAATTTTGTCCACAAGATCATAGGTTAAATTATTCCACACAACATCAGCATATTCTAATAATGGCCTAATAAATGTTATATATATAATTTCTAGTGATTTCCGATCTAGTTGATACTTAAGTTTTCTTAATATAGCTAATCGCGATGTTGCCTTTTTAGTGATGTTATCAACATGATGTTTCCAATTACCATTTGAAGAGAATGTAATGCCTAAATGTTTGTGAAAGTCAACTTCAGTGATCAAAATATTATCCATATACAAACTAGGATGAAAGGGTTGCATATTTTTTCTAGATATAATAATGTTTTCAGTTTTGTTTGGGTTAAATGTTACCAACCAGTTATTTGCCCATGTATTAATTTTAGAGAGGTCACTATTTAGTTTATTTGAAGCTTGACTGGGATCATCAACCACTATGTACAGAGAGGTATCGTCAGCAAATAATTTTATTTGGCACTGTATATCCGTCACTATATCGTTTATGTATATAATAAATAATAATGGTCCGAGAATGGATCCCTGAGGAACACCGGCACGTATTACTTCCCAACGGGACATTTTGTCATGAAGAACTACTCTCTGTTTCCGACAACTTAAGTAATTTTTGAACCAATGTAATAAATTTCCAGAAATTCCAATAGAACGAAGTTTTGCTATTAACCCCTTATGCCAGACCCTATCAAAGGCTTTACTAATATCACAAAAAACCATTCGTATTTCTTTCCCATCATCTAATGCTTTAAAAATTTCATGTGATAAATGAAGTAGTTGGTTAACTGCAGAATCACCATGTCTGAATCCTGACTGGAGAGAAGTTATTAAGTTATTTTCGATTAAAAAATTATTTAGATGTTTATAGACGCATTTTTCCATAACCTTGCCCAGTATATTAAGTAGAGATATAGGTCTATAGTTGGAGACATCAGATGGGTTACCTTTTTTGAAAACAGGGATAACATTTGCTTCTTTCCACGAAGTTGGAAAGGTCTGGAGTGTTATGAGGTTGTTAAAATATTTACTGAGCGGATGACAAAGAACTTCAGCGGCGTATTTAAGAAGTCGTGGATTTACTTTGTCAGGACCAGACGCTTTATTTATATTTAAAGTAAGAAGCGCATCTTTAACATCGTTAGAAGTTATATCGATAGAGCTAAGAGTTACATTTGGTATATGCAAAACAGGGGGAACGACATTAGTCTCATTTAGTCTACTTTGAGTAGTAAAATAGTTATTTAATATCTCGGCTTTATTTTGATCGTTATCGTATATAATATTGTTATGAATTAGAGGGGGTATGTCTGTAGATTTAGTAGAACCTATAAATGATTTAGCAATCGTCCACCAATTTTGTGAATTCGGATTACCTTCTTTTAAATTTTTAGAAATACTGTCTAAATATTCTTTTTTGGATTTTCTAATTAATGTAACACATTCGTTTCTGGTTTTCCTAAATATCGCCCAGTGATTTGGTAAATTAGTGCGTTTTGCTCTTTTATGTAGACGTTTTCTTTTCCTAATTAATTTTTTGACATGAGTTTTGATCCAGGGTTTATCGTTTCGCCGAATTGTAACTATTTTATTTGGAATCGAAATGTCTGCAATTTCTAAAATTTTATTACTTATTAACTTAGCAGATTCGTTGGTGTCGTCAAGGTTTATGATAAAGTCCCAATTTGTTTCTTGTAATTTTCTTCTAAAAAAGTCAAAATCCCCTTGTTTATAATCCCATATTTTACGCTTAAAGGTCTGGTGATTAGGTCTGTCTAGTTTTAATATAATAAAAATTGGACAGTGGTACCTAACATTTACCTCATAAAAAATTTCTCCCACACCGTATTTTTCAATAATATTTCTGTCGTTAACAATAAATAAATCTAATAGGGACACAGAACGTTCATTATAATATGTGGGTTCGTCAATAACTTGTTGTAAATTAAAATTTTCTAAGATTTCTTTAACATTTTTGTTTGATAGATCAAGTTGATTATCGTTAAAATCGCCAGTAATAATAAAATAATCTGTATTACAACTTAAAGCCAAATCAATTGAATATTCTATTTTATCCCAATTTTTAACATTTGGTGGTCTGTAAATAGTTCCTAATAAAAGAGTTTTACCGTTTATAAAAAGTTCAATCCATACGCTTTCTACCCCGTCAAGTTCCAGATCTTCTCGTCGTTTAACATATATGGAATTTTTAACATAAACAATAACCCCTCCTCCCAGTCTATTTGTTCGTTCATTTCTGAATGGTTCACAAAAACCCTCTATACGTAAATCACTTTCAGAAATATTTGAATGTAACCAACTTTCTGTAAATGCCAAGACGTTATACGAATCTAATTCACTTCTAATTAAATCTAATTTAGGTAAAATGCTTTGAATGTTCAAGTGTAAGATACTGAAACCGTTTTTGAAAATATTATCTGACGATGTTGTCGAAATTGATGTATCAAAACATATTGAACTAGATTCAGATAAGGGACCTGGATTTTTTTCAATGTCGCCAGACATGTAAAAAACACCGTCTATGCAAGCAAAAATGAGAGTCATAAAAATTAGATCTTTCATAACAGAACGAATGAAATGGTTTATGTTTTTGGTTAACTTGGGAAAAAAGAATAACACACGCATAAAGTTAACTATTTTGTCATGATGAAATACCGTAAATTTCAACCGCACACATAATAATAACACAATATTTACATTAATCCAAGGGTCAATCAAACACAAAATATATACAGTGATTAATACTACGTACAACAATAAATATAACAACGCATTAACAGCTAACGAACTTAAATTACGTACAAAATGTATAGTAACAGATTTACCTGTATAACACATAGAAATAAAACACATATTAAATATACCCGTCCTTGCCCGGTGAGTTATGTAAGACACGGGCATTACACTTTTATGTTACTTTTGTTTCGAAGGTATACCTTCGGAGATTCCGAACAGGACGGTCTATCATTTTAAAGAAAAATAGATTATATGCCATTTAAACAGAAAGAACAAAAATCAGTAAACTGGAAAAAAGATAATAGTTGAAATTGAGAACAAAATAAAAATAAAATAACAAAACTAAGTAAGTTGGAGTTGTGAAAAAGAAAAATATACAAGTTTTGGGGTTGATGTTAATCCGAGTAGGATTTTGTACTTGAGTATGGATTTCATTTATAAGTTCTTTTTATTGTTAGACAGATGACAACGTTTGATAACTTTGCTAAATTAATGAAGTGTGTGTGTGTGTGTGTGTGTGTGTGTGTGTGTGTGTTAAAGTAAAAATAGGCAAGTTAGGTGTGTGTGTGTGTGTGTGTGTGTGTGTGTGTTGAACATAATCCGTAACAATACTTTCCGAGTTAACATTAATAAATAAATATTAATGTAATATTAAACCCTGAATGGTTTAACTAAATTGAGCCATTAAGCCCCCTAAAGTCCTAGGGTGTGTAGCACCAAAAAGTGATACACAAGCCGAAGATTCCAAAAAACACTATTTTATTTCGAGCTGTCCATTTGAGTTTTTGGCTCAGTTTGGTGATTTGGTGGTGTAGTTTGTCCCTGTGTAGAAGAGCTGAATTTTCATATTTATACTACATTGCCATGCCAATACCATGTTTTGTTAGTTCTTCTCTTGCGTTACTCATTTATTCAAATATTTTACGCAATTGATTTGAAATATTTTACTTGAATGTTAATGTTTATTTTTGAAATGTATAAATGTGACTTTCTTTAATGGATTAGTATTCAAATATTCCTCATACAATTATAAAAAGAAATCAACATAAATATCAATCTTTATACACAAAACCGCATCGGTGGCTCAGCGGTAATGCGTCCGCCACGATAGCAGGAGGTTGTGGGCTTGAACCCCAGCCGGGTCACACATAAAACTTTTAATAATTTGAGATATTGTTTTCTCGCCTAGCACTCGGTTTTAGGCAGATAGAGTATAAACAAGTTCACCCTGTACCAGGAAAAACGACCGTGAAAGTGGTATGCTTATCTGAGGCATACTGACTCGATTAACTTTTACCTTAACCAAAAAGTCACCCTGAGTGCATGCTAGTACAAGGCAGACCATAAAACACACTCGCACACCACATGCATACAATGACTTGTTATCGTCGCGAATGGCTGAGAAATCGCTTATGTGATTGAAAACAAAATTACAACAACGACAACAACAACAACAACAACTATAATACACAAACGTGTGGTAGACTATTTTATCTGTTTATGTATTGTTTGGTGTTATTCAGGAGCAAATGTAATACTATTTGGCTTTTTGTGATTTGGTGTCCATAAGGAATAAATGTCATTTTTGGCTGTATCTATCCTGTTTTAGTGTCTGTCAGGGGTACGTGTCATACAGTAAGTTACACGTGTCAAGCTTTTTAGCTATATGTCCCTTTTTTCTTTCCTTTTTTTGGCTATCAAGAGTACGTGTCATTTTTGTCGGCTACAGTAATACACGTAGCTAGTTTGGTGTCTATCAGGAGTACGCACCATACTTATTTCGCTGTATCAGGCTTATTTGGTATTTGAAACCATTGGGGTCTATAGACTGCACTTGTCTCAAGACGTTTCTGGCTTGTTTTGGTGTCCATAAGGAGAAGGTGTCAAACATTTTAGCTATACATGGCTTGTCTAGTGTCTATCAGGTCTATTTGTCATGTGTTTTGGCTAAACGTTGCTTGTCTAGTGTCTCTCAGGTCTATTTGTCATGCGTTTTGGCTATACGTGGCTTGTTTATTGTCTATCAGGTCTATATGTCATGAGTTTTTGCTAAACGTGGTTTGTCTAGTGTCTATCAGGTCTATATGTCATGCGGTTTGGCTATACGTGGCTTGTCTAGTGTCTATCAGGTCTATATGTCATGCGGTTTGGCTATACGTGGCTTGTCTAGTGTCTATCAGGTCTATTTGTCATGCGTTTTGGCTATACGTGGCTTGTCTAGTGTCTATCAGGTCTATTTGTCATGTATTTTGGCTATACGTGGCTTGTTTATTGTCTATCAGGTCTATATGTCATGAGTTTTTGCTAAACGTGGCTTGTCTAGTGTCTATCAGGTCTATATGTCATGCGTTTTGGCTACACATGGCTTGTCTAGTGTCTATCAGGTCTATATGTCATGCGGTTTGGCTACACGTGGCTTGTCTAGTGTCTATCAGGTCTATATGTCATGCGTTTTGGCTAAACGTGGCTTGTCTAATGTCTATCAGGTCTATTTGTCATGCGTTTTGGCTATACGTGGCTTGTTTATTGTCTATCAGGTCTATATATCATGCGGTTTGGCTACACGTGGCTTGTCTAGTGTCTATCAGGTCTATATGTCATGCGTTTTGGCTAAACGTGGCTTGTCTAATGTCTATCAGGTCTATTTGTCATGCGTTTTGGCTATACGTGGCTTGTTTATTGTCTATCAGGTCTATATGTCATGAGTTTTTGCTAAACGTGGTTTGTCTAGTGTCTATCAGGTCTATTTGTGATGCGTTTTGGCTATACGTGGCTTGTTTATTGTCTATCAGGTCTATATGTCATGCGTTTTGGCTACACGTGGCTTGTCTAGTGTCTATCAGGTCTATATGTCATGCGTTTTGGCTACACGTGGCTTGTCTGGTGTCTATCAGTCTATTTGTCATGCGTTTTGGCTATACGTGGCTTGTTTAGTGTCTATCAGGTCTATATGTCATGCGTTTTGGCTATACGTGGCTTGTTTAGTGTCTATCAGGTCTATATGTCATGCGTTTTGGCTACACGTGGCTTGTCTAGTGTCTATCAGTCTATTTGTCATGCGTTTTGGCTATACGTGGCTTGTTTAGTGTCTATCAGGTCTATATGTCATGCGTTTTGGCTATACGTGGCTTGTTTAGTGTCTATCAGGTCTATATGTCATGCGTTTTGGCTATACGTGGCTTGTTTAGTGTCTATCAGGTCTATATGTCATGCGTTTTGGCTATACGTGGCTTGTTTATTGTCTATCAGGTCTATATGTCATGCGTTTTGGCTATACGTGGCTTGTTTAGTGTCTATCAGGTCTATATGTCATGCGTTTTGGCTATACGTGGCTTGTTTAGTGTCTATCAGGTCTATATGTCATGCGTTTTGGCTATACGTGGCTTGTTTAGTGTCTATCAGGTCTATATGTCATGCGTTTTGGCTATACGTGGCTTGTCTAGTGTCTATCAGGTCTATTTGTCATGCGTTTTGGCTAAACGTGGCTTGTCTAGTGTCTATCAGGTCTATTTGTCATGCGGTTTGGCTAAACGTGGCTTGTCTAGTGTCTATCAGGTCTATTTGTCATGCGTTTTGGCTAAACGTGGCTTGTCTAGTGTCTATCAGGTCTATTTGTCATGCGTTTTGGCTAAACGTGGCTTGTCTAGTGTCTATCAGGTCTATTTGTCATGCGTTTTGGCTAAACGTGGCTTGTCTAGTGTCTATCAGGTCTATTTGTCATGCGTTTTGGCTAAACGTGGCTTGTCTAGTGTCTATCAGGTCTATTTGTCATGCGTTTTGGCTAAACGTGGCTTGTCTAGTGTCTATCAGGTCTATTTGTCATGCGTTTTGGCTAAACGTGGCTTGTCTAGTGTCTATCAGGTCTATATGTCATGAGTTTTTGCTATACGTGGCTTGTTTATTGTCTATCAGGTCTATATGTCATGCGTTTTGGCTAAACGTGGCTTGTCTAGTGTCTATCAGGTCTATTTGTCATGCGTTTTGGCTAAACGTGGCTTGTCTAGTGTCTATCAGGTCTATTTGTCATGCGTTTTGGCTAAACGTGGCTTGTCTAGTGTCTATCAGGTCTATTTGTCATGCGTTTTGGCTAAACGTGGCTTGTCTAGTGTCTATCAGGTCTATTTGTCATGCGTTTTGGCTATACGTGGCTTGTTTATTGTCTATCAGGTCTATATCATGCGGTTTGGCTACACGTGGCTTGTCTAGTGTCTATCAGGTCTATATGTCATGCGTTTTGGCTACACGTGGCTTGTCTAGTGTCTATCAGTCTATTTGTCATGCGTTTTGGCTATACGTGGCTTGTTTAGTGTCTATCAGGTCTATATGTCATGAGTTTTTGCTATACGTGGCTTGTTTATTGTCTATCAGGTCTATTTGTCATGCGTTTTGGCTAAACGTGGCTTGTCTAGTGTCTATCAGGTCTATTTGTCATGCGTTTTGGCTAAACGTGGCTTGTCTAGTGTCTATCAGGTCTATTTGTCATGCGTTTTGGCTAAACGTGGCTTGTCTAGTGTCTATCAGGTCTATTTGTCATGCGTTTTGGCTAAACGTGGCTTGTCTAGTGTCTATCAGGTCTATTTGTCATGCGTTTTGGCTATACGTGGCTTGTTTATTGTCTATCAGGTCTATATATCATGCGGTTTGGCTACACGTGGCTTGTCTAGTGTCTATCAGGTCTATTTGTCATGCGTTTTGGCTAAACGTGGCTTGTCTAGTGTCTATCAGGTCTATTTGTCATGCGTTTTGGCTAAACGTGGCTTGTCTAGTGTCTATCAGGTCTATTTGTCATGCGTTTTGGCTAAACATGGCTTGTCTAGTGTCTATCAGGTCTATTTGTCATGCGTTTTGGCTAAACGTGGCTTGTCTAGTGTCTATCAGGTCTATTTGTCATGCGTTTTGGCTATACGTGGCTTGTTTATTGTCTATCAGGTCTATATATCATGCGGTTTGGCTACACGTGGCTTGTCTAGTGTCTATCAGGTCTATATGTCATGCGTTTTGGCTACACGTGGCTTGTCTAGTGTCTATCAGTCTATTTGTAATGCGTTTTGGCTATACGTGGCTTGTTTAGTGTCTATCAGGTCTATATGTCATGAGTTTTTGCTATACGTGGCTTGTTTATTGTCTATCAGGTCTATTTGTCATGCGTTTTGGCTAAACGTGGCTTGTCTAGTGTCTATCAGGTCTATTTGTCATGCGTTTTGGCTAAACGTGGCTTGTCTAGTGTCTATCAGGTCTATTTGTCATGCGTTTTGGCTAAACGTGGCTTGTCTAGTGTCTATCAGGTCTATTTGTCATGCGTTTTGGCTATACGTGGCTTGTTTATTGTCTATCAGGTCTATATATCATGCGGTTTGGCTACACGTGGCTTGTCTAGTGTCTATCAGGTCTATATGTCATGCGTTTTGGCTACACGTGGCTTGTCTAGTGTCTATCAGTCTATTTGTCATGCGTTTTGGCTATACGTGGCTTGTTTAGTGTCTATCAGTTCTATATGTCATGAGTTTTGGCTAAACGTGGCTTATCCAGTGTCCATCAGGTCTATATGTCATGCGTTTTCGTTATACATGGTTCGCTGTGTCTATCAAGACTACGTTTCATGTGTGTTGGCTATACATTGATCGGCTAGTGTCTATCAGGACTACGTGCCATACGTTTTGGCTATACGTGCTTAGTTTTGGTGTCCATCAGGAATATCTGATGGACTTATTAGCTGTGTCAGGCTTGTTTATAGTCTATCAAAAATACGGGTCTTATGTCACTTCTGGCTTTTTTTACTATCTCTTAGAAGTACGTGTCTTACATTTTAACTATACATGGCTTGTCTAGTGTCTATCAGGAATACGTGTCATACTTTTTAGCAGTATCTGACATGTTTTGGTGTCTATCAGTATGAGTCCGTATGATGAATTTAGCAACACGGGTCTTGTTTAGTGTCAATTATAAGTACGCATCATATGATTTAGCTGTGTCTGGCTAGTTTGATGTCCGTTGGGGATAATTTTGGCATTTTTCCTGGTGGGTGTATGCGTGAAGCTTTTAAAGGCTTCACGTCGTTTGGTAAGGATGTATCAGGAGGGAGTAAATATTATGCTTTTTATGCAGGATCTAACACATGCTTGTCAAGTTATTAAAGCAGTAAGTAGTTTGTTTAAGTACTTTTAAGAGTAAGCGTTAGCTATTTCAACTGTTCGTTTCTTGATTACGATCTATCAGAGGTGCGTTACTTCTACAGATAATCTGAGTCCTAAATATAGCCATAACCTTTTGTCACCATACATGTGACCATTGTTGCCATCATATCTAATTGTAATACATGATTTTAATACATATATGATGAAGAACCAATTAGTATTTGCCTACAGTAATGAAAACATTTTGAATTGTATCCACATCTCAACATACAATATGCATGTACTTTAAGTATGATTAGTAACTGAATCTTAATTTTGAAGTATCTTTAATGATGCAAATATGTTTTATGTATCTATTTAAACTGACTTTTTTGCTCTTGTTGTGATTTTGTCATAAAGCATTTTTGAATTTTATCGTTAAATACATTGTGATAAAGCAGTTTTTGAATGTTCTTGACGATAAAATAAAAAAAAATATGCTTTATAACAATTTAAATACAGATTTTCGAATATTATTCAATGTAATAAATTTTAGTAATCGGATGGTTAAAAAGCCACATCTTACTGATTCTTTTTCAAGATGGGGGCCTCTGTGTCCGAGTCGTCTAAAGCAGACACTTTCGGATTACTGTGCTTCGATTTTTATCCCATTCGGGCAGCATTCCTAGTATAAAGTTTGTCAGTTCGCTAGCCAAAGTTCAATGTTTTTTCACCCGGCACTCCGTTTCCTTCACGATCCTAAAAGTGACTGCCACAATATAAGTAAAAGTATTTTGATTGAGGTATATAACACCATTACTAACCTTACTCCACCTTAATTAAGATATTTCTTATTCAGACACAACATGCTTAAAAGCAACTTAAAAGGAATAAGTTGGGTCCTATAAATGCACTTAAACTACACTTTTGGGTATCAATGTATTTGTGTCTGATACCCGTTAAAGATAGCCAGATGCCTCAATATGTGATTGTTGCTTATTTTATTAATTGATCTTCGATCACAACTGAGAAAAGACCATGATTTGTCTTAGAACTATAAATTTTTCCCGGTATCGGGGTAATAAAATCTGTGGTTTTTCGTGTTAATGAACTACGACATTGTTAACCACGGTACTAGTGTATGTTTTTCATATTAAAGAAAAATGGAAAGAAATGAAGAAGGCCAACCCTCATACTAAACAAATATTTAATAATTTAATTGAAGTACAATTGTTAACTACTTAATGTGACTAGTCACATTACCCCTAAATACTCAAACTATAGACCTTAACAGCTGATGTATTGAAAACTATAAAAATGAGGTAAACAAAATAAAGGACAACATTTCACATCATTTTCTTGAAAAAAAAAAACGTACAGAATTCAGTGCTATTAAATATCAAACACTAATTAGACTAACATACTAGCTTAATACATTTTTTATAATAAATAATATTTTATAATAGTTTTAATACTTTTAAAAAAATTAAAATGATTGAAAACGTACTGCACTTTATTACTACATAAAATTTTTAAACATAATTTTAATCTCTCTCTCTCTCTCTCTCTCTCTCTCTCTCTCTCTCTCTCTCTCTCTCAAGATATTTCAATATTCAAGGTGTTTATATATCTGCGTTTTTATCGTTTTACATATTGTATACCGCTTAATAACAACACGGACATTTGAGAAGCAGAGCCAACAAATAAGAAACATACACATAATGTATTGTCTTAACTCCATTTATACATGCTAATGATGATACAAAACGTTTTTATTGTTTTACAAATTATTTTACGCAGCTGTAAAGCCTTCAAGTTGGATTCTCTATGCTGCAGTTTACTCGGATTCTAGTAAAATTTTTCGAAATTCCTCTTCTCTTTTAGACATATAGGTCAGATACTCTGAAAAAAAAACGATGAAATAGTTAGTACTTTTTGATTAATAAAAATGGGGAAAAAAAACCCAGGTTTTACTTATAACAATTAGGTTGTTCAACAAAAGTTGATGTCTTGTATTTTCTTTTGTCGAAAACTAAATTTGGCCATTCGTTTTGAAACAAAACTAAGCAGGTGACATTTAGGTCGACAAGTTTTAGAGTCACACTAAAGATAAATATGATAATTGGTTCAATTTGAAAACTTAACTTATTAAGTGATAAATGAGAGAGAGAGAGAGAGAGAGAGAGAGAGAGAGAGAGAGAGAGAGAGAGAGAGAGAGAGAGAGATTTTACCTTTTATATCTAACACACCATCATTATTTGTATCACACATTCTGATCATTTCATCAACATCTTTCTCAGTAAAATCGTCGTCACCAACACCTACAAGTGCTGCTACCAACTCTTCTCTTGTTAACGCGTTATTGTCATCTGTGTCTATAGCGTCGAATGCTTGTTCTAACTGATCTGCTTGTTCTTTTAGGTTCCCCGTTTCCTGTGACTGCAGCTCATGCATCATGTCAATAAACTCGTCTAGCTCCAAAGCTCCGCTGCCTATAAACGCGAAACAATTTAATAATAATAATAATAATAATAATAATAATAATAATAATAATAATAAAAATAATAATAATAATAATAATAATAATGATAATCAGAAGAAGAAGAAGAATACAATGTAATAATAAAAAGAATAATTAAAAGAAAAAAAAAAAGAAAACGAACAAAAACATTTAAACTTCACGTCCTTGTTAGTTACATGTAGTTCCCACTGTCAACAAAATGCAAAATAAAACGTCAACAATAAACAATAATAATTGTACTAACTTGATTTTGTTGAAGAAATTACAAATTAAATATTATAAGAGAGGAGAGTTGTCAACGACAACTAGACCTAAGAAATACGGTGGAAATAAAACATATAAAAAGCTACAATGAAGAAAGAGTTTAAAGGTCATGTGTTACAGTAAGTCTATAGATAACGAGTTCTCGTTGGGCATTGATCAGATAGGTATACAAACTCTCAATGCGTAAGATACTTACCATCGGTATCATATTTGGTGATCAGTTCCTTAATTCTCTTGCTTGGTGTATTGTATCCTGCTGTCATGACAGCTGCTACTATTTCTTCATGATTTAAACTTTTGCTATCATCTATATCCATTCTCTTGAATGCTTTATTCCATCCTATATGAGTTAGCAATGCCAAATTGTTGATTAAAACATCAGAAAAATGATTACAGTTAAAAAGAATTTTGTTGTTACCAGATACCACTAAAATTATCTTAAAAATTGTTAATGTTAGCTAAACATCAGTAATTACTTTATTTATGGTTCAACACTCATTTAAATATACTCAGATTTATACAATAAAACAAAACTTTTAAACTCTTTCATTTTGAATAATTCTATCTATTTGTCACTTGCACAATTTCAAATAATTTTATTGTCATGCGAAGAATTTAGGCAAAAGATTGAAATATTTAAAATTACAATAATTACGAAATTAAAAGAGTAAATATAAAAAGGGCCAACAGGTTAGTGAAACCAAAGTTCCCCGTCTCTGAATATCAACAGTCAATTATTTTATATCACTAAATGCTAAAGTCCATCGTTTGTATTTACTCCTGTCACGTATTTTGAATTCTTTTTCAAACAGAAATATTTTACATTCTGCAGATAACACTCTCGACATTATTTTATTTATCAAATTTATATTCAATATATATGCGTAAACTTACTAGTGATATCCTCACTGCTTGGTTTTTCATGTTTTTGCTGAAATTAAAAAATATTACATTTACATCAATATTGCCCTTTTTACATGTATTTGAACATGTATTCATTAACAGATTTGAACGTCAAGCTAAAAGTTCAAGGTAGTTTCTATCATAATAGAGCCTGACCTTGAATGATGAATGCTTATTTGCATGACCTTAAATTTAGTTTAACATTTCGCAAAAAACTTGACCTTAACATGATGCTTCGTATGGAATAGTACATGGTCATTCGCAGAAACTTGAATGGATCATCATAATTTGCATGGCCTTGAATGAATTGTAATAAAAATACCATTTTTATAAATTGTTGTCATCATTCAATATATTTTAAAAA
This sequence comes from Tegillarca granosa, assembly GCA_029721355.1. Lineage (NCBI taxonomy): Eukaryota > Metazoa > Mollusca > Bivalvia > Arcoida > Arcidae > Tegillarca > Tegillarca granosa. Next base: position 7,042,391 of record CM056595.1, read on the forward strand.
ATGGTATATTACAAAAACCACATAATTTTAGGGACCTTAAATGAATAATGATTATCCATATGTCATTAAATATAGCATGGCAATGGGAAGGAACTTGAAATAAAGATGATACTTTGAATGATGAATGGAAAATAATAATTCGTACATGCATGGTTTTAAATAAAGCAAATTCATTTATGTCACTTAAAAATGAAATATCATAATTCTTTGACCTGGAAAAGAAAATGAATCCCCTAGCCAAATTTTGTTTAAAATCACCAGTAATATTTTTTCTTAAAAATTGGCATTGCGCAACTATTCTGGAAAAGAATCAAGTATTGTTATTGTTTTTTCCATTATTTAACATACAATATTAAACGTATTTCTCACAATTTATTTGTCACTTACCATTTTCTAAATTTAATCATAAAATACATTCACAAATGGTATATTCAATTTTAAAATGCATTTTATAATTAAATTCAAAAATGGTATATGACATATTTAATTGAATATTTTAATACATATATATTTGCGTTTTGAGATAAGTTTTAACTTCAAAATCTTATACCAAAGACTCAACATTAAGTAGCTTGACCATCAGTAACTTCCAGAAAAATTTTAAACAAAGTTTTAAAAGCCTTGATTAAAAAAAACTGAGGGGATAATCAGCTACATTTAAAACGACCAACAATAAATGAGGGAAAACCATGTAGGCAATACGCTAGCGAAAAACCTACTATGTTGAGCATATTGCGCCCCCCCCCCTCTTACGAATGCATTACCATCAAGATGATGTTAAGAAAATAATATTTTATAAGACTTACATTGCTAAATGTTAGTGTAAAATTATAAGAAAGATGATTGTTTGCGCTTATCTCGATGGAAAGCTTGTATAGAGTAAACACATTAATTTTGACCAAAAAACCTAAACCAAATTTGTTTCTGAAAAAGTTTTTGATATTGGAAATCTTCTTTCACTTGTTAGATTTTCTGACAAATATTACTCAAATAAAACACATGCTATACAATTATGTTTGAGTCATTTATTTTGAAACTACCGAATATAAACTAACGTGGGATTTGATGGTTAAATTTTACTTTTATAATTTATGTATAAAACAATGTGTAAAAATGAGAATTTCAACACACGCAAGATACCAGAGCCACTTGGAACACGAGTCAACCGAATGAGCGAGAAATCAAGAAAAACAGACATTGAGACCACTTTTGTAAAGTACATTCATCTGATATTGTAATCTTCAAACATTGTAAATTTGCCTTTTTATGGGAGTACAGTAAGGTAGAGTATGCGGATGAATCCTACGACGCAAACTTTCCGAGATTGTATCTAAACCCGCGATGTAGACCACCCATCTTAAGCTTTTTGTGGTAAACAAGAAAAACTCGCTCGAAAAAAATACCAAAATAGACATCATAACTTAAAACAAACATAGAAAACTAACGATATAAATTAAAACACAAGAAAAAAGCAGTTAAAACAAAACAAAGAAGTCATATATTTTTTATGATTGCTTACCATTTTGGAAAATGAACACAACCGGCGGTTTAAATACTTCTTGTCTTCAGTTAAATACACTAATCGTCATATTATATATTTAGCAGTTAAATAGACTAATTTGATGACAAACCAGTGTATTATTTTAGATTTTTTTTCACGCAAGAATAGATTTAGTTATAGTTACTATATACAAAACAGATACCGTTTCAAAAGATGTTTAGCACCGTTACATGAAAGAACACGATATGTCATTTATACAATCACATTAAATATATAATATGACTTCTATATAGTCTTAAGGTTCCACTGTAGTCTTACTAGTTCTGCCATGGTTATTATGAAAGTTTAATAAATCCGCGTTGTTAGTCCTTAATCAAGATCTTTATTTCTTAAATCTGTCACTTAGAAAAAGATAAAAAACAAATAAATTTTTTTTTAAAAAAGTTACTTTCCCACCAACTGCCCATGTTGAAAATCAAACTCAGGCATTTTTGCGCTCCGACTGGAGCTCTATGAGATTATTTACGTTCGAACCGGGAGGTTTGATGGAAGACCGTTTATCTACAAATTATATATAATAAATTACTCCACCACGACTTACTGTTCTACCTTTAAGAATTTTAAACTTCCCACTTTTGAAATAGCCAAACAAAACCTTCGTGTTTTTTTTTTTTAATTCGGATTTTAGTGTGGGAGCGCCTCTGTAAAATAATAAATAATTAAATAGATAAACTCAAGAGAAAAAAGGAAAAGTCCACTTCCTCACTTGATCTAGATGCAAAATGAACGTTCTTTAAAACAAGGAAGCTAATCATAATTATTATATACAGGTCTGGCATCTGCTAATTTTGAATTGATTATTTTAATAGAAATTCTAAATCAGCATATAACTGTTCTATACAAGCTTCAATCAGCTCAGTCACGTGAGCGAATACCGATTACAATGCGATGGATTTTTGTATCATTAAGGAGACCTGTACTCTTAGTTGCTTCCTAGCTCACTAATCAAGACAAACTCATGTCTGATAATTCGGGGTGACCTTTAACAAACTTTAAGTTGGTGTGTGCTGTTTATATAACAATATAGTATTCTGTAAAAATGGACACGTGTGTCGTCTTGTTTAATTTGTTTTAAGTAGCCTTCAATACTGCATTTGACAATATCATTAAAATATGCATACCCATAAGGTCAGGCTTTTAAGATCAAAATAAGGATAACATTCTAAAATGATTGACACACTTGAAACAAACAAATTCTAATTAAGGTTTAAATATTATTTGTTATTCATACGATAGCTAAATAACAACATCTGGTTATCTGGTCGATATATGTGATTACATTTTTGACAAATGTTTCGAGAAAAAAAAAAAAAAAAAAAAAAAAAAAAAAAAAAAAAAAAAAAAAAAAAAAAAAAAAAAAATCTAAATCAGACACAAAAGATATTATTCTTATCATAATTTTGTTCACCTAAAACAACTTTTTGATTGATGTAATTAACAACGTCTACACAAGTATGACTTACTTTTTAATACCTGACATGGCTGTAGTAACTGTCATGATTTCAAAGTATTTTTTCTTTAATAAATTAAACGATTAAAATGTAGAAATTATGACTTCCCAAGATAAGAACAAAATGTGGTTGTAGTTTTTTGAAAAAACAGCAGATGAAGAATGATCTTCAGATTTGTATTTGTATCAAGAAATGAAAGTGTTTTCCAACGGTAATTGTCACAGAACTATTGGCCAATCGTTTTACGCGATTTCTTTCAATGTATATTTGGTAGCAAATTAATTTTGTAGCTGAGTATTTGAGTTCGAATTATCACACACACACACACACACAAACATTCTTTATGTTAAGAAGTCGTAAAGTCTCATGATGTATATCAAGTGTTCATAAGTATTCAAAAGTTCTCTAAAATGATGTCTGCAAATACAGTAGTGTAAACAAATTGAAAAAACACTAACAACTGCAGAATAATTAAATCATCGTATGTGTGTTGTTCTAATTTGAGAAGAACTGTTCATTTTATGTGGTGTATACTTGGTTTTTTTGTCATAATAAAATATTTGTAACATTTTGCGTGTTATTTTTTATGTGACTTCATACTTTGCACTTTTAACAGCAACACAAAATATCCCGAAAAACAAGTCCACATTTTCTACATTTTCTATAGGATTAATAGAATGAAAAATCCGACCTATAATTTTTTTTATTAACGTATGTACAATGTCTCATTTTGTTTTTCACCAGATTTTTTTCGCTGTTTGTAATTTCGCTCGCATATAGTAAAATAAAATAAAGTTTTTGGGTAACTGTGAGTGTTTCTTTCGAATAAAATGTTGCGTTTCTCTTTTTAGGCTATCGTCGTAAACAAAGTTTTATGAAATTTAATTTTTCGGTTAAACAATTTTAATGAATTATGACCAAACTTGGTTATTTTTTTTTTTGTTAAATTTTTAGCTTATTTTTTTTCAAAACAGACAAATCTTTCTGTTCTTGGCTTTATTGTTAAAATGATTAAACATTTATCTAGTACATATTCGGGTGATACCACGTATTAACTAACTTTAAAGAAACATCATTTCGACACAAAGATACGATGAAAATACAGCGTTCTGCAATTATGTACCAGACATATAACGTGATTAATATCGCTTGTACACAATTCATATTTAGATTAAAAAAAATTGATATAAATCTAGAACTTCTTCTATTTATGTTTTTGAGCTCCGTTGCTCGTCGTTGTGGTGAAATATTTTTTTCTATTTTCTTTTTTTCTATCTATCAAAACCATTGGAAAATGATAAAGCAGAGTAGTACTTTTAAAAAACTTAGTTCGTTCTTATTTGAGAAACGTGTTACCGTAACGCGCACACTTCCAGACAAGGATTTTTGTCCATTTTCTACTTACTCTCTAAGTAAAACTTTTTAAATCCAAAATCGTAATCTTATGCTGTCTTAAATGTCGAATAACTAGTAAAATACTTTCTATTTTTCTACAGGAAGTAGTCTTAACCTCTACAGGAATTGATAGCTACTGAAGTAAAAAATCAATTTTTTAAACAAAAATAACAAATGTTTTGCAATAACCAGGATGTTCATGGATGTAACATCCGGACGTTATATAATTATGTTAATCTTAACATAACACAGCTTCGCGATAGCGACATTATGCATTGAAACATTTTTCATATATTACACTCTGGTTCGTTTCTTTAAAATCACCCCTGCCAAATGTAAGGGATTTGAGTATTTTATTAATTACTTTTTATAAGGATTGTTCGTACGGATTTAATTCTTGGTTGACTTGGCTGTGAAAATATTTTAGCTGTCGCACAGAGAGGCCAAAATTTTATTTGTCTCAAAAATATTTTTATCTAACAAACTTTTCTGTCCTTAGTGTCACTGATGTGGAATGATTTTCCGAAAATTGCACATATGGCACATCAAAAAAAAAAAAAAAAATGCTACATTGTAAAACCAAAATCAACAATAACGAAGGCTATACGTGTATTTTGAAATACTAAAAACAATATGTATACACTGCAAAACAAAGGGTTTGCAACAAAACTTGTTATGTTTAACATTTAAAAGTTCTAAATTTAAAGAACCTTCTCATTCAAATATGTTATAAAATTTTATTCTAGCAAAACAGATCGGTTGATTATATTCATGTAAATACGAAGTGTTTATTCCCTAAAAATGTAAGGATATGTTAAAAAATTCCAATATATGGTTAAAATCCAAACGCACATATGTATCGATAACACATGCCGTGAGTTTTTATAATTTTTTCAGTTAAGAAAGAAATCAAATAAAAACTTTTTTCCTTGTATTGTTTATTCTACTAAACAAAGATTTACAAAGTTTAATGCCATGTTAAGTATAATTCATTTGTTTATTAAGTTACATTTATACAATGTCTTCTTAGTTACACGCTTCATTCCTTTATTATAATATAAAGCAAGCATTTAACACACCGATCCCTCTGTTGCTGATGGTGTTACAATCAAATCTCTAAATCTCATACACAACGATAGCCTTATTATAATGCATAATGACATTACTTTGTCTATTTCAAGGGAGGCAATTCAAACGGTACTATAGTTATATATATGATATATATAAAATTAATAATTACAACTACCTGATTTTCTTTTCAGAAAAAAATATTAATAGTGAAACTGTTGTTACAAAATACATACAGACATTTATCAAACAACATAGATAATCATAAATAACTTTATAATACAGATTCTGTTATTGTAGATAATATTATCGCTAATGTCCAATAAATCTAATCAACAATATGTTTATATTATATCTGCGGCCTTCTCTTTGTAAACAGACTGAAATATTTAAGAACCTCTTCTTTTTCTTTAAAGTGCCCTATCCTGTTGACAAAATCTTGTAAAGATTTTTACAGTGGTATATATGTAGTCATGTTGTTATTTATTTATTGCACTTAACATTTTCATTTCCTGTTATTCAAGTTGTATCAGTCCTTTATACCTTCCGTCATAGCTTTAATAAATTCTGAAAAAATGCATAAGTAAATAAACTAACCCACGGTTTGTTTTGTATTATGATTGAATTTAACATTTAATTAGTTAGTTATAATTCAGTATATTTTTTAGTATATCTGTACCTGTATGTGTAAATTTTTAATGCAACTTCTTAACCATTGAGAAGAGGATATAGAGGATATATTTTTATTAATATTGTTTCAAAACAACCCTTTAACATACAAATATACACATTATACATATGAATTATTGTCCACCTTACAGATCAACCAGAAAATATTAAGGATAAAATTCAATAACAAAATTTGCTTTTTCATCAGCTCCTTTTTGACTATTATTGCCAATCATGCCAATGTACCAAATTTATGTGCAGAAAAACATTTTTATTAACTAACCCTTACCATCAATATTTAAGGTTCCGTCTCCATCAATATCAAATGTTTTTATCAAATCTTCGACATCTTTTTCTGATAGTTTTTCTCCTAATGTTGTCATTGCTTCTGCAAGTTCCGATTTAGTTATATGACCATCTCCATTTTTATCAAATACTTTAAAAGCTTCCGTCAATGCATGCTGTGCTTCAGTTTTATTCACGGTTTTCCTTCCCGCCATAAACGTGAAAAACTCATCAAAATTTATTTTTCCATCATCTGTAAAATGAAAATATCAATATTTATATAATAAAAATGATAAAATACTATTTATAATTAAATTTACAAGAAAGCTAAATCGCTTTTCATAGAAAAATAACATAATAATCGTTCTTTGAAATACATTTAGCAAAGGTTGTTAGATTTTTGTCGAATTTGACAACAAAATTAGCATACAAATTATTATAAAGACTAAGATAGGAACAAATTTCTATTCCATTTATTGGCATTTCATTTTTACTGCGATGAAACAGAATTCTTGAAAATTTTAGTAATAACAGCTTGATACTTTAGAAGAAATAAAAAACGAATCCATTGATTAATTAATTTTCTGTCAAAAGATATCGGATAATCAGGTTCTGACAATTTTAAATAAAATTTATAATTCTTTACAAATCTGTCACCGCATTGTCGTGTTTCGATGGTTATATTTGTGGACTTGACTGTGTTGGTTATTGTCAAGTGGAAGGTGGTTTAGTTTATAGCAAAGAAACAGGCTCAGCTTCGACGAGATAATAAATGTTTTGTTGCTAACTCTTTAATAACGTGTCATTTAAGTCAATACTACTAGAGCATCATTTTAAATGAAACAAAAAATGTCTCATTAATACTGACCGTCTAGATCCATCTCATGGATTAGATCTGCAATCTCAGCATCTGTGGGAGTATGTCCTAAGTTACGCATAACTGCACCAAGTTCTTTACAATCAATTGTACCATCGCCATTTTGGTCAAAAAAGTTAAATGTATCCTTCATTTCTGAAAGGAATATAAATTTGTCTTAAAGTTTAAAATGCTAAGATTTTTATTAACTTTCTTCACACCATTTATACGCTACTTTTCAAAGTTATTCTGTGTCCTGTTTGTAAGCAGTCAGTATTAAGTAACATACATCTTGTTATTGTTCACTCTGTCCTTTTTGTCTTTCTGTACTGAACACGGTGTTACAAAATTAAAATTATATAATTTTAAAGTTTCAAAATTATATAAATCCAAATCCAGCTAAGGAATGCTTTGCATGAGGGAACAAACCTTAGTTTTAAATAAATTAAAAAATTTGTGACGAATTCCAATTAAATACATAGAAATTAGAATTAAGATTTGTTTTTCTAGATCTTCTACCATTATCATTAAAACATATAAATACAAAAATGTGTCATCTATTGCTACCTTATAAACAGATTTCCATATGAAACACATATTGACAATCAAATGTCCTTACACTTTTATGGTGCAATGACAAAAATATAATTAACACGCTTACCACATTTCATTTTTTAAAATTTTCATTCGTATTTCATAACAAATATAACTAATAATTTATATATTTTATTTTATTTACCTTGTTTTTGCTGCTCTGAAATTTTGTTCGCCTTTTTAGACTGAAAACAGATAGCAGATCAATGATATTCAATGTAACAAAGCGAACTTGAGAAAAAAAACTATATATTTTTACATTAAGAAGCAAAACACAGTATATGCATAAATAACAGGACGACATTTAAACTGGGTAGGGATGTGGAAACACGAATTTAAAGACGTTGTATTTACGGTATATTGCTCATCAAATAGGATTCTAACAAATGAAGTTTACTAAAAAGCTATGTCTTATGTAATATTGAAAAATTTCAAAACACTTAACATTTTATTTCATAAAACTTTCAATTTGCAAATTATATGAATGTTTTAATGTCTCTAAAGGTGGACTTAAGGATTGGCTTTTTACGTTTTAGTAAAGATTTTTCACATTTGTCAAAGCTTTGTCAGTTCTGGGAAACCAGAAAACCTTTGAAATTTGGCAAGTCAACTGACAGGCATTTAAACTCTGTTGATCGCGATTTGAAAAGAAACAACAGTTTTTAATTGTTAAATGATATAAATGTAGATTAAAAATTAGCTCCTTCTTCTTTATTTTATTTTTATTTATTTTTCATTTATTTGATGGAGATTACAACGGAAGCATTTTTGCTAAATCACTTGCTAAATTGCCAGAGATTCGAATAAAAAACAACTTAAAAATTTACAACTTATCAAAGTTTCATAAATGTCATGTGCTAATTTTAAATTTTAAATTTAATTATTTTTTCTAAATTTTGAAATTAGTACAAGACAAGATCGGTGCTTGCTAAATCTCTTACCTTAAAGTAAAAAATTAATAGTGTATTAAATACTATACCATTATTTACAAAACTTCTTCGGACTTTCAGACAATTTCTTCTCCATGCATTTTATGTATATTCGCCATTAGCTATTTTTCAAATAAAGCCTGTTTGTTTAATATATATTTTGAGAACAATAATCAAATTGTTCTACTTTATAAAACATTTGCACAAAGCACCAAAGTCAATACACTAATCAGTTCAAATGAACAAAAGCAAGTATGACCTCGTAAAAAATATGCAATATCAGATCAAAATAAACAAAACGTATATATTTACAAAGTTTCGTAAACCTTCAAACATGATAGGTCATTTATTTTTTTTTAAGTTTTTTTAAACCAATTGTTTATATAAAACAAAATTTACAAAATTACGATAAAAATGCCTTATTGAATCATTTTTGTGATGAATAAAAAAACAGTGTTATATTCCTAACAATTAATGCCCAGACCAAATTATTAAAACGAGATCAGGAACATTAATTAGGTGTGTTTCTAGCCGATAGTGTCTGTAGTTCGAAATAAATAACATTTAAATTAACTCATACAATATGGATAGGCTTCATTTTATAACCATTGACACATTTCTTTGTTTCTTTCAAAACACCTAATAAGTCGTAATAACTGTGTTATGTCTAAATATGTTAAAACATGCAGTAAAAGACTCTCTTTTTTAATTTTTTCTTTTTATTTTTTATTGATTATTTTTTGTTTTTGTTTTTGTTTTTTTTTTTTTTTTTTGTATTTTTTTTTTTTTTTTTTTTTTTTTTTTTTTTTCACAAAAAGTTACAATGCTATTATATCTTAAAATATTTGATCAAGCCCCATATTAGGTCTTGAAAATAAAAACTTGAACCATTTTATTTGCAGTCATACTTCATTCATTTATTTAATTCCACTACAATAGTGAGTTTGTTTTATATTTCTTTTTTTTTTTTTTTTTTTTTTTTTTTTTTTTTTTTTTTGTTTGTTTGTTTAAAATGACATAAACTTAATTAATTGACATATAAACAAACAAAGATCAAGAAGCAAACATATATACATATTAAAGTTTACATTAATATATTATAATAGGACAAGTAAGAGCGCGTCTTGGTTGAGACTACACAGTTTATTGTAAATAAAGACATTAAACTTTTTTACTGAAAGCCAGAATCTGCATCGTATGGATACCAGTTCAGGAGCAGTACAATCTAACACAATGTGTTTCAGGTAGTCCACGAAATAAACTTGCACAACGAACATGTACTTCTGTTATTTAAAGGTGGTTTTATCCATAGTTTTACAATGAAGTATGCCAATGATAGTTCAGATTCAGTTGTTGCAATAAGCCATATATTTCCAAAACCGAAACTGTTATGTAGATTGATGAACCGTTTGAAGTCCTGGTCATTTCTCATTCTTTGCAGTCGGAGTGATAACTCATATTCGTTGTTCGACATATTAACTAGTCTTTTCCATTGAGGATATGTCGGAAATTCTCCTGATTGTATGTATGTCTCAAGATGTGTAGCCAATGTATACTTATTCAATAAATTAAACATATCGGGGATAAAACCTAGTTTGGTCATGGTTGAAGTAAGTAAAAAGTCGTAGAGTCTATTGATAAATATCCTCTTCGACAGTAGTGTATAGTCCATATTACATAATTTTCCAAAGAAAAACAACTTGCGCCTTGCTATCTCAGCTGTTATTGGTAGTAAACCTCATAAACTCTCTGCCATATCAGATCTAGTACGTCTCGGTAATTGTTGTATGTTCTTAACTATAAAGTGTTGGAATTTATTCAGTGTGTCAATATCAACTGTTTTGAGATTTGTCTACATTTCACAAACATAGAGAGTAATAGGAACGACAATTTTGCTGTACAATCCAACTGTTGTGACCGGATTTACTCCGGGTAAACATATTCCAGTTTGAGCAAAGTATGCATTTCGACCTTTGCGACACATGTCAACTGTACGGTTTATACTCTGAAAATGTGCATTAAGCATTATTCAAAGATGTGTACATTCAGTAACTAATGAAACACTGTTCGGTCCTAGGTAAAACTTGTAATTATCATAGAGTTAGGTTTGCTGTTACTAAAAACCATTATATGTGATTTATTGGCGTTGAAAGTAAATTGCCAAGAACAAGAGTATTTGTTAGCCATATCTAACATAGACTGGAAATCAAGTGGGGTGATACTGATGCATACCAGATCATCTGCTAGGGTTGGATTACCTGATTTAATTACGTTTACACAAGCTGAGTAAGGATATGATTCTAATTTACATAAGAGATCGTTTATAAATACAGAATATAGGAATGTAGACAAGACTCTACCTTGTCTTGTACCCTGATCTACATTGAACCATGATGATTGTGTTGAGTTGGCAACAACATATCCAACAGTTTTAGAATGACAATCATATATGATAGACCAGGCTTTACCCTTTACACCTAAGTGGTATAACTTAAATAGCATACCTTTCCGCCATACCGTGTCAAAGGCCTTCCTACTGTCTAAAAATGCAGTAAATGCCTTGCTACCCTTTTCAATGGCGTGATATATTGTTTTCTTTCAGATTAAATGAAGCAGTTATACAACTTAGGTGCTTCTGAAATCCTTGCTGTTGGCAGTTAGGGAAAGGCTGATGTAACACCGAATTGATAATAAGTCTGTCGTGTATTATCTTCTCAAATAGTTTAAAGAGTGTCACCAACAACGATATTGGTCTGTAGTTGTCCGGATTGGATTTCTCCTTTCCGTTACCTTTATGTATTGGGATTATAAGACCCTGTTCCAGGTTTCGGGGATTCTACCGACATTCACTATTCCATTAAACAACACGGTTATATAATTACATAATTGTTCACCACTGTAGATGAGATGCTCACTCTGTACCCTATCACACCCAGGGGCTTTGCGCAATTTTAACTGTTTAATACATTTTGCTACCTCGAGCGAGGTTATATCACCTCCAGGTAGGGGGCCCCGGTCATTAGCACATTCAAGAAGAATATTATCAACAGATTTACGGATATTCTCGTAAATGTTACTATCGAATTCCGGATTAGGTTTCGGTGTGTAAATGTTTCGATAATACTTGGCAAATGCCTCTGCCACATCCTCAGGTGTTGTGTGTAATTTATCGTTAAGAAGAATTCCCGTAACAGTTCTCTCTTTTCGGGGGTTTTGACGTTTGATAAGGCGCCAAAAGAGTCTTATATCGCACTCAGCAGCTTGGTCGATATCACGATACATGTCATCCATATACTTTTCACATGCAGCTTTTTGAGCCCTGCGAAAATTGTCCTTTGCTTGCTTACATTCATTGAAACTTTTATGAACTGGACCGCGCGGACGCCCTTCGATTATCCATTTACGGCGCATTTCTCGCTCGCTTTTATGTGCCTGTTTTACTGTTTCATTCCAATATGGTTTTGTATGTCCCTTATACTTTGATTTTGAAATTACACTATCAGACATTGTTAAGATGAGGCCACTAGAGCTTTGTAAAACTTATTGATACTATCACTGTTATTCATACTAGGGACGCTAAGATTTTGAAGGGCACTATCAAGTTCAATAGCGTAAGTTTCTAGTAATAACCTGTCTGCTTTGTGCCAAGTTGGCCAATGAAGAGTACTATTCTGCATTTGTGACCGCATATCGTATGTGAATGACACTACAATCGGAAGATGATCCGACGTATTCCCTATACTGCCCTCAGCAAGGATCTCGCAAGCACCAAAGCTTTTCCGAACTAGCGCGTCAGCCAGAACATAATCTAACATAGAATTACATGGCATATAACTATAATCACTCCCTTAAAATATTTACCAATATTTAGAGGTTAAATTACAGTTATTAAGAAATTTCTTGAACTCCATAGATTTGTAGTAGTTACAACTAGACATATCTATAGCCCTACAACTGGCATTAAAATCTCCTGCAATGATAACGTGTCCATATTGAACATAATAGTTATATAGATCACTTAAAATGTTTAACTCATATTTGTAATTTTCTACATAACCATCTGCTGGCAGATAAACGCCTAGTATAAACAGTGGGGTGTTGATGTAATCTTTGTACTCAATACCTACGATGCGATCTGACATTGTCTCAATAGGAGTTATACAGGAGGATATAGAATTCTTATATAATATGGCAATACCAGCTTTGCCACATCTAGTGCATTTATCTTTGTCAGAATCAGCTTTAGCAAAACTAGAATATCTACTGTCTATGGAGTCAAGAAATTGCAGGGTACTTCGTTTAAGTTTATGTTCACTTAAGACTACGACATCACAATTTGTTAAGTCTAACAGCTCTGACAAGCATACTGCAGATGACATATACCTCTAACATTCCATGTAAGTAGATTAACCAACATCAAAACAATAGTGATATACCTTATAATGTAATTATTAAATTTGTAAAGAATACCCATATTATAGCTTGAAATTTGTTCTAACCACTGCCTCTGCGACAGCCAGGGTCTGCACACTACGCCGTCAGGCCAGAAATGTCCCGATCCTACAATATGTTCGTCTTCTTGACTAACGTTTAATTTTGCGGAAGCTCGTCCTCGTTTACCTTCAAATAACATCAACTGCGTGGCATGTACATTTTTTCGGAGTAAGTAATTCAAAATTCCCGTACGCGTGGTTTCCTTACCCAAATTGCCTAGGTAGAAGCGCGCAGAGCGTTTTCGGAATTTGTATGCAACGAATATATCGGGTTCATTTGAGGCCTGTGCGTTGTTTGCATTCCGTTGCAAACTAACTGTAGTTTTTTTTTATCGTGTCCTATCTGAACGTTCCTTCTAAGCTTATTATCATGTTTTACAATAAGAGTATCTGAGTCTAACGGAGATGTTACATTCTCCTAGTCAACCACTGTATTTGTTTGTTTTGTCTTATTTACTTTGTGGTGGATACCGTTTTCGATGTTATCATCATCAAGACTATCATCCTTATCGTAAAGTTTTTTAACACTAGTTTTGTGTCTTAGATTGCTGATTTCTGTCTCAATGTCTGCATAGTCTATGTAGTTTACACCTTCACCTTTGTATTCAGAGTCATTGTTTAACGGCGTAGACATTGCACGGAATATATCGTCGCTCTGGTCACAGCGGGAAAACTTAGAAACCGTTATGCTATCACTAATATCATGACTAGACACGGTATTGGTAACGGTAACGGGTGTAACTATACCTGTTGAGTGAACACTATTTGTAGGTTTAACGTCCGTAACTATGTGTTGTGTTGTACGGGGCTCGACGCGGGTAATGTTTTCTTGTCATTGTTTTTCATATCCGAGACAGATTTCCTAAGACTGTTGACCAATTTTTTGGTATGTTTTATATCCTCAGACAAACATTTGATATTATTATGATCATTACTCTCGAAGTCTTTTAACATGGTATTAGCAGTCTTAAAGGACTAGTTTAGGGGCTGCTTCAGCTTTGTAACACTCGAGATTGTTCTCTAATCGTTGCAACTCCGCATTTTGGAATTCAATACGTTTGATGAGTTCTTGTTCGAACCTGCATTTATCGGTTAGAGCCTTTTCTATTTAAGAACCCTCTCTAACAATGTATGTATTGTTACTTGTAAATCAATAGGGACTGGCTTATTTAAAGTTTCCTCTGAGGTGCCCCCATTTACATCTGTTGTTAATTTACCACTACTAAAAACTTCGTTTATTTCAGATGAGTCTCCACAAATAAACATATTTAGACTGTAACAGTCCTTTGCATATTTATATGCACTTGAACTTTTATTAGTTGTTTTTCTAACAACTAATCTACCATTGGGACAGGTTGGGATTGACTTTGCTCTAGATACGAGTAGGGTTCTGTACCAAGAAATGACATTCTCTGATTCATCTGCCAGATCTAGCAGTTTATTGATATATGTGTCTCTTGGGAGGTTCAGGAGTTCTGTGTCAAGTTTCTCAATAAATTGCTGATTGGGTATAAGAAAGTCTTGTGTTAGACAATGGCTATCATTTTGTGATTCTTGACTCTAGTAATACTCCTCGTCTGGTATGTTTACATTTGGGGTAGAGTAATGGCTACCATTGTTTATTACCTGTTGGTAAGATTGACCATTGTCCAGATTAAGAAAATCCATTATCACAATATTTGACGTGTTTTGCACATCCATAGTATCACCATTGGGTGCACATTTCTGTTCTAGAACAACTGGTGTAAGTTCTGTGAGGGTATACTCGTCATTTTCGTCATTAGCACTATTTATCTGTGCTAGGCGTCCGTGTGAAGACTGACCACTGGTCGCCATATTCCAGCGCTGTGTTTAAAAATCAAATGTTTGGGACTATGATTCTCTTTTGAATTAGATATCCTTAAAAGGACGAGGAAATGGCACCGATATTGTCTTGAATTCATCGTTTAAATAAAGTTAGAGATTTATGGCATAAGTAAAATATATAATCAATTAAACGTTTTTTATATAAAATTTGTGTTTAGAAATTTGGCATAACATATTTTTCATATTATAGTTTTAAAGTGTCTGTCAGACTATCCAATTTTTGTTTAACATTAAGAGAATTGAACATGCAATATTCAATAAATTAGTTCGACATTTATCGTAATACCACCCCGTCAATCTTTAAATCTGTATTTCAGACTAAGATAAAACATATGAAAACAATGTTTTTAGATACCGTGGTACTTAAACCAGTTTAAATACAATAAACGTTCAAGAATATTTAATTTTGAAGTTGAACTTTATCAGTACATACGCTAACGTCATCACAAAGTACTTATGTACGTAAGTGTAAATTCTGTAATAAATGACCGATAAAATTTACAAAAAATAATAAATGTTCTCAAGCTAATCTTGATTGTGTGAATATTGTATTAAATGTAACTAAAACAAAGACCCAAACACTGGTTGTATTTAAAATGATTGCTCTGTAAAATGCTCAAAAATAAAAGAATATTAAAAAGATTTCTTTGTTATCATGTTGTTAATAAAAAATTATTTACTTTTTTTAACATATATATAGTGTAAGAATAAACATTAATATAGCTGCATCAAGATCATATTATTATTATTATTATTGGTGTTTTTGTTGTGTTGGCTTTTTGCAAGGTACATATTTTTCAGCGATAAATTTCTGTATTTTTTATTCGTGTTTGTTTTACATTTGTTTTTATTTTGAATGTAAAATATAGCTTATTTTAATTTCTTTTTAAAGAAGAAAAAATATTATTTAACCAGATATATTTGTTGCTGTTTATTTGTTGTTAGCCCCGGTTTTAGTTCCAAATATTTTGTTGAACATTGTAACCGATGTTGATGGATACATTTGAGCTTTGCCATTAATAACGACAAATGTTTTATTATAAAACAACTACTGGTCGGTGCTCATCAATTCGTTTAATCAAATTCATTTTTCCGGTATTCGTGTTTTTCAAGAACTGTTTTTAAATTCAAAAGTAATTTATTTCTTTTAGTTATTAAAGAAATAAAACCTTTTCTTCACATGCAAGGTAATACAACACTTAAAAACTGCCTTGGTCTTACAAATAAAACTGACCTTTGAGATAATAATGATCTCTGAGAAAGCTGGATAAAGTACCGAGAACATAGTTAAGTTCAAATTATTAAATCTTTCCTTTATGACTCATTATATGGTATCAAATTAAATGACTTATTAATATCAATAAGATTGTTGTAATTAGTGGTGGTATAGTGAAAGCATATTCCGGGATTTTAATTTCAATTATCATAAATATTATATACTCATGTATTGATTTTGAAATTTAATGTGACTGTAATGTATACATTGCATTTTGTTGATTTGGATATGCACATACCAACATACCAATTGTTGAAATAATCTCTCTCTCTCTCTCTCTCTCTCTCTCTCTCTCTCTCTCTCTCTCTCTCTACAAATGTATATATATATATATATATATATATATATATATATATATATATATATATATATATATATATATATATATATATATATATATAAACTAGTACTTCAACAAGAATGGTTTGTCTTGGAGCCTTTTCTGACGGCTGAGTAGTTTAAAGCCACGGCCACGGTCAAGGATTAAATTCAAGTCGGGTTGATCCTAGGCAGAGAAGAAACTTTACTATGTAACATGTTGGATAAGATACTAGACAGAGTAGGGTTTGTCAGTTCGTTTGTAGTTTTCTCCAGATTCTCATTCCTAAACTGGTCGTCTTCAATATGTTTGACTAAGTTGGATCCAACATTAGTTACCTGTTATTTATCTTCTACCTTTATCCATTGTCAAACTCACAAATTAATTCTAATTAAGCATACATATTTGACATTTTGCATCCAAGATACAACTAATTAATTTCATCAAATAAATTTATAACTTTAATTTAACATGCTATAAAGGTCATGATTAATGCATTCTATTACACTTGGTGAATTGTGTCTTACCGAATTTTGCCATTAGAATACAAATTTTAATGAAACACAACATACAATATAATGTTTTGACATTTATTGGTCAATACAATCAAGTATATTACAGTACCAATGATTTTATCATCGAAAAAATCAAAATATTAATAAATAAATTACAAAGAATAATTCACTCCCTCTTTCTTCATTTCGGTCAATTATTTTCTTATTGAACTTTAAAACAAGAACAAGAGTGTAAGAAAATGAAAAACAAAAAAGACATTGTAGAAACGAAGAAAAACTTTCACTTTACTGTAACAGAATTTTCGTAATTGCCGTCTTTAAAGCAATAGTTTCAACAAGTATGAATGAAAGATGAAAGAATGAACACACAATTAAATGAACGTAATTATGACTCCAAATGTTTTAAGTCTGACTTCCTTTTTGTCACTATACTCAGATTCTATATCCCATGAGAACATTTTTTCCCTAAAATCCAGTAGCCAGTTCATTTTAAACTGGACACAGAATTTTATCTTATTGCATGTGCAAATTCTGAAATAAAAAAGAAATCATTGTTAAATGTATTATGTATGCTATATGTATTAAAATATACAAAACAAAATTAAATTAAGTAGTAAAACTTTTTAAATCTTTGATTTTGTTTATCTAGTTGCGCAATATTAAATATAAAATGCAAATACAGGCGTTTTATTTTCAGCATTTGATGTACTTAATCTGGTAATCTGGTAAACTAACAGAGTTGTTAATAAAAAATTAAAAAAGAAGAGTTTGTAGATTACAAGATAGCAAGGTAGCAAAACAAGCTTAGTTGCACCTGTTTATACAAGTGGATTTTACAGATAGTTGGTCTTCATGAAAAGGTTCTGTATGGTTGAAAGATAAAGCAAAAGGACCTTAATCCAATTGACAGTTTGTAATTATTTAGAGATCATCTCAATTACGCAGGTTTGAATACCAAAGTTTTCGAGATGGTTTAGCTTTTAGCAAGATCGTTCATTCGAAAATATAAATTTAAATAAAAGATGAAATCATCAATATAAATGATCTTCTGTTTACATAAAACACGCATTTAATGTCTCCATGTACCCATCGGCGAATGACTTAAATTTACTCCATCCTTAAAAAGCTAGTAAGCTGTCATGTGCAGAATATGGAATTTTTATTTTAAAAATATTCGAAATTCGGTCACGTGGGAAATTTTGAATATTTCTTTTGGTTAAAATTTAAAATTCTGCACATTCGGAAAATCGCTCGAGGTGACGTATTAAACTACAAGTCACTCCCAGACTTACCCGAGTAATTTAGTCGCCCATCTTTATCAATGTCAAATTTATTTATCATATCTTCTATGTCTGCGTCAGAAAACTTTTCGCCTAGATTTGTCATTGCGTATTTAAATTCGTCAACATTTATATAACCATTTCCGTCTGTATCAAACACCTTAAAAGCTGCCATAAGCTCTTCCTGGGCATCCAATTCTCTCATCCCTTTCTTTTCTAACATTTTTTCAAACTCCTCGAATTCCACTAAGCCATTTTCTAAAATCAAAGAGTTGACAGTGAGTTGACTAATGGTTTTTAACGTCCGAGTCAAGAATATTTCACTAATATCGAGACGTCGCCAGCTAAAGGCGAAAGTGCAGAAAATTTGCCTATGCGTTGCGCCGATGGCATTATACAGCAGGGTCCTTTATCGTGTCACGCCTACAGTGACATCGGACCCCGTTTATTTAAGGTTCCCATCCGAAAGAATCATACTTTCTTTTCGTAATACCGGGTGCTTGGCGAAAGAACAGTCACTACCAACTTTCAAGTCTTGGGTCAGACCCGGTCGGGGTTTAAACCCACGACCTTCACTCATAGAGCGAGCACTCTACCAACTGAGCTACCGCAGTGGTATGAAATCAAAGAGAAATTAAATATAACATAATTGTAACAAGCGCTCAAATATGTAAATCTACAGAAAAATAAAAAATACAGACAATTAATTTAATTATATCTTTTTTGTATAACGCATTACTAAAGATCAAAATGGCTTCTTATTTCATAGATATTGTGTAAAAGATAAAATTGTCAGGGACTAGGTGCAGCTCATGTGAATAATTTTATTGATTTTTGCTTTAAGGAGGTTTATATTGTTTATTCATGTAGATAATTTTCAGCTTCTAGAAATTCATCATCAAAATGTTGAGAAACAGTTTTAATAACAATAATTTTTAAAACATGTTACTTATAAATTAAAGATGAAACCGTTAGTTTTGAAATAGAGAAGCAAACGGTCCTGAAATCTGATGGAACGAAACTATGTCTATATGAAGTTTATTGATGAACAAGAAAGATAATGGCAGTTTGAAATGGGGATCTTTATCAAGTCGTGCAAAATATGAAATGGAATATAAAGCAGAAAATAAGTCTTTATAGCTGCCAGAATGTACTTTATTATAACCTATGCAATCTTGCTTTTATCGTTATCCTCCAACACCCTCTATCTTTGTCACCAGCATTATCATCATCAGTAGCCATTTGTCAAGTTACATAATAACAACAAAATGAATAACTTAGGAAATCAATAGAAAATCAGAACACATTGAAAGGTTTCAAAACTCAATATTGTACGGAAGCCACTTATTATGTTATCATAATTAGACGAGTGATGCTGTTTAAGTACTTTTTGGAACTATTTATCTTCAGGTCACTCTAGCAAATCATCTGTAGTTTTACACTTAAGAGTCAGTATATTTACATGTATAAATAAACAAATACATGTAAATAAATAAAAACAAGTAATTGGGTTAAGACAAAAAAAAACAAAACAAAACAAAACAAAACAAAACAAAAAAAAAACAATAAAAAAAACAAAAACAAAAAACGCTGAAATCAAGAAATAAAAATTAAAAATTACAATGTTAAATTTGGTAAATAGAGATAGGAAAAAAATCTTTGAATACAACATTAAAAAGATAAACTTGCTGATGTTCTCAAAGTCGATGAGTGAGCAGATAAATTCCTTTTGTAGTAAGTGACACAACATTTTATTTTTCTTAAACTACCTGTAAACATGAAAACCAAAATTTAGATCAGTGAAATAACTGATTATATAAACACCAGAAATTCAATTATTGTAACTATCTCTGGGAAAGAAATTACAGAAGGACTCTTCAAATAAAAACGTTTCTCATTTCCGATTAATTTACCTGTCAGTTGTTCTTACCGTTTACATCTATATCATTTATAAAATCCTGTACTTCCGTTGTAGTAGTATCCATACCCAACGCCATTAATACATCACGGAGTTCTTCCCTATCAATCGTTCCATCTTTATTTTTGTCAAATAATAAAAAGGCTTCTGTAAAAACAAAAATAAGTTTAGATATGAATAGAATATGCATAACATTTTCACATTTGCTTACAAAACATATGAAGATCATATGTACAATTTTAATGGCATATAGAATCCGGTTATAATGGAGTCTATTTAACAATTTTTGGCGTACAAAAAAATAGATGTTACAACATTGTTATGTGTTTAACCAACCCTGTTGTCAGATGGTACTTTATATACCCAGGACCAGTTGTGATGACTTACATCCCCAATAAACAAATCAAAAACACATGTCTACATGAAAATACCATACTGAAACTAAAACAGATTAAAAAGTCGTAGTTGAACAGACACATGACATATTTTGAAAGTTAAAGGGTATACCAAAGTCAAATAAGGCATATGACCAGTAGATAATACAAAAAGGAGATAAAATACTGTACAGTTTCCAAAACGTGAAGAAATGCTAAAACTTAAAAAGCGTCAATAAGGAAAGGGACCGAATGTTAATTAGTTCAAAGTATTGGACAAAATAACACAAAAATGTTTGCATCAAGTATAATTACGCACTAGTTGAAATACAAAATCATAAAAAAGTATGGCGTTTATGCCTCTGTTAACAATTTTAACAATTACTGAAATATCTGGTTTATGTCAGTTTTTAAAGCAGTATGATCACGGTAAACTTAGGTATAGCTAACTAAAATGTTATTAGAAAGTCACATAATGATATCAACATGTATCCATATGTTAAATCCGGTAACTTTATTAATTTCAGCTATGGTTTAAGCAATTGAACAATTTTCCAGACTAGTTTTTATTTTATCTCTTAGCTGGACCAACTCGATATTTATTGTAGTTAAATGCCATAATAGAAGATTGATGGGGTTTTATTCCTTTTTCGTCAAACCAGACCTTTATTATCAATGATCAAGCGCTTGATAAACAGCAATATAAGTAATACGATTTATAATATATAAAGCATATCTATGACACAATAAACACATTGCAATTATAAACATTTTCAGCAATTCAGTTGTTATGTCTCAATAAAAGTGATTGACATCTAAGTTGTTGTCAAACTACATCCAAATGTTCTTAAGACGCTCACCTCTAATCGTTTCCTTATCCGGATACTTTTCTACTGTTTTTTCGGTCTCGGTTTCCATTTGCATTTCCTGTTGATCCTGTGTTTTAAATTGAAATCACAATGAATATAGAATATGCAATTTTATGTCAATACAACTCAAACCAATACAAACATTAGTTAACTTAATTTTTACTTTATGAATAAACAAATGCGTCACACTTTGTTCATATATATTTATAACACAATTTCCATCCAAATAACAATAGCTTTTTTATCTTATTTCACTTTGTTAATATCCGTTACAGCTGTTGTTTCCGCTACAAGTAGATTTATTTATATGACAATTAAAAGAGTCTTTAATTAGTTTTAATATAAAATCGTTAACAATACAAGTAAACTGTTTATTTTCCTTTTAAGGAATGAGTAAAGCGATGTTGTTTCACGTCCAATTCAAATTTATTTTATTTAAATAAAAGCAGGCAGTCCTAAGATTGCGGAGGAAACTGGAGCGCCCAGAGGAAACAACCAACTTTTAGCAAGCAAAATGACAAACTTTCCTCAGACTATGATATGCTTCAATTTTGTGGTAGTCGGTTGTATTTAATGTCGCGTTAGGCAATTTTTCAGATAAACGTGACGGGAACAAGAAAGATTCAAACCTAGAAAGTGAGAGATTCTGTGATCCTTAAACACGCTCTAGACCACTCTGACACGAAGCCCCTTTTTCTTTTAATGCTTCTAGTTTCTGTTTTATATGCCATGTCCTTTGGTTTATTTGTTTATTTGTAAAGCGTTTTCACTATCGATAGCATTACATAATAAGCTTCAGATCGGCCAATTGTTCTAGTCATGTAAATAAAATATTAAACTTTACAGTCGAGTTTTATGTACTGGAAATGTCAGACCTACAGCTTGTGTCAGAACTGTCATGTTATATAATGATACTTTTGGATGCATTATTACATAAAATTTCAAAAGCAACACGTGGCAGAACGACAAATGACTGATTATATTCCTTATTTTAATTGGCAATGTACATTATTAAAACAAAATTAAAACCAAGTTCAGTAGTCAATTTACCTTAAGTTTACATTTTTTTAACAACACAGGACAGTTATTTACAATCAGTGAAATAAATTACATGAATGCAAATTTGGAAATCCATAATGTTGAATTAATTTGTCATTACAATTTATTAAACGTCATTGTATTAACCAGCGATCTGGTATATTTATGATAACTTACTATATAGATGCTTCATGGTGAGGGAAGATCTAAATCAATATGATGCAATGTTCCGACAAAAATGCTGGAATAGATGTTTTACTTTCAAGAGCAGGCTTTATTATAAACTGCTAAATTTGGCAACTAGCTGGTCATGTCTGAATATAAGTGGAAATAATCTTGACATTGATCAAAAATCGATTTTGTTTAACTATTGACTTCTATAAATTCATCAGACAGTTCGATTTGTGTTCCTACTGTATTATGTACAACAAGAATGCTTGTTAATGTTCAATGAAGTTCACATACAGACACATGGATGATTCTAAAGCTTGACATACCGTGTACAAGTTATTTTAAAAGAGGTTAAAATTCTAAAGACAGAATTATTTGTAAAAATAAAATCCACCCAGTATGTTTTATTTTGCTTTGTTTTATGTTAATATAACAAACATAAGCATAAAACAACAGTTATTTTTATATCTCTCTGATAAGGAATCATGTCACAGACTCATAAAGAGTCATGCTAGATAACTAACCATCAGTTCTCAATTTTGTATTGCATAAAATTCTAATTATCACATGTATACCTTGGTCATAATAATCTTGGAACGAGACTTGATTCTTGAATTATGCAAGTTACCCTATGCTTTGCGTGCTATTTTACTTTGATGTGTTTAAGAATAACGTACCTATTGCATCTAATTTTTTTAAAAATATAATTTTCATTAAATATACAAACTTCACACAATTTCGTTTGGTTTATGTATTTCTTATAAAGGTGACTAAAGAGGCAAACTTATAAATGAAAAAGATACATTTCCCAAGAGTATTAAAAAAATCAAACTTAGGTATTGGACAAACAATGAATCATTTAATTTTCAGCCGTCTTAGTTTTTGAAACTTATTTAAAACTAATGTTTGTTCCTTCATGCAAAAGATTCCTTAGCTGGATTTAGATTAATATAATTTTGGAATTTTAGATTCATTAATTTCCAAATTCCTCTTTTTTATCTATTAAAAAAATTCTGTCCCTAGTGTCATTGATCAGGAATTATTTTTCCGAAATGTGCGCATGTGCCACATCAAAATTAACACAGATGTCATATACCATTTTTGAATGTATTTCACAATTGAATTTCAAAATGGAATACGGCACAGGAATTTTTGTTTATTCACAACCTACATGTATGTTTACCTCTTAAACAATATTTTAGGACATATTTAACAAAAATACCTGTTTAATTTTGCTGTGCCATATGTGCCAAGTGTGCACATTTCGAAAATTGTGACTGATACGAATTCAAAATGTTTAAACGATTGTAAGCACATTTGGCAATAACTGAAATATAAACTCCTTAAATTATCTTAAATCATTCCAAAAATCACCCCCTTCCTGTCTTTAATCATGACGAAGTGTTCACTTTCGATATTCTTTATTTCAGCTTAATCATTGAAATAATAATGATAATAATAAGTATGTAAAATATATTAAGAATATATTGTGAACATATTGCAAACATATAAGTCTAAACGCATTTGAAATCTTAAGCAAAAATTTAAAATTTCAAACTTGATGCAACACCACTTCCGGTGTTTGCCAATGTTAAAAATAATGGCTGGGCTTATAAATATTATATATTAATGTTGCATTTTTGTAAAATAATGACATTGTTATACAATAAGACAAAAATTATCAGAAAAAGCATTTAAATATACATACCGACATTGTTTTCACTCTTTAAAGTACAATATATTTGTATATCATATCTGAATTCTATTTTAATGTCCTTAGTTTCATATCCTGATATACGCAATGTTTACAGTTTATTTCAGATTTGTTTCTTAACATTGATCACGATAGAACAGAGATATCTTTAAATTTAATCCACATAGAATTGATTACCTTACCACAAGCATCAATGAACACATAACGGTTATTTGGTCAGATATAAAACGGCTTTTAAACTGTAACGGATCGTATTGTTTTTATTCAGATCATCCCCACTTTGTGTTTTATGATTTAAATCTCACATATTTTTCAAAGTGTGCGATTTAAATCAACAATATTACTTTACTTCACACATCGTTTCATAATACGGGCGAGTCTTCTTAGTCTATCGTGTATTAATGTTTTTTTTTCTTATTGTAAGTTTTTTTATAAAGAAACACAAATTCAAAAATCAAGTTGCACTTGAACATATACTAACAAAACGAAGGGTAAACTGGTTTTTAATCGGATCTAGAGGTACAATGTTAAGTATAAAGGAAGAGTGCCTTTTAATTAAGAAGTCCGTATTAATTGTCCGTTAATTATTTTTTTCTATTGAATATAATTGTACAAAACAGACATAACACTGACGTCAAATATAGCTTTACCTTTGTAAAAAAATACATTAAAAAGACGCGCCACATTTTATCAAAGGGGGTGTCGTTTAGCTACAACCTTTGACCGACTTATCGGGACAGCTAACTTTTTTGCACACACACACTGTAGAACTGAGTTGGCTGGAAAACCGGTATACGGATAGTCGTGCCTTTACCGTCTATATAAAAATTCACCTTGTGCAGAACATTAACTGTGATTTTTTTAGATTGTTAACTCAGTGTCGGTGACTTTCTTTGAGAATTCTGGTTAACCCCCCCTCCCCCAATATCCCAGAATTGACCACATTTTAAGACGAGTAAAAAACATAATATGGTGGGTAGAAAATATATATTACTTCATAATAAATTGAATTAATTATCAAAATAAGGTTTTTTTTTGTGAAGCATTTGCCCCTCGTTACAATTTGTTTAACAAAAAAAAAAAAAAAAAAAAAAAAAAAAAAAAAAAAAAAAAAAAAAAAAGAAATAGACAGACTTCTATGGACCATTATTATTTTGTCGCCGATAACTTCAGTTTTTGTGTTTTGTAGTTTTGTGTATTGTTTTAAATTGCGCACATTTATTAAATTATAACTTAATCCACCATTTGAACTACAGCACAATATTTTCATATAACTTCCTTAAAAGAAAATTTATATATCATATATGTGTTATTTCTAGAATTCAAATTGATGTAAAGCAATTTGTAACTGAAGAATTGCTTGACAATGGGAATGCAACAAAGAACACAACTCAACAAAGGAATGAGAATATAACAACGCCAGGCAAAGAAGCAAGATTTTAAAGTAATATGTATGAACCGGTTTGAGTTCGAACACCCCCCCCCCCATCATATGCTATCGAGAGACGGTTATAATGGTTGACCTATGATTTTTGTCAAACTGTGTCAGCGGATATTTGGTCAGTCAAACACGTTGTTCATTAGATCAATCTTCAATTAACATATACAACTTCTAGATCTACATCTTTAATTCGTAAAAAAAAATTGTATGCTGTATTCCCTTTATAGCTTTAAAGTCGGACGCAAAACGATTACAGTTGAAACAGTCGCACTAACAAGAATCATCCTCGTTAAGGACCGGTCACACAATATAGTTCAAGTAACAGATTTTTACTTGCCATCAATTTTTTGAGTGGCAAAGCATCTCATTGTTTCTTTCTTGTCTTGACTGATAAAATAGGTACATGCGTCTCTTAAGGAATGAACAAAAGTTTGACAATGTATGAAGTACACGTACTACCATCATCTATATTTCATTTTATTCATAACAGTTCTTACTTGTAACAGTTCATAAAACTACCGAAGAACAACTCGTTAAATTACAAAAACAAAGTAAAACTGATAAGATTTGCAAAATATATAATATTTTCGTTCGTTTCGGAAAATAATTATTTAGAATCAACTACTTTTCATTTTACTTAGTCACGAGCTCTCGCCATGATGAAATATACAAGTACATAAACGAATGACGTTTATAACTAGAACATGTAAATTGCATTTACTTTGACAATTGAAGTTAAAACATTTGCATATTTTATAAAAACAATCTTCAGACAATGAGAAAATAAAAACTTCTTTGATCTTGTTCTAAAAATAAAATATGAAAAGTAAAACTTACAGAACGTTAGATCCATTATTGTCCTATCAACTAAACTTCAATATGAAACACAATGACTGTATAAACACTATCAACACTGATCATATATTAAACTTTTAAATTATTTATATGAGTATATACACCAGAGAACTGATTCACCATTTACTCGTTAATATCACTCGGTATGTTCATCTACAATTTAGGTCGAAGTAATTATGCAGCCAAATTATGAATTCGATATTATATCATTATATTAATGGTAGGCAATGTCACATGAATTTAACTACATTTTTACTACAAGACAAGTGACTGTTCACGAATCTCTGGCTTATAAAATAACAATATTACAAGTTCGATTTGCGCGGAGGTACATCTATCATTGCTGTTTCTTCAAAATACGAATAAATTCTGAAAAAAATAACATAAATTATGTACCAGTTTATGTAATTGTCTTTACAATTTTTTTTATTATTATGATATTAGTTTGTATATAAGAAAGACAACAATATTAAATACACAGGACAGAAATTGAAAGTTTATTATAATTAAAATTGAACAAAATATAACTGATAATAGAGGCATCACAAATAAATGGAAATAAAAATAAAAACAAACAAACAAACAAACAAACAAACAATAAATAAATAAATAAATAAATAAATAAATAATGATTATTAGATAATCAATGGCATCACCTATTTTGTTTTTTCCTACCTATCCAAAGGTCAAAGAACTTATTTACATACAGTTTTAAAAGTCATATGGCAATGTATTAGTGTAGGGATGTTATTCAATAATTCCAAGGAAAATTTTTATGCACGCTGACCGTATGATGTGGACGTATTTGCAAGCGTTTTTAAACTGCGTTAGATTGGTCCGGCCAGACCGAACCTTTAACGTTGAGAATATCTGGATTTTATTACTTGGTTCAAACACTCGGTCAACTCAGATTGAGAGAGAGAGAGAGAGAGAGAGAGAGAGAGAGAGAGAGAGAGAGAGAGAGCGAGAGAGAGAGAAAGAGAGAGAGAGAGAAGAGAGAGAGATTCTTTTTTAAAGAACCATGCAATTATAATCAGATCTATGTAATTACATGTACTTATGAAGCCAAATTTAAATATGTTCATGGACAAAGTATGATAAAATATTTTTTCAGTATCAAACATTGGATTTACATACAGTTTATTCTTATGACTATCTGTTATTTTCCAAACATAATTGATATCAATCTCGGATACTCCGTACTCAGAACACAGCAGTTCTATTACTTATAATGAACGCTGAAGAAAAGGATACTTCCATTGGAAGCACTAACGACCCAGAGTGAATATCTTGTTTCAATACTGTCAACCATTATGTAATCGTGAAAATTCTCATTGATTTTTCTTCATTAGGTTTACAACAAAGTATTATCAAAACCTGAATTATTATTTTTGAATAACACAACTTCAACATGAATTAGTAAAAAGTGTTAAAATTGCTTTTTATACGACTGGACCAGGTATTTCGCTTGAGAAGGCCTACTACTTATATTTTCATATGTCAAGAATGTGTTGTAATTTTGTACGTTGGCCCAGATGTGCCCATTCTTCCAAGCAAGGGTACGTCTTATATTGCAAACAAAGAAATAAAATCGCTTTCTTATAGATTTGGAGATTTGCAAGATAATCATCTCCAATATAATTAGGCCTTGTTAACTTTCTAGATAGCATAACTAGATGTATGGTTTTTGGTCGTTTTTATTCTTTATTTCAATATTTTTACCATTAAGACTGACTTCCCCGTCTCTGTCATCATCAGCGATTTCTATCATTGTTTTCACTTCTTCATCTGTTAGTTTCTCTCCGAGACACTCCATAATTAACCTTAGATCAGAGGCAGAAATAGTCCCACTGTTATCAACATCAAATATTTTAAAAGCACGCTTCAGTTCATCGTCGTCATCAGCTTTGCTCATAGTTTTTACCATCAGCAACAAAAATTCTTCGAAGTCAATCTCCCCATTCCCTTAAAGATTAAAAAAATCAGAATGAAAAAAAATTAAATTAAAAAATATTAAAGTTAAAATTAAAAAATTAAAATTAAAATAACCTTAATGATTTGGTAGATATACTGGTTGATAATTACTACTTCGTTTATTTCTAAATAATATATATATATATAAAACACTTGATAAAAAATACTCGAGAATAGCTAGATTATCCAAGACATTACCTTGTAACAATAAAATGCATTGTAAACACTTAGGCTGTTCATTGAAGAGATTGTATTAAATGAAACGTAAACTGTATAAACTATTGAAAATTAACTGTGTATTTAAGTCGTTTTGATTCATAATTCAGCGTCATTGTTTGGTAAAAAAAAGAGATTTCTTTTCCTGTTAGACATATTTAGCTGTAAGCAAAGTTGCGGAAATATTAAGATATAAGGAGCTTAAAGTAATGACTATTACAAGATATTTTACAATATTATTGCTAATAAGCACGTACATCTTCGTTATAGGGAAAATGTCATAACAAATACACAAGTAAAAATCCGGACCGCAAAACAAACAAATATTAGGCTACTGATCCCGACTTTAAACAGGGGTCTCGGCAACCGAGTTGTCTAAATCACACGCTTACAGATAACAGCAACTCACAACGCCTAGGTTCGAATCCAACCCAGGATAGATCCTATCGTGAGAAAGTTTGTCATTTCGCTTTGTAAAGTTTGGTGGTTTTCTCCAGGCACTCCGGTTTCCTCCATCATTCCAGAACTGACTACCTCGATGTAGTGGTATAATTTTGACTGGAGCGTAAAACATCATTCCTCTACTCTTTTCCACTCCCGGAATTTTTAAACAGTCATCATATTGTGCTTAGTGTGTCATATAATCATATTTGTTGAAATTTTGTTCTTTATTGTGGCATTTTACTTGTTAAATGTTTAAAAATAATATCTGAAAAAATGTGGATGTAAATTTCTGAAACAAAAAGTCTAAGCTTATAAATGAAGGTAAGACTTAATTATTTGTATTCTAAGGCGAATTTAATGATAACAATGCATACCATCCTGATCAACTTCTTTGATCATTTCCTCTAAATCCTTTTCAGTTGGATTCTGTCCTAGTGACCGCATTACTGTTCCTAACTCTCCATGTGATATAGTTCCTCCCCCGTTACTGTCAAATATGTTAAATGCTTCTTTAAATTCTAAAACAAAAATTGATTTTTACCATTACTAATGCGAACTTATCAATTTGGAAAATATGGCAATAAAATTTAGAAATTATCATTAAATTAAACAAGAGGATGCATGATCTTGCTGCTCATAAAAGAAAAATGCTTTGTGATAAAATGTCAATACATTCGATAGATGATTTTTTGGGAGATGATATTTCAGGGGAAATAACTCTTACATACATCTTACACCTTATCTGAAAACCTAGAGTAAATATCTGTTCATATAGTTTGAAAGTTGACTAAATTTTGAAATTCAACTGAGAAGGTATTCCTACATTTTTGTACCGAGATGTAACCGTGACCTAGTTTTGGTAGCAATGTTAATTCTGCGAAAAAAGCCGAACTACACAAATTCGTGTATTCTTCTAAGTTTCATTGAAATTTGCAATTGTCCAGTTGTTTTAGAGTATAGAAGTTAAAGATAGATGTAAATAACGCACATGCATTCATATACAATGTAAGTTCACGCGACCTTTTGCCAGGTAAGCTAAAATAAAAAAGTTCATTGTTTCATTTTCTTTTTTGTACTTATTTAACCCTATTTTCTTTAAAGACAAACATACATGTAAATCAATGATATAAATTCACACTTAAAATAACACAGAATCATTAAATAGGTGATTGCGTGTTTCAATATTAATAACAATGTTTCATGATCAATTTCTAAACAAAACACTAGTCAATTTCATTCCTTTTAACAGCATATACAGTCATATGTTACAACATCCATTCGTGGAGTAATAATTCATAACGAAAGATAAAGAAATTATTAAAGGATTGATTGATTCATTGTTTTGTGTATTACGTCAGTTATATCATAAAGGAAAGAAATGTATTAACGTTTTATAGGCGAAAAGGAGTAAGTCAACACAGTCACGTGATGTGTGATGGAAACCAATTTTGACTATGTTTATTTATAGTGTACGATTATGGGGTTGAACTATCGACCATTGGAGAACGCTATTGTGAAAGTAAAGTTATATGATCATTTCATCATTTTTATCGTAATGTATCCTTGTGAAAAAAATGTGACACATAAGCTTGACACATATATGCAGTAGCATACAATGAAAATGAAATTATTATAAATCTAATCCGATTATCAATACATATATTAACTTTATAACTGATATATCGAGATTGTGTGTGATTCTTATAATTAGCCGTCATATATAATTAATGACTAACCTTTTTCTGACTTAAATGAGGGTTACCATGGATACCGCATTTCATTTACCTAACTAAGCAGCAACCAGTCTTTAAAAAAAATCTATATCCCTAACCAACATTTTTTTTAATTAAACATGTTACCTTTTTTATAATTAATGAAACAAAAGAACTTGAGGTTTTCTTTTTCAAATATCAGTTATATAATAATATCACGTGCTCTTTTTACCTTTTCTTTGCTCTGGTGAAAGTTCCTCCACCTGTAGAAAAAGATAAGAAAAATTGATTTCTACAGCATTAGGTAAACATTTAAAAGTAATGTTAAAACTGAAATTATATATATATATCATTTATATAAAACTAGTTATAGAAGTTCTATTTTCACTACATATAACATTTATAAAGAACGTATTGATCAACAAACTTAGATGGCCGGATCACAGATTCACCATCATAAACTATTTATAGGGGTTCCTTAAAGAGTATTTGAATATAAAATCCAAGATATTTTGAAAACTGAAAACTAGATTTCACTACATATACCTTTATTAAAGAATTCGATGTAATGATTTCTCAACACATATCAAGTATTCAATATTTGTTTTTTTTTAAATAATTTTATTTAAGTTTCACTGTAATTATCACAAATTTAAATTGACTGATAACTTTAATTTATCTATTTTTATATAAAAATATTTTGTTAATAATAAACATAATAATAATTATTATTATTATTATTATTATTATTATTATTATTATTATTATTATCATTATCAAATGACGTGGTTTTCTGTAAACTAAATGATCTTGCCAACATCCAATAATTCATTTTATAATGCATTTTTGTAAACAAACAATATCATTTAAAAAAAATACTTGTGTAAAAAAATCAAGAATAGGTCACTTACCATGATGTCCTGATTTTGTTGTTGTTGTTTTAATCTCCGAAATAATTATCTGTTATAAACTTCTTCAGAAGTTTTATCGTCACATTGTAGTTGTCTGTCTGACCAAGTCTGGAGAATTTAACAACACGCAAATTGCAATCGTCGTGGCGTGAAATTAATTTCATTTTCTATTTTAGGATACTTATATAAAAGCATTGCGTCTATACCTATACAAATCTTATATTTGCCTTTAAACTCATTTAAACTCCTTTATCTTCTGAATTATATCGATTATCGACAAAAGGGTCTGAGAGAAAACAACTGTACATTTTGTTAAAGATTAAAACACTAAGCTCTATATAAACTAAACATTTAAACGCTTTGAAGGATTATCATTAACACCTGGTTTTTAGTACGTTTTGTCGAAAAGAGTGGACTAAGATTAAAACCAGACTGATCTACAGGGATAGCCATCTACTTAATCCGAATTAATACGAGTTAGTGGACAAGTGGTCAAGAGAGTTAGTGTTACAAGACGGTTAAGGGATTCAAAATAAGACAGAAATATGGACAGTCAAGGATATGACACGTGCCAGGGATAGAAACAGCCAACCAATTCAAACATATTACGAATCGGACGTCCAATAAATTGCCATTTGTGTAGATACAGAACTATTTGAGGTCCCCCACCATCCCACTTATTTACAACTGGTGGTTGTCATATTTATGCTGATACGTAACCTTTGCAATGCTTCCTTGTCATTGGGTAATGCTGCTTTACAAAGTTACACTACCACCCAACCTCGATCCCATCTCTCCATAATATAAATAAATAAATAAATAAATAAATAAATAAATAAATAATGACGAATCGGTAGCTGATTTCTTTACTCTGACCTCTTGTTAGCGATATCAATGCAGCTCAAGCTTCCCAAGGGCCAAGAACTGAAATAAATGCTTCCGGTCACTAGTTATCCATATGCCGGAAACTCTTCAGTCGAGCATCTATTTCTATTCTTTAGCTCAGTTTAAAAATTTATACATGTCTGTATATTACCAAAGTGACGGGGTTATAATACGTAGGTGAGGTTAAAGTACGTAACAAGAGTTGTGAGGTTAAAGTACGCAGCTAGAGTGTTGAGGTTAAAGTACGTAACAAGAGTTGTGAGGTTAAAGTACGCAGCTAGAGTGTTGAGGTTAAAGTACGTAACAAGAGTTGTGAGGTTAAAGTACGCAGCTAGAGTGTTGAGGTTAAAGTACGTGACTAGAGTGAACGTGGTGAGGTTAAAGTACATTACACGAGTTGTGAGGTTAAAGTTCGTAACTAGAGTGTGAGGTTCAAATACTTTAGTAGAGTAGTGTAGTTCAAGTAATTTAGTAGAGTAATGTGGTGCACGTTCGCTACCTAAACTAGATGAGTGAAATGCGTAACTTTGGTTGAGTGGTTTAAATACTTTACAAGTTTTATGCGGGTCAAGTATGTTACTCAAGTGTAGTGATTCAAGTACTTTTCTAGACTGACGTGGTTCAAGTACTTCACTTGGTCGGGTTCACGTTCTTTACTAGAGAGGCGTGTTTTAATTACGATACTAGATTGCTGTGGTTAAAGTACTTTACTAAGGTTACATTGTTCAACTACGTTATTAGAGTAGTTTGGTTTAAGTACCTTACTAGAGTGGCGATGTTCAACTACGTTATTAGATCTAGAGTGGCGTTGTTCAAGTACGTTATTAGATCTAGAGTGGCGTTGTTCAAGTACGTTATTAGATCTAGAGTGGCGATGTTCAACTACGTTATTAGATCTAGAGTGGCGTTGTTCAAGTACGTTATTAGATCTAGAGTGGCGTTGTTCAAGTACGTTATTAGATCTAGAGTGGCGTTGTTCAAGTACGTTACTAGAGTGGCGATGTTCAACTACGTTATTAGAGTTGTTTGGTTTAAGTACCTTACTAAAGTGGCGATGTTCAACTACGTTATTAGATCTAGAGTGGCGTTGTTCAACTACGTTATCAGATTGGCGGGATTAAGTACAATGACTAGAGTGGTCAGGTTTAAGTACATTACTAGAATGACGATGTTTAAGTTATTAGATTGTTGTGGTTCATGTACATTATTATCTACGTTATTAGATCTAGAGTGGCGATGTTCAACTACGTTATTAGATCTAGAGTGGCGTTGTTCAAGTACCTTACTAGAGTAGCGATGTTCAACTACGTTATCAGATTGGCGGGATTAAGTACAATGACTAGAGTGGTCAGGTTTAAGTACATTACTAGAATGACGATGTTTAAGTTATTAGATTGTTGTGGTTCATGTACATTATTATCTACGTTATTAGATGTTGAGTTGCGTTGTTCAAGTACATTACTACAGTGGCGGGATTAAGTACAATGACTAGAGTTGTCAGGTTTAAGTACATTACTAGAATGATGATGTTTAAGTTATTAGATTGTTGTGGTTCATGTACATTACTAGAGTATTGTAGTTCAAGTTCTTTACTAGATTGGCGTAGTTCAATTTGTTTATTAAAGTGTTGTGGTTAAAGTACTTTGTTAAAGTGGTATGGTTCTGGTAATTTGCTAGAGTGGTCGGGTTCATATACTTTAATTTTACTAGAGTTTCGTTGTTCACGTACGTTACTAGAGTGGTCGGGTTCATATACTTTACTTGAATGGCAGGGTGCAAGTACTTTACTATAGGGATATAATTCAATTAATGTTACTAGTGTGTTGTGTATTTAGTACTTTAATAGAACGGCGTTGTTCAAGTACTTTACTAAAGTGATGTAGCTTATAAAAGTAGAATAAATGACATATCACATGTTTTGTAATAATCAGTAGTTTGTAATGCTTTGTGTTGTCAATTTTTCATTGTCTTGTAGATTTTTTGTTTTTGGTTGCGATGGCTATCGCCAATTAATTGTTTTCCAGTTACATGTTACTAAAGTTGCATATTACTGTACTTTGTTACTTACTCATGGTTTACTTAAACGTTAATAATGAAATATTTAAAAGAATCTTTTATGACAAACAAAAGTGAATCACACACACACACACACACACACACACACACACACACACACACAAAATATATATATATATATATATATATATATATATTATATAAACCGGTATCGGAATGTAGAACTTAGATAGAAATAGACATCGGATATATTTTTAAAAAGCAATTTGAAGACCAGATTGTCCAAATAGAGAGCATAAAACATGTCTGGGTTTGATTTAGATTTTTTTATATGAATGAATAAATAAATCAATTATAAATTATTACACATTAGTACACATAATAGTCAAAAGGTGTTGAATTGTCAAGCAGATTGATCCGTATGGTGTAAAACTTCATTAAAATGATCCTTGAAAACTTTGCCTTTCGCTAATCGCCATAGTGATTTGAAGTTCCAGACAACTTTTTATCTCGGCTCCTTTTGAACACGGACACAACACTGACAATATAAATTACACTCAACACTGAACAATAGAACAATTGTAAAATCATGAAAAATATAAATCTATATAGATTTATTGTACAAAATTCCTATAATTTCCCCTAGATTCTGTTCAATTTTAATTTCCATAGGTTTATATGAAAGTCCTTATATGAGTATAATTTGTATTTGCAATTTATATATAATACGAGTTATCTCTCTTACATTGTTTGCAAAATTATTATTTTGTCGAAAACACAGTTATCAACTGACAATATTTCCCTTACTTTAAAACATGACATCCAACATGTCATTAAATCTTCCTTAACTGAAATATTAACCATCGTAAATTATTTTCATCATTAATGTAACATCCGTCACATGGAAATATCAATCATCCAAATTTCTGCAATGTCTTTAAAAAGTCTGTAACAAAGAAATACGTTAACGTTACCGCATTTAAATTGTTATAAATAAAGGGAAAATTAAAAATTAAAAAAAATAAAGTTATTGTTTCTTAGCTTTTTAATTATTATCAAATTGACCTAGATTCCTGCAATCATTGCGAACTTACAATTGTCAATAAACAAAATGCTTTATGAAATTATTTTTTAAATCCGGATTGGGTCTCATCCCTATCTGCTGGTTTTGTGAAATATAAGTTTGAATAAACCTTGTTGTAATCCCTTCACTAGCCGACCATTGGGGATTGCTATGAAACAATTTGTTTTTAACAAAGCAACAAATTAGGATTTGTGTAGTTAGCAGAAACCAAATGTTCTTCTAATTGTAAAAAAAGACTTAAGCTTCTAATACTACATGTATAAGTGGTTGTGTTGAATATACGATCAGAAAAAACAAATATTTCAAAAAGACACATATACGTGTCAATTTATACCATGAAAACGGAGTGAAAATGGTTCAAATTTGTTTCTCGAATCAAGCAACAAAACATTGAAGGTATAATAAACAAGCGACAGAAACATGTGCTTTTAAATACAGACAGTTAACTTAAGATATCTTCGGAATTAGTAAACAAGCCCATGATTCCATTGTTATCAATGAAATCTCAACTATCACTCATTTGCGTTTTAGTGAATAAAAGACGCGTCAACTGCGAGAAAGTGTAAGTGTCATCTAGGGTTGTCAAGTATAAACCAGGTACGCTTGGTGTAACAATCGTCATAGTTACCTTGCTGATTAATCTCCCCAGTCTCTATCAGTATCCGCTATCTCAATCATTGTCTGTATCTCTTCATCCGTCAACTTTTCACCCAAACACGACATGATATGTTTTAATTCGTTTGCAGTTATAATACCATTACCGTCTCTGTCAAATATTCTAAAGGCTTGTTTTAGTTCGTCAGTCGTTGTCGGCTTTGGACATCGTCTCTGCCATCATCTGTATAAATTCTTCAAAATCAATTTCACCATTTCCTAAAATTATGCTACATTTGTTATGTTTCCATTAAACATATCCATCAAAAGCTAATAATCAAAGCTAGATTAAGAATTTAGAGTTACTGGCAACTTCTCGATTCCGTACGTTTTTTCCTAAATATTGTAAAGAAGGACAGATCTGGAGATGTTGGTTCGTTTTAAAACATTGGTAATATTTCAAACAACGTGTTTTCTGTTACATAGTTCTGCATTACCAGTTTGACCTAGGAACTTTGTATTATATTGGTATGCTCAATTTTTAACTTCTGTTTCCACCGTTTTCTGATTTGATACTATGAAATGCATAGAGTGGTCGATAAGATAAACATATCTTACCTCAAACCAAGGCTTGTAAGCGTTTTTAAGGTGATCACTTAATACTTCATTAACACTGCTGTTCCAAAATATAATTTTATACCGGTTAATTAACGGTGATATAAGGAACACTTACCATCTTGATCTACTTCTTTGATCATGGCTTCCAATTCCATTTCTGTCGGGTTTTGACCCAGTGACCGCATAACAGTTCCCAACTCCGAGCCCGATATGGTTCCCCCTCCATCGCTATCAAATAAACTGAAAGCTTCTCTAAATTCTGAAAAAATAATACGAATTTAGTTTATTCTCCAGTTTGATCATGATAAACATGCCAACAGTCGCTTGCAAATAGATGTATATCACCTATACCCATACAATTTACCATAGTCATTGAATCTCTGACTGTATTTGTAAATAAGTATATTTATATATTCAAATAAGGTTATACAACATGTAGATAGACCAATATATCCACATTGACCAAGATTGCTTCGGTATTTCAGTGGTAGTGTGTCCCGGCCTCGAGAATTGACTGCAGTTACTATCTTATGCATATCGCTACATTTTAAAAACTTCGTAAAATTATCAAATTCTAAAGTAAGTTTATGAAATATTAATTGGACAATACATTTTTATGAGAGAGGATATGCTTGCCAGTATGTCAGAGATAACACACTTTTCAATCCTGTAAACGATTTTTTTCAAGGAAAATCCTTGTCGTGGATAGTACATATCCAATGGGACAGAAACGCACCCTGCCTGAAAATTTGAACGAGATTAGTTGGTGCGTCTAGGAGAAATCCTGCGGACACAAAGTGATCTTGTGAAAAAATTATAATAATGAAGAACCGGAAACGGAAAAAGCAATACGCCTTCTAACTAGTAAGGTGAAAAACATAAATAAATATTATTTTGACCTGAATGCAGGTCCATAAATCTGTATACTTGATCATTAATATGGTTTAAAAGGATAAAATGTTATTAAGATATATATATATATATATATATATATATATATATATATATATATATATATATATATATAAAACGTAAATTGAGATATCAATTTAACCATTTTGTTTTTACTTTGTGCAGTCAAATATTATGTAATCATGGTTGCTACGATCTTTCGATCGCACTTAAATAAAAAAAACTTGCAACACTGACTTATTTCTTTTGTGCTTTTTTTCATTAATTTTTTTTTTTTTTTTTTTTTTTTTTTTTTTTGACAAAATATAAGATTCAATGATAATATATGACATTTAGTTAGAACAATGAAAAACAAGTTTAGTCTTACCTTTAATTTGATCTTCTGAAAGGTTTTCCTAAAAATAGAACAATAACATCATAAACCAATGTTTTTGAAAATAAATGCTAAAAAAGAAATGCTTTTAAGGATTTGTAATACGTATTAATTAAAGGCATCTTATGTTTAAAAAAGATAATTAAAAATAAAGAAATCGTTGATTTTAACTTGGGTAATAAAATCCCAAACAGTTCTTATTTTCAATTATTAAATTCAAATTTGCATTTAGTAATAAAAAAACTTGTAATCTACTATTGTCAAATTTATGCCTTGGAAAATGTTCAATTGAAACTACTGAAAAAATACTCTATAAGCCATGGCTGGATTTTATAAACTGTTAACATTTTTTTTTCAATCAAATGCTATTTACTTGCTAATAGTTCTGCCTTGTGTTTATGAAGGATACAATTCAAAAATAGTTTATGACAGTTCATAACGCTAATATCAAGGTTTGGTAGACCAAGGAAAACCAGATAATATAAAGTCCTATCTACATGTATGTCACTGGTGAGACTAGATGTTCCACTACCAAAAAATAATGGTGTTGCAATATTTGCGTACCGGTATAACTGATGATAGAGAAATGCCTCTGTTTAACGATACAGTTTACGGTTGGCGTCACCATGTTTAAGGCAGCAAACTTTACACAAGCATGGCAAAAAATGATGATAAATCAATCAATCAATCAATCAATTTACAAATATGTCATATACAACTTTTTGAATTTAATCATAAAAATACATTTAAAAAGTGGTGTATTGCAATTATTGTCATATACCACTTTTTAAATGTATTTTTATGATTAAATTCAAAAAGTGGTATATGACAAATAAATAAATAAAAAAAGAAAGAAAGAAGAATATAAAATAAAATAAACTATATTATAAGAAAGTTTTAACCATTCATTTATTTGATTCTTGTACTATCTCAGATTGCCATGGAATAAATCTTTTACATAATGTGAACATTTATCTCACTACAGAAACATTCATTTAGTCTCAGATAGGTGAATAATACCAAACGCTGATCTGTACTTTATTCCTGTTAAATTTCGAAAAAAAATTGTTTTACAAACATTAGTTTCTTTTGGAGTTTTACAGTGCTTCAGTGAAGGCGTTGGTATGGTTCAACACAAATTTAAAAGTTTTGTTTTCCAAATACTAAATGAAAAATTTATTAGAAACATACTACTTGACACACAAAAAAAGTTAAAGGATTCTTATATATTGTGCATTCTATTTAGTCACTCTCATTTTAATCTCCGCTTCTTATTGGGTTCAGTTTTAGGTCATATACATGAACTATCATTTGTTACCTTAGCATTAAGAAATTGAGGTTATTTAACATTTCATAAAGTAAATCTAATGCCAGTGTATAGTGAAATGATACAAAAATCCTTTTCTTTTGATAAACTATTTAATTGAACATCTTACAAACTAAAAATATAGATATATTTATATAATTGAGTTTATATTTTACCACAATGGCGCCTCAATACTTGAAGGAATTATCGGCTTAATAAAACTTTTTTGCGTTTGAATTTGACGTGTAAAGACGATTAAGTTATTAATAAATGATAAAATAAAATCAATTTGACATTTCTATGTATAATAAATATAATCTGACCTTTGAGGTCCACTTAATGACCGAATGTAAAACAAAATCGTTATAGGTTTTATAAAATTTGTCTAAATTGATAGCTTCACAGAGTTAAATGCTTTTAAGTAACGTCATTGCATCATTGATGCCGTTTTTGATAAATGTAAAATATGTTATCTAAAAACTTGAGTGGTTATTATTTATTTATTTATTATATTTTTTTTGGAAAGACTAGTTATTCAAATAAAGTCTAAAAAAATTCCACAATTATTTCACAAATTTAGGTTATAGACTTACAATTTTCATGAATAATTGATAACTGATCATGAGTAATATAAAAACCCTTTGAAACTAATGAAAATACATTATGTTTGACGACCCAAATCTTAATCAAACATTGAATTATTTAGTTGTAACAAAAACAAAATTAAATAAATAAATAAATAAATACACATTTTTCTTTAAGGAATATCGACATATAACAAGCATCTTCTGTTTATGAAGCGTCTTTCTAAACTCTTGCTCCAGGTATCAAGCATAAAAAATAAATTACATACTCTTCAATCTTTGACGTTTTATAGCTAAAAGAACAATTGGGACCTAGTAAACAAAAACACAAAACATAAATAACACAGTTACATGTACAATAAAGTTCAATGCAAATATTATTGTTCAATACAGAACTTAATCAGCGTCAAAATTGAAAAAAAATCAGTTGTAAACAGCAGATAAACAGAGAAGACAAGAGAAAAAAAAAGAAATCACATATACGGTTATAAAATTTTACTTACCATTTTAGTATTTAAACGTTTTGCGTTTCACAAGGGTTTACAAACCACCAGTTATTTATAGCAATGTCATCTTCATCGAGTCCACATTATTGTTTATTAAATGTGTGGTCAAAATGAAATCCCACTTGAACGTAATCGGCAAATCTACATGAAACTGTTATGGGATTTAAATCTACATTACTTATATCAAATTATCAAGCGATTAATCTGTTAGTTTCCCTATAATGTATAAATGTTCGGGATTTCTATATTACAGCTTGTACCCAGTATAAAGGCTTTAATAGCTTGTAAATCTAATTTTATGTCAATATTTCTGTTAATAGCTTTTGAAAAATCAATTCTATGTAATAAAAGAATCTATAACAAAGTGGTTTTATAGACGATGTGTGAAGTGACATAACTAACAAAACAGAGTACCAGAGGTTATATATAATGAATTATATCAATATATATAGTCGACTTATTGAGTACTTATAAACATGAACATTTT